>CM014730.1:201007-397220 GCA_004329165.1 Spatholobus suberectus | reverse complement strand
GGGCAATGTAAGGTTAAAGAATTTAATTGTAGTTAATTAGGTGTAATTATAATTAAATTCTAGTCAAGATGGTGGCTTGCCTTACTATTGAGCTAAATTCTCTTATGACTGTTAAAAGTCTGTCGAAAATCTTGTTAGGTAAAGTAAATACAACTATCTAATTTGAATAGAGCTAGTTTAATCAAGACCAATGAAATTCTAAAAGAGTCATAAACTCATTTAAACTCTAATATCAATTAAATTGTTTTAATTGATTCAAGTGTTAGAAAGTTAAAAACCTAATCTCAGGGGACTCGGTATTTGACTATGTTCTTTATTTACAGTATAAGAAAATACAGTATTCTCTTTCTATAACCAATTACACATTCCCCCAAGCCTAACCAAACTAAAAGTAACCAATTGTCCTGAGCAAACCAAATTAGGTGAACCCTAACTACACATCCTTTCATGAATCCCACTTTTAGTCATTTCAAGTGTACTTAAGATACTTGAAAAACCATGTGCTCCCATGGTTCTCCCTCCCTTGGCCGTCCACCACCTAAGGCTTAGGGAAAATAATTTTTGTCTTCATTTAAATTCAAATTACATTTTCCTTTTGCTAGTTTCTATTTTGCCCCTCCTAAATGAACTATATATTAAGCTTCCAAATGCAAACAAGCCTCCCATTTTGTTGCTCTTAGCCGTGAGAGTAGAGAGAGAACAGGGAAAGTTGGTTCAAGTCTTAGAGTGTTGGTAGAGAGTGAAGGAATTAGGGTTTCCAAAAGGAAGGGTTCTAGGTAAGCAAGCTCCAACCTTTTCATATTCTCCTTTCTCCATCTTCTCCTTTCCTATTTAGACCAAAGTTATCTTGGTCCCTTTATACTCTTGGTTCTAAAAGTTTGTTTCTTTTCATGTGTATGTTCCAAATCAACCATTTTGATGATTGGTTGATGGTTTACTTCCTTAAGATTGGAAGAAAGTCTCCTACTTACTCCAAAAATCTCTTGCAACTAGAAGGAAGCTAAGAACATTGCAAGGAAAGCTAACCCTTTTCTTGTGTATTTAAATCTATGATTTACTTATTTGGATGTGTTTTGTTGTTAAGAATAATGTTGGTTCTTTTAAAAGTACTAAACTTGGTGAAAGATCACATTTTCATGCAAGTTGGTGATGTGTTTTTGGTGTTGTTTGGTTTTCGGTTTGAACATGCTACACTGTTTTTATGATGACTGGGGCAGTGGTGAATATTTTCATGTGCTTGTTGTTTTGTCGTAAACTAGACAAGATTTGATCCATAATGGACACAAGAAATGTACCAAAAGGTTAAGAAACGAAAAATTTAAGTTTTTGAAAGTTGAGCATGCTTTTTGAAAATGCTGACCCGATAGTAAGCAAAAAACGTGATTCTGGAAGAATCGGTTTTGTATTTGGGGAAAATATTTGAACGAATGAAAACTATACACAAAAGATTTCCAGGCATACATGATTTGTCTATATTTGGTTCGTTTTTCTATTTTTAATGATTTTTGGAAACTGAAACTTGTACTTACACCCTGTCTGAAGGAAGTTTTGAAAACTATGGACTTTCAAAAATCATATAAAATTGTGTAGACCTTGGTTTTTAATGTTCTTAGAATTTTTGAAAAGGGCTTTAAGTGTAATTTTAGAAAAAAATAAACTTGATCTCTGAAAAGTTTTCTATGGAAGTGAAAAATAGCAAGACTTTTTTGTTGGTCCCCTAGTAGACCATACTCACTGTCTTGTTATTTTTTCTTCTTTTTTTGTAGATTTTTGATTGAGACAATCTCTATCATATAAGAAAACAGACAAAAATATATTTTCAACCATGTATAGATCATGTTAATCAAAAATCATTTACCGCTTGAAAATGATTTTTTGAAACAAAGGCAAAAATTTGGAAGTCTCTAGAAAACGGTTTAGAAAAATAAATATAATAACTTATGCATAACCCTAAATAGTTTTATCTTTTATGATATAATTTAATGGTGGATTTCTTGAAAATAAATAAATTAAATATGAAAACTTTAATAAAATATAATCTCTAAAGTTTTACAAATTCATAAATATATTTGGTGAAATAATAAGATATTTTCGTAAAGCTACAAAGCTTTGTTTTTCAAAAAGGGCTAAGATCTAGGCTTGGACTCAATAATTTCATGAAAGTGTTTTCTTATTAACTTTCATTGTAACACTCCAAATTTTAGGTACTAAAAATAAACCACGAGGCAGCTCTTAGTAGGACCCTTCCCATGTGTTATTACAAAAGATGACTTAAGAATTATTGTTATTATATTTCTTCTTATTATTAATATTATATTTATTGTTATTGTTATAACAGTTACTGTTATTATTATTGTTATTATTATTACTATTACTATTATTACTATTATTGTGTTGTGTTGATGTTATTATATTTATTATTATTATTGTTGTTGTTGTTGTTGTTGTTGTTGTTATTAATACCTTAGCATTATAAATTAGTAGGAATATTATCATAGAACTCAAAAGAGCATCTAAGGCCTAATAGGGAACTAAAGCCCGCTAAGCTACATACTCACCCATATGTTATAAGAAAGGAATAGAGAAGGAGGGTTAGGTTTAGCCATCACAAAATAGAAGAAGAAAGAAGTTAGAGAGAATGAGGAGAAAAGGGAAGAAGAAGAGGAAGAGAAGGAGGAGGAATAGAAACCCGAGAACTCAAACCCTAGAACTCAGCTTTGCATATCCATAAAGGTGAGTGCTCTTCCCCGTATTCTTCCTTGTCCTTTATGTTGTTCTTGTTCATCTATTTACTTTTTCCCCCTCCTTATGCCTAAGATTAAGGATTTGATGGGTTTTGTGGGAATTGTGAGGGAGTAAGGAATTTATAGATTAGATAGTCTTTTGGCAACTTTTCTTCAAAAACTGGATTTCGCGTTGGCACTAGGCGCGCGGACTCGCTGTGCGGGTTGGGTCTTGATGCAGACCTGCTAAGTTGGTTGGGTTCCGACGCAAACTCTCTAGGCAGGTTCGCTGGACTGCCGGGCGGATACGACTTTTGCTCTTTCGTTCTTTGTGTTTATGAACTCCTTTTGGCAGTGTCTAACTAATTGTTATTTGTTTTTTTATGTCTTGTTAAGTTTATATTGTATGATTGTTATTTACCTTAAAAAAAAATGAGTGTGATATGAAATTGTGCAAATGTTTCATGATAAAAGTCTATGAAAAGTTGTAAGCATTATATGTGACCATGCATCATAACATTTGAGTTATGTGATAAGGAAAGTATGTAGGAATTTGGCTGGTGGAGGCCGTGATGGGTTGTTTAACCTTAGCCTTGGGGGTTATCTAGTTGGAAAAACTCCAATGGTCCATGTTGATCACATGGAGTCGGGGCGTATTGGCAAAATTGGGTAACCCTAACTAGTCACCGGGAGATATCATGCTAGTTGAGAGTGCGAAAGCCGAAGGCATCGATACTGATGATGCTTCGTATGGCCCGCATTTACTCCTAATCTACTTTCCGAAAAGTTTAGGTTGGTACCACATGTGTATGAATAATGGTTTAGGAACATAGCACGCATATTTATCTTGTTGTAATGTGATGTGTTGAAGTGTGCTACGTTGTAATTATGTGAATTCTATGACCTTATTTATAAGTGATTGATGTAATGTGTACACATGTAAAAATGTAATTGTGCCTTGTGATGAAATGTTAAAGTTATAGACATGTGATCATATCCTGCACGTGTGTCGTTCCTGTTTGATAAAACAAAACGAGGTATATGTCCAATTACTAGACAAAGAATGCGAAATAATTATGTTTGTAATTGGAATTGTGTTTGCTACCTTAAGGATAAGTGAGAGACTAGACCTTAAGATAGTGTTATGAGGGTTCTAGTTGGATAATAATAGTTATGAATAAGATAGAGAAAGGGTGAATTCCCTTATGGCGTAATAGAAAGGTATAAGACAAGTAAGAGAGAATAAAATAAGAGTATGTTAAAATGTTTGTAACCTTATACTTGACCCTAGAAGACAGCTTTGAATATTAAAAGGAAAAAGAGTAAATTCTAAAGAGGGTTTTTGGTAAGAAAGTATAAGTAATGAGATAAGTTCTTAGGTTAATAATGAGATAGTAAACCAATATAATAGTTGTGAGAATGAGAAAGCACTTAACAGAGAGTATTGACTATTGAAAGGTGTAGACTCAACCATAGGTATAGAAAATTATGAGAGACCTAGTGAGGCTAAAGTCATGAGAGATAAATGATGAAGGTTGTTTGAGTAGAAGAGTCTGACCTAGCCGTAGAACCATTGGAGTACTCACTGAGACATTATGTCTCACTCCTTTAAGTTTTCCCTTTTTCGGGATACAGGTGAAGACATGTGCAGATAGAGCTTGGAGTCTCGTGCAAGAAGACGTAGCCTAGTTTATGTAATTGTGTTTTTTTTTTTGTATTCTTTATATTTTATACGACACCTTTAGGTGATAGATGAGTTGTATTAGGCATGTATGGTATTTTATTGTATTATTCTTATACGAATATAACTATATTTAGGGTGTTACATTCATACTTGGTTATTCTAATTATGGAGATATTATATATATATGGCTTGGTACGTGTTTGATTTGAATGAGTTTCCTAGTAAAGAATTGTTAAAGTCATGACTTGATGAATGTTGTGATTCTTGATGGCGTGATAAATTATGTTATAAATTTTTTAAATGAAAAGCTTATCTAGGTGTGAAAGATAAGTGATAAATACCTATCTAGGTGTGAAAGATAGGTGATACATAATAAAATGCCTATCCAAGTATGAATGATGAATGGATATTTATGCATATTGCCATCATTGTCTATGTATGATAAATTGACTGTCATGGATACATGCATTGGTGAACGAGCATGCGGTACTAAAGGTGTCGATATTTACAGGATCGTGGTACTAGCCGAGTGTGAAAGCTTGAGGACTACAGATGGCGTGATTCTATGAGGCCGAGGCCTTGGAAACCCTGTGTCATGGTGGCAATACCCCCATACGAAAATCCTGGCAAAGAGCATTGGTTCCCATGATCAGTTGTCGGTATTCCCCAAATGGTTTAGACACGCGTCGCTTTGAGAACCCTAGTGAGGGTATCTGTGTTTATTATACCATGATTAAGGAATATCTGGGCTGGTCACTCGAGTTTTTAGATTTCCATGGAGAGTCTAGGACTCATGGTCTGCATTGCATTCTTGTCACATTTTAAGTAAGAATAATAAATGAAGAAATTGTTGTATATGTACTTTGATGGATTATGTGTTATTCCATCGAGTATATATTATGTATATGGAACGTTGAGTATGGTTTCTTTCGGGTAGGTTATCCTTGCTTGTGTGTTTTATGTGTGTGTGACTGGGATGATCACAATTGCCTTAATCACGGTAGCAAATGGCGTTTCCCTCGAGGAGTGATGCCTTCAATGTGGAGCTGACACCCACCATCCATGATGGGTGGGATAAGTGGATTATCGATGCTGACGCCTTTTAAGCTCATTTTGATGGCCTACTCCTTACGCGTTACAGGCCACGTGATGCCTTGATCTGCACGATTCCGATCACGATACGAGTGGACTTTTTAAAGATTGCTCGCGAGGTGCGTCATCCCCCATTTGTTTTTCCCTGCACACGCTCCTACTCCTCATCGAGTAGGGAATGCTCGTGAGTACCGAAGGTTGTTTAGTACTCGAGTTTCCCATGTGTGTGGACGTGGTCAAGGTTCTGGTCGGGTTTCTTTTGTCAGAGGTGATGATGATGACGACAACACACCCTTTACCTTTCCCCATTGCCTTCAGAAGGCAATGTAGTTCTTGATATATCTTTTAAGTAGAGGTGACCAAATTAGGGAGTGAGTCATGTATCCCCTCCCCCTTTTGAGTTATATATCTAGGTTCATTGTCACACACCTCTCTCACTATCCTATGTAGTGCTTTCAGTTATGTTGGTATGTACCTAGTTATGGTTTTGTACTATGATTATGTCGGACATGATGGTTTATGAATGACTATGTTTCTTGTTTCATACTTCCTTGCTGATACATTCCTCTTTATGTTGTGCTTTTACGATAAGCTGTCAAAAAAAAAATTACCCATATTTTCATAAGCAAGTAATTTACAAGAGTTTTCCAAATTGAACATTAAAATTAATCTAGACAATTAGCTTGCGCGTTTTCTTTTCCATTTTTGTCGTTATTTGTGATGACTCGTGGAGGGTTGGTTCATGGGTTGTCGCACAAAAAGTAGTTTAGAAAATCATTTGAACGTCTAATTATCTTAAAATATACATTTAACATCCATAGGAGTCAATAAAAGTCATCAACAACTAACAAAAATAATAAGAAAGTAAAGAAAATTCTATTTTTCTCTCACTGAAAGCGAATTCTGTCGCTAAGCGAGTGACTAAATAGACAGCATCAGCTTCTGTCGCTGAGCTAAAAATCCATCACTACGCCAGCATTTCCCTCACTGAGTGAATGGACTTCTAGCAACCTCAAAATTTGTCGCTAAGCGAGTGACAAATTCCAACGACTTCAAAAATTGTCGCTGAGCGAGCCATCTATTGCTGGGTGCAATTTTTCTTGTTTTCTTCAAAATCCACTCAGCAACATGCAATTTTTGACTAAATCAATCAACAACAAGTATCACAAAACAATTTTAACCACTTTTAATACCTTTCTAACCGATTATATAACAAATTTATCAACAAATCATCCACAAATTTCAAATCCCATTTTCAAAGCCCATTTTGCCAAAACCAACTACATGACAATCTTCATCAAAATTCAACCAATTTTGAAGTATTTAATCATCATATCAACAACCATAAACACAAAAACAAGCAAGAGTAAGCTTCCCTTATCTTTAAAAGTTTCTGAATTTGAGTTTTTAGCTTCCTTGAGAACTTATTGCCTTGAGCCAACTCTTGCAAGAATTGTTCCTTTTCTCACCACAACCACTCAACTAAGTTTAAAACTCTTTTCCAACCTTACAAGCTTGAGAAATTCTAGAGAGAGATAGAGAGAGAATGAAGAGATGAGAGAGAAAGAGAATGAGAAGGAAGTTCCCTCCCCTTTTCATTATATACTTGACCCTTCCAGAACTCTCACATGGACTTTTGGCCGAGGCCCAAACCTCACCAAACCACTCCCCTTATCTCAAAACTAATTTAATTCAACTGTTTTTCTCTCAAAACTCAAAATCACACTCACAACACACCCACATTGGCTCAAGCACATATCTCAAGTTTTCTAAATTCAAACCTGAATTTCAAACATACAACACACAACCATGATCACACACTATATATCATACATCACAACAATTCATTTATTTCTTTTAATCACCTAGATTAGATGTCTAAGTTCCATTTTTTGTTATTAAAAATAGTTAATCATACACTAGGAAAAACAAGATGTTACACTTCTCTACTGATCTTTGGAACTTTGTCATTGATTTTTAATATGTTCATGATTTGTGTGACACCCGTTCACATTAGACAACCCATACTTTATTTGTTACTTAATTAGTTATTAATTTTAAGTTGATGAAAATATGAATGATTTTTCCAGATAGGTTGAATATATTACAATTTTGTGTGTAGTGTTGTTAAATTTATTAAAACCCGATATATACTCCTTTAAGCCTCTGTTTATAAACAAAATAGCTTTGTAGAATATAAGGCTTCACTGACAAAGTGATCTTAGACTTTCTTTGTCCATGTCCTTTCCCCTCTATCATTCCCTCACTCACTAGAAGCAACAATCAGACACGGTGAAACCATCAACATGAAAAGTGAAGTAAATGGTTCAAGCTATATCTATGTGAAAGCACAAGTCAAAGGCATAAAGCTAAAAAGAGCATATGGCAAAATACTAAGTGCTGATACAAGAACATTGCATGTCATTATACATACAAAATATATATATATATATATATTCACATGAGTGCTTCATAATGATATTAATTATAAAGTGTGTGTGTGTGTACGTATATATATTTCATTTTTTAAAATGATGAGGATGATAAGATGTGGTTTAAGATAGAAAAAGTAAAACCTTACCAAATAATAATAGTAATTATAAGTTACATTTAGGTATAATAATGCAATGGGGCATTGTATGTTTAGCCCTTCCCATTTCTAACTTTGTCAAAGGTAGAGCGAGTTTAAAAAATTTAAGTCGAACACCATTCCCACTAGGTTTTGTTGGGTTTGGGAAATCCTACCTCACTTTTTTTAAAATTTGATCAGCATATATATTTTTAGATAAATCATATATTAAGTTATTAAGTCCATTTTAATTCAAACAATATATAGAAATTATCAAATAACAAATATCTTAAAAATAAAAAATTAATAATTAAATTAATTTTTTAGTTAAATGGAAAATCTTAACTTTATTATTTAATATTATTATAGTTTAAATTATTTAATTATTAAAATAATTAATTTATATTTTTAATGAATATAAAATATAGAAAAGTATGAAAATAAAATCCTAGCTCACATACATATTTATAATACATAATATAATGTGTAACACTAGTGTTTTCTTAATGTATGATTTAGTGGTTTAATAACTAAAAGTGAAAATTAATATGTGATCTTGGTGTTTAAAATAAATAAATAAATTGTCATTGTGTGGTTTTAGTTTTATGATGTTGTCTTAGAATTCCTATCTGAGTTTAGGGAACTGAGAAAAATGTGATTGAGCCAAATTGAGAGTGTTGTTGGTATTTGTTTGAGTTATTGAGAGAAAAATAGTTGAGTTGGACTAGTTGTGAGTCTCAAAGGATGGTTAGATGAACCATTGGCCTTAGTGAGCCCAAAGCTAATGTGAGGACCCTAGAGAATTTTAAGACATAAAAGGGTGTCAAGCCCTTCCCCCTCTCATTTCTCTCATTCCCTCATTCTCTCATCTCTCCCAAATTCTTTCAAACCCACTACGTAGAGACAAGATTCGTAGCCCCTCTCCTTCCCTTTGGTGAGAAACACTACTATCTTTGAAGATTTGGCTCAAGGGTTCACATTTCTCACATTTTCTTTCCCCCAAATTCGGATTTTTGGAAGTTCCTAGAGGTAAGGGAAGCTTTCACTTGTTAGATTTGTGGTAGATGAACATGATTGTGTATGAATATTACCTTGGGTTGGTCTAAATCCAGATTTTGTGTGAGTTGTGGTGAGATTTTTGGTGAAAATGGGTTTTGGCAAAAAAAATTAGGATGAGAAATCTATGAATTGCATGATGAAATGTTAAATGTGTTATGTAATCTGATGCGTATGACCTTGGTTGAGATGGATTGACGATGTTGGAACCCCCATTGATTTGAAATTTGGATTGTTGGGTTGAAAAGATTGAGTTTTTTTTGCAAAAAAACGTTTTTTTTCTCATTTCTATCAAAGAGAATCGATTATGGGGATCTCATAATTGATTATCTAGAGTTCTAGAAGCTATTTTCGTGATTTTGGTTCCAGAATAATCGATTAAGGGATCTCATAATCGATTATTACTTTTTCCTGATATTGGTTCTGGAATAATCGATTATGAAAATCCATAATCAATTATCCCTGCCAAAAAATGAGTTCTGGTGCTTTTTTTCCTAAACTGATATAATCTGTTAGTACAATACTTAATCTATTATTTCAGAATTTAGTGTGTTATTTAAAATTTTAAAGTTTCTGCTTTAGAAAGTCAATTATTATATATATAGATATATAAAAGAGGTATTATACATTTTCAAAAGTTCTATTTGGGAATGATGGAAAGTTGTCTAGTTTAAATATGATTACTTTAAATTAAAGAAAGTGAATTATTCCGAAGGTTTTTATGAATTTCAATATTTACCAATCTTCCTAATGGTTTTTAAAGAGAGTCTTGGTTTTCAAATTTTGGTTGATTGATGGATCTGTTGTAAAATGGAAATTGCTTAGATAGGACCTCCACTAGTCATGAATGAGTTGTTGTGTGAGATTTCTCACAAGGTATGAACTGCTTGGATAGGGCCTTACCTATTGGCTATGATTAAGGCTAGAATAGGCCTACATGGTGTTGCTAGTGGTTGTGGACCACTTGTGGTGCTAGTTAGGCCCACGTGGTGTTGAGATGCTATTGTTGTGTTGTTACATATATATATACATATATATATATATATATATATATATATATATTGTTTTGTTGTGGCATTGTGGTACATGCATTTCATGCATATGTTGTTGGCTAAGGCTATGTGATGGGCCTCATGTCATTGTGTTGGAAGGTTGACAAGAATTATGGCTCAGACGGGCATCTAACCTAATGCTTGAATAAGACGTGGGGTCTTAAAGATGGGCCTTGAGGATGAGTGGATGGGTAATTCAGTAAAGGGTGTAAAGGGCCAAGGCGGTGTAGGCCTTGTGTTGCAATGAACCACCACCCACATACACTTATCCTGACACACCACTAAGCTTATCCGTAAATCAAAGTTTTGGCAATCCCTGAATGGTGCTTGGATAGGCCACAGTAAGGGGTGAGACCTAGCTAATCACCTAAGATTTTATGAAATCTCTTGAGAGTTGTGCCATCATACATTGACATAGTTGTGGCGGATTGGTTGTGATGTGGAGTTCTTAACTAAGAACTTTTTGCCATGTAAATGAATGCTATATATATCTATAGATGCTTATGAATATGAATGTTAAGAATCTGTTGATGGTTTTAGAATTCATATGCTATGTTATGGTTTTGGTAAGCGTACCCTTGCCTTGTTTTGCTGTTGTTGGATGTTTTATCACAGTAGTTGTGTTGGTGTGCCTATGATGATCACGTCTTATGGGTTGGGAGTAGATGGCAATGCTTTAGTGGACCCAGCTTCTCAAAGCTAAGGATGGAGTTGCAAGCTAGATGCTTGTAGCTTGAGGAGTCAAGCTTTGGCTTCTTTTGTGGTATATTCATTCTCATTCTTTTGATATGGGGTTGTGTAGTGTGACCAATTATAGGGAGTGTGTTTTGTATTCCCCTCCCCCGGTGATGTGTATTGTTTTGTTATAGCATGGCTTGGTGATATCCTCATTCTTTTGTTAGACTATAAGTTGTATAGGCTATGATGTATGATAGTAGGAAAAACGGGTGGATCTCTCAGTATGTGTATGTTTTAGATATATATGTGTGTGTGTGTGTTATGACTTTCATTTACATGATATGACGATAAGACTAGGTTTAGCAGAGTTGATTAGTATCGACAGTTGGGTCGTTACAATATGTATAACAGAATGTGTTTGAAGGAAGGGGTTACATCCTCAAATCCAACCCTTACACAAGTAGGAGAAACTCCGATACTACATTGTTGTGATAGGAGATTTGTATCTACTACTACTACTATAACGATGAGGCAAGATAATATACCTGTGTTGGAGTTCATATTTACTAAGCATATACATCCCTGCACAGATAATCCAGTACCTAAAGAACATGAGATAAACCTAACAATTAAGATATACATAATACATGTGCATATATAGAGAATCTGCTCATCTATGCATCTCCACAAAAGATAAGATGTCCTATATGGTCATAGTCCATAGAGGTAACTTCACTATCAAATATTGATTTGTTAATTATCCTTCTAGTACTAGATTTAAATTCCTGGCACATCATATAATTTTAAAAAAAGATAATAAATTACCATAATGGGTAATATACGTAAGAAATGGCAACATATAATAGCATAGGATTTTATAGGAGAAAGGAGTCGAGGCAGTGACATAGTAACTAAGCCACAAATAATTAATAATGGGAATACTTACTAAATCATAAATGGAAATACATGTTGAATGAATTCAACTGACTGTCATTGTCTTCCTCTTGGTCCAGTGTCTAAACAAACATTTTTCCAATCAATTAGTCCAATCATACGATTATCTGTTCTCAATACTTTACAAGCAAAGAACATAATTTTACTTCGGTGACATTTAAGGTTTGAGTGATGCCACATTAAAGACAATTCAGGTATACCATTCAACAATGGAAATGACTAAGATCAATACATTCTAATACAAACTCTTAAGCTAAACTGTCAAATGTGTTATTTCCTTCTCTATAAAACAAAATGGAAATAATTGTCATACTTACATTGTTTCCCTTGTTTGCACGGCCAACTGAGAGAAGTTGTTATTTACCTATACCAACTATGAAAAAAATACAGTTTCAGTAGCAATCATGAATGAATGTAAAAGAATAGATTTATTTACCTACATAAAATATCAAAATCCATATACATAATGATATAGGGGACCATATCTTTGCAAAAATCACACAAGTTGCAAAAGAATGTCTAAGTTTCACTAGATGAGATGAAGAAGGAAATATGTTGCAAGTTGTTCTTAACCCCTTCCCAAAACAAATCTCTCGTAGCTGACAAACTCCCGCCTCCCACGTTCTCCCTCTCTCTTAGAGAAGAATATTTCAGTTTCACTAAATGAGACAAAGAAGGAAAAAATCTACATACTAAATTCCCAGCTACCTTCTCCCCTCACTATCTTATGTTTCACACAAGCATATTTGTATTTGTGGCAGCCTCAAACACAAGCAACCCAAAATAAACCCAATGTGTATAGATGAAGTATTAAATTCTTTAACATGGACCACAGTCACCTCATCATATGCACTTGTGCCAAAACTAGTTCTATGATTATATATTAGATTTGTGTTTTGCAAATCCTATGACATAAATAGTCACATAATTTTAACAAATGACACAAAAAAAAAGTAAATGATCAAGAAAATTAAACTACTACTCACAGCATATGAGCTAAACTGTACAAGTCTCCTTCAATTTCAAAATAATTAAACAAAGCTCCAAGTTATCGTAACATAACCCACATCCCTTAATTGTATAAGCACATTAAATATGCTTGTGACTCTCTTGTTGAATATATGGTCATTTTATTGCATTAGTGTAGTCTTATGTAATATCTAAATAAATAAGGGAGTTCTATGTAAATCTCACCCAACCTAGGAAAGTTAAGTGTATTTACTCTGACTATGGCAACTTTTGCAATTGTAATTTCAATGAAAATAGGATTACTTCAGAGACAATTTGTAATGACCCAACTGTTGTTACTCAACAACACTACTATGCTCTATTATCTCATATAAGCATACGGCAAGGAGTCCTCAATTCAGAACCCCATACCACAACAAAATCTACCACTACTATGTCAATGTATAATGACATGACTCTCGAGAGATTCACAACAATTCGAGTGATCATTCGAGTCTTATCCCCTACCATGATGATCCATCACTCATTCAAGGATTATTAAACTCTAATCTATGAATAAGCTTAGCGGTTTGTTAAGATAAGTGTATGTGGGTCGTGACTCACTGCAACTTAAGGCCTACATCGCCTTGGCCCCTTGCAAAATCACCCATCCATTCATTCCTGAAGGCTATCTTTACAACCCTATGTCTGATCTAAGCATTAAGTTGGAGGCCCTGTCTAAGCTGACTGCTCTAGTCAACCAACCAAATTACGTGCCTACTCACACCATGACGTGAGGTCCATTGTCAGCTACCTCAGCCTCCAATGTAATACCCCATAATTCCAAAGTTCAAATGATAGCATTTACCCTCGATATCTTGGTGGCTTTCACTCCACAACACTTCACTTGGTGATACTTCACTCAACTGCCTTATTGGTTAGAATCTCCACCGATTAAAACACTTTATAGGTAGCCCTTTTCAAGACACTGACAACCAGCTCTAACATCACTTTGCGTCACATAGCCACTATCAAGGTTGAAGACTATCCCCACAAACCAAAAACTTGATGTGGAATAACGGCAAGTGCACAACTGTTGTCAAGTAATAATTAAAAATTGTCTCTGTAAGGGACTCGTGTTCAGTGATTATCGCTAAATAAAAATTGAATATAAAGAATTTTGATTGTGAAATTTAAGGTAGATCAATTAAGAGAAAATGCAATTTAGAAATTAAGTAAAGCAACAATAAAAATTAGGAAAAATTCAAGATGAGAAGCTTTCCAAGATTGAAGTTTCACATTACAATGCTTAATGCCTTAATTTCGTTACTATGTGTTTCGCTTGTTCTCAATGAAGTTGAATTAACCTAAGATACCCTTCATTGTCTTTCAAGATACGAAGGGGTATCTAACCAAATTTACCACCTACTGTCGTGACGGCTGTGTTCAAAGGCTTTAACCTACTTTAATGGTCTAAACCTAAGTTCTTTTTCTATGGGTCTGATATTTGGGTTCACCTCTCAATACTTCCCCAAATCCCTAAGATTATGAAAAATGTTGGCCAGTTTGTTTCACATAAATAAATCAATAGAAAAAGAATCAAAGAGGAACAAGATCACACATATACAAACAAAAATCAATTCATTAAAACAATCATAGGGCTATGGCCAATCTTAGAAAGAAAGGGTTTAACTCACACATAGTCATGAGAAAACACCAAACTGAAAATAAAAGAAACATAAAACTAACTCGGAGATTGAAGAAGAAGCAGAAGAAGAGCAATTTTCCCAATTCTCAGTGCTTAGAATAGAGTTCAAAAGATAAAAATCAAATCCCTAGAAAAGGTCTATTTATATCTAAATTACAATTGGTCCTAAGCTAATTCTCAAAAGAAAATTAAAAACTTGTCAAATCCTTTAGGTAGTTCTGCCCACCGTATGGTGATACGCACCACCAGCTAGTGGTAGATGTGCAACAGTGATTTTTGCTCTAGGGGGCATGCCACCACGTGGTAGCAGATGCGCAGGGACAATTTTAGCATTAGGGAAAGGTGCCACCAGGTGGTGACGGGTGCCATCAGATGGTGGTGAAGCCTCTAAGGCTTTTTCTCCAAGATTTTGCTTTCCAAATGCTTTGGGATGACTCCATTGCCTTCCAAAAGGACTTCTAAGTGCTCAAAGGTATCCAAATCATCTTAAGGACTTTCAATTGTAACTCTTTGTGCTACCCAAGTCTAAGAAACCTACAAAATTTTCCTAAAAATAACAATAAACAAAGAAAAAGGTGTAACATGATACAAGAAGAGAAAAATATGCAATTGGATACCTAGCTAATCTTAAACTATAATAAAATGCATGCAATCTAGTGAAAATAATTATACTAAATGAGTTATAAAATGCACACATCAACCCTGTCTGAGCCCACTACTCCAGTCAGCCAAGCAAATTACGTACCCAGTTGCACCATGGCATAAGGTCCATCGTTAGCTACCTCAGCCTTCAATGTAACACCCCATAACTCCAAAGTTCTTATCATAACACCTACCTTCGACGTCTCAGTGACTCACACTCTATAACACTTATCCCGATGATACTTCACTCAACTTCCTTATTGGTTAGAACACTTCACCAGTCAGAACCCTTTGTAGGTAGCCCTTTTCGAGACACCGACAACCAGCTCTGACATCACTTTGCGTCGGCTAGCCGCTTTCAGGATCGAAGACTATCTTTACAAACCAATACAAGACTTTTCACCATGCTTTGTCCTTACTCGCATGCTTCCCAGGAAACTTCCTAAAAGGTTACCCATCCTAGAATTGCTCTAAGTCAAGCATGCTTAACTGTGGAATTCTTAAGTGATGGGCTATCGAAAAGTAGATGCATCTTATTTGTATAGGTAGCACTTATTAATTCCTTTAAGTTATCCTTAATTGTATAGTCCCGCACCTACATAGCCTCTGGATCCCTTTCATTTCGATGTGTTTTTGATTCATTCATGCGTCCCTCTTGCTAAAAGCCTGCCAGGACTCGATTCTTGTTCGTGCCTTATCTCTTTTGCACTGGCAATCACATCCCGCCCTCGTCAGTGCTTTAGGATGTTACATGCCCACTAGCTTCTACTTGGTTCGTCCTCAAACCACACCGTACTATGAGAGAGGCTCTACTTTAATATCAGATTGTAATGCCAGGCCGCTTTTAGGATCGAAGACTGTCCCCATAAACCAACACAAAACTTTTTAACATGCTTTGTCCTCACTCACATGCTTCTTAGGAAACTTCCCAGGAGATCACCCATCCCAAAATTGCTCAAAGTCAGGCATGCTTAACTATGGAGTTCTTAAGCAATAAGCTATTGAAAAGTAGATGCATCTTGTTGGTATGATCACACCTATTAATTCTTTTAAGTTATCCTTAACTATATAGTCCCATACTTGCACTGCCTCTAAATCCCTCTCATTTTAGTATGTATTTGATTCATTTATGTGCCAGTTGTAACACCCCAAATTTCGGGTACTAGAAATAAACTACGAGGTAGCTCTCAGTAGGACCCTTCTCATGTGTTATTAGACAAAAGATGCCTTAAGAGTTATTGTTATTATATTTATTATTATTATTATATTTATTGTTATTGTTATAGTAGTTATTATTATTATTATTATTGTATTGTGTAGATGTTATTATATTTATTATTATTATTATTATTGTTATTAATACCTTAGTATTATAAATTAGTAGGAATATTATTATAGAACTCAAAAGAGCATCTAGGACCCAATAGGAGACTAAAGCCCACTAAACCACATACTCACCTATATGTTATAAGAAGGGAATAGAAGTGGAGGGCTAGGTTTAGCCGTTACAAAATACAAGAAGAAAGAAGTTAGAGAAAATGAGGAAAAAAGGGAAGAAAAAGAGGAAGAGGAAAAGAAAGAATAGAAACCGGAGAACCTAAGTCTTAGAACTCAACTTTGTGTACTCCCAAAGGTGAATGTTCTCCCCCGTATTTTTCCTTATCCTTTTTGTTGTTATTGTTCATCTATTTACCTTTTCCCCCCTCCTTATGCCTAAGATTAGGGATTTGATAGGTTTTGAAGGAATTGTGAGGGAGTAAGGAGATTATAGATTAGATAGTCTTTTGGCAAACTTTGTTCAAGAAGTGGATTTCACGTTGGTGCTAGGCGTGCGGACCTGTGGGGTGGGGCGAATCACCCGCTGGGTGGGTTGGGTCCTAACGTGGACCCGCTAGGCGGGGTGCAATACCCACTGGGTGGGTTGTGTTCTGGCACGGACCCGCTGGGCGGGTTCTCTGGACCGCCGGGCGGGACTTTCGTCCTGCTGGGCGAATACGACTTTTGCTATTCTGTTCTTTGTGCTTATGAACTCTATTTTGTAGTTTTTACCTTATTTTTATTTGTTTCTTTTATGCCTTGTTGAGTTTATAATGTATGATTTTTATTTATCTTAAAGAAACTGAGTGTGATATGAAATTGTGTCAATGTTTCATGATAAAAGTCTATGAAAAGTTGTAAGCATTATATGTGACTATGCATCATAACATTTGAGTTATGTGATGAGAAAAATATGTAGGAATTTGGCTGGTGGAGGTCGTGATGGGTTGTTTAACTTTTGCCTTGGGGGTTATCCGGTTGGAAAAACTCTAATGATCCATGCTGATTCCATGGAGCTAGGGCGTACTGGCAAAACTAAATAACCTTAACTAGTCGCTAGGGATATCATACTACTTGAGGGTACGAGAGCCGAAGGCATCGATACCGATGACGCTTCTTATGGCCATGCATTTACTCCCAGTCTACTTTCCAAAAAGTTTAGGTTGGTACCACATGTGCATGAGTAGTGGTTTAGGAACATAACATGGATATGCATCTTGTTATGGTGTGATATGTTAAACTGTGCTACGTTGTAATTGTGTGAAGTGTACATGACCTTGTTCATAAGCGATTGATGTAATGTGTACACATATGAAAATGAAATTGTGATTAAGTGTCAAGATTATGTATATGTGCTCATGTTATACATGTATGTTATGCTTGTTTGATGAAACAAAACGATGCGTATGTCTAGTTACTAGGAAAAAGATGTGAAATAAATGTATGTTTGTAATTAGAATTGTGTTTGCTACCTCAAGGATAAATGATAGGCTAGGCCCTAAGATAGTGTTGTAAGGGTTCTAGTTGGATAATGATAGTTGTGAATGAAATAAAGAAAGAGTGAATCTCCACACAACGTAATAGAAAGGTATAAGACAAGTAAGAGAGAACAAAATGAGAATATTAAGGTGAGCGTTAAGGGAGTGTCAAAAGTATTTTAGAATGTATATGACCTTAGACTTGACCCATAGAGAACAACCTTAAATATTTGAAGGAAGAAGAGTAAAATCTAAACATGAAGAGTTTAAACACTAGAGAGGGTTTTGGATAAGAAAGAGTTCTTAGGTTGAGGATCAGATAGTAAACTAATATAACAATCGGGAGAATGAGAGAGTGGTTAACGCAGGAAGTATTGAAGATTAATAGGTGTAGACTAGACCATAGGTATGGAGAATTATGAGAGACCTAGTGAGTTTAAAGCCATAAGAGATAAATGATGAAGGTTGTCCAAATAGAAGAGTCTAATCCAGTCGTAGAGTCCTTAGAGCACTCATTGAGACATTATGTCTTATTCCTTTAAGTTTTTCCTTTTTTAGGATATAGGTGAAGATATACGTAGATGGAGCTTGGAGTCACGTGCAAGAAAACGTAGTCTAGTTTATATTATGATTTTGTATTCTTCTTTATATTTTGTACAATACCTTCGGGTGATAGATGAGTTATATTTGGTATATATGTTTTATTATTGTATTGTTCGTATATAAGATTTAATTATATTTATGAGTAGCATTTGTATGTTGTTTCAGTATTTTTTAGTTTTCTTTCTTTTTAAATCTAGACCTAGTTACGGTAATGCCCCTCAGGGCATTACACCAGTCCCACTAGAAGCCTGCCAGGAGCCAATCTTGTCCGTGCCTTATCTCTTTTGCACAGGCAATTACTCCTCGCTCTCGTTAGCGCCTGGAATGTTACATCCAACATATGCATGAATGTATGTATCACGACACAAGATTAACTCAACCACATATATCAACTTCCCACCACGTGGACTTGACCAACGCCACACGAGGCCCAGCAACAACTACCAACACTATGCAAGCCCAAACTAGCCCTAAGCATGGTCAACAGGTAAGGCCTCTATCCAAGCAGCCCATACATAGTGAGAGAAGTCACACACAACAACTTTATTCATAGCAAGTGGAGGTCTTATCCAAGCAACCTACACCCTATGAGTAAAACCCAAGCATCAACATCTACAACTAATGGAGGTCCTATCCAAGTAACCTGCCACTCTAGGGTTCTATCCAAGCAGCCTACACCCCATGAGTAAAACCCAAGCATCAACATCTACAACTAGTGGAGGTCCTATCCAAGTAACCCACCACTTTTCCCACATTCTTAACAATTCTTTTAACATCCCAATGTTTTCCTACTACCACTACTACTACTACTACTACTACTACTACTACTACTACTACTACTATTATTATTATTATTATTATTATTATTATTATTATTATTTGTTTGTCTTGTTTTAATAAAATGGTATTTTGAGAAAAAAGTGAGGGATGGGTCTACATGGTGTTGATCAATGTGTCATAGGTCTCTGTTTTCCCAAGTCTTTGCGTTTTATTTTCTCTACAGAGAAATCAACCGGTTCTGACAAAAACATCTTAAACTTTGTAATTTTGATTTTTATAGCAAATGAATGGAATCTTTGGAAATTTGTTAGTATCTTAATTATTGATTAAAAATAATCTCAAAATTTTAAAATTAATTTTTAGTAATTAAATTCAAATTTTTGAGTATTTATTCGGTATTTTTGAGTTGAAAATTCATAAAAATTTCATTTTAACTCAGAAAATTCCAAAAATTTTATGGAAATTATAAAATTAAATATCTAACCCAAAAATAAACTGAGAATACTCATTTCACTTATTTCACTTATTATACCCATAACAGCTATAGTTTTAGCAGATAATGGAGGGGGTAATTTGGTCATTTCACATGGAGATCTCAAAAAATTTTCAAAACAAATTTTAAAATTATATTTTAATATATATGACATATTTCTATGTTCAAAATGACAATCCACAGTCATTTAGACCTTTTCCATATATCAACGCTCAGTGTAGAAGAATTAAGATTAACTGTTAGTTTCTTAATTCCTCGGTAATTTCACAAATATTATAAATTAAATAGAAATTTAAAATGAGGGTGTTACAATCAGGTTTAATGGTAACGTAAGTGATCTTGAATGATCCTTATCCTAATAGATATATTGGAATGAATCATGCCATATGGGTTTCAAAGAAAGAAAATAAAAGCAATTAAATTAACTAGAAAATGAATTTATGCTCTAAGAATAAGTTGATAAAATGAATAACTGTAACAACCCTCTATCGCTATAGTATTCCATACAATCTCATACATTCATAAAATATCCAATATTAAGTAATCAACGTGCTATATAAATATACGTATAAGATATTACAATATACAATATACAGCCCCAAAATATCAAAACCACGGGAGATACAAAAAAACAAAACTCTCTATAGTTGGTCAACTATAGAAGGATCTCTTGAAAAGATCCACCCACAAGGGCCTTCAAACACTAACTGGAAACATCCACCCTCAGTTGTGGGAATCCGGATCTACTGAAGCCTCTCCCTCTACTCCCACGTCAAAATGATGTGATCATCACAATCATAGCAACACATATAACTATACCAGTAACAACAGCAACCATGACGACATAAAACAAAACAGCAAGACAAGGGTAAGCTTATGTAATAAATAAACATATCTAATAGACAAGGTTTATTTCATAATACCTTCCACGTACAGCAAACATGAAATCAAAATCACAAAAGAATGAGTTTCCATAAAATCACTACATACATACCATACTTTCAACATCAAAATGTTAATGCATGAATGACATGACTCTCGAGAGATTTACTACATTTTGGGTGATCAGCCAGGTCTTATCCCTTACCATGGCCTTCCAAGCACTATTCAGGGATTGCCAAAACTCTGATCAATGGATAAGCTTATGGTTGTCTGGATAAGTGAATGTGGGTGGAGGTATACCACGACACAAGGCCTGCGCTACCTTGGCCTCCTGTGGGATTTACCCGTCCACTTATCCCCTAAGCCCATCTTTTAGACCCCACTTCTTATCCAGGCACTAGATTGGAGGCCTGGCTAAGCCGCAACTCCATTCACCCCCAACATCCATGCCTGCCTGCATACAGCATGAGGCCCATACAACCTCAGCCAACAACATATGCATGCAAATACATGACTCACCAAAATAACTCAAACACAAACATTCATCAATATCCATACATAGATATGTACCAACAAAATACCACGTGGCCTACTCAGTACCACTTGTGGTCCAACAGTCACTAACAACTCCATGCAGGCCTAATCTAGCCTCTTGCATAGTCAACAAGTAAGATATCTCATTATCACAACATATTACAACTAGTGGAGGCTCTACCTGAGATACTTTCCACATTAATACATATCCAACAGCATCACAAGCCATCAACAACATCATTCATAACCATTCATTATATAACAACACAAAAATCCTCAAAATCAAGCATACCGTAAAAATTTATCTCTATTTTAAATCTAAACATGAAATCCAAGGCAGTCAACTATCTTTCACATTCTTTCTTGGATCCAAGTCTCACTCAACTAAAAAAAATAAAATAAAATCTTTGTTCATAGTAAAGTGAGGAACCAAAAAGATTAAATATTCACAGTCAGCAGGGTTTCACAAGCAACTCGTGAAATACCCCTCAGCCCGTGAATGAATCTAACAGTACTTCAAAACCAAACAATGGAGTTCATGGGCAGCCCGTGAACGAATCTGTTAAGCATATCAGAACCAAAAACGGAGTTCACGGGCAGCCCGTGAAACACCCCTCAACCCGTGACTTGTCACTTGCAATTGCGAACAGTGTATATTGGCTTCGATTCTTCAATCCCTTGAGTTCTAATTGCTATACAATCATTCCAAATCAATTATAAACACTTTTAATACATTTAGAATCGATTATACAACAAATTTAGGCACAAAACATCCTTAAATCTCAAAATCCCTTCCAAAACCCATTTTGTTTCAAAACTTTCATACATAAGATTTTTACCAAAATCAATCCATTCCAAGGCAAGAAATCAACATATTAGTAACCATAAACATGAACTCAAGAAATAGTAAGCTTCCCTTACCTCTAAAGCTTCCAAATTTGAAAGTTGGAGAGATAAGGATGTGAGAGAAAGAGACTCTTGAGCTAATCTTCCAATAAATCTACCCTTTACAACTCAAGAACACGAAATCGGGGTTAAGAAACCTTTGACACCCCTAACTAACTCGAGAAATCTAGAGAGATGAAGAGAATAGAGAAGGGATGAGAGAGAAAAAAAAATGAGAAATGAGAAAAATCTCCCTCCTCTTCCTTTATATACTCGACCTCCTTGGAGCTCTTACACGGATTTTAGGTTATCTGAGGATCATGACTCATCAAACCACTCCTTATAACCTATAAAGGGTCTAGCTTAACTATTTTCTCTTAAAAGCCCAGAATCACTCTCACAACATGTCTAGATTAGTTCAACCACATATCTTAAATTCCTTAAAATCAAACTCAAATTTCAAACAAACAACACCAAACCATCATCACATACAACAAACCATACAGAGCAACAATTCATTTATTTCTTTTAATCACTTAGATTACGCATCTAATTTTCACTTTTAGTTATTAAAACACTTAATCATGCATTAGGAAAACAAGGTGTTACAATCCTCCCCAACAAGAAAAATTTTCATCCTCGAAAATTCTCTTAACTAGGAAGAGGTTCGAGTATTGCTCCTTCATCTTCTCGTCCAATTCCCATGTAGATTCTCCAGTTACATCATTCCATACCACTCTTACTAACCGGATATCCTTGCCTCTTAACTGCTTTGTCCTTCTATCCATGACCCTCACTGGTAACACTTCATGGGTCAAATCTTCTCAAACTTGCACCAAGTCCAGTTCTATGACATGACTAGGGTCATACACATACTTCCTCCACTGAGACACATGAAAACATCGTGGATATTGGACAAGAAAAGAGGTAGAGCTATCGGATATGTAACAGGTCCAACTCTATGAAGAATCTGATAGGGACCAAGAAACTTAGGAGTAAGCTTCTTAGATTTAATTGCCTTACCAACTCTAGTCATCAGGGTGACCCTCAAGAAAACATGATCACCCTCCTCAAATTCAAGAGGCCTCCTCCGCTTATCAGTAAATGACTTCTGGAAACTCTGAGCAATTCTCATGTTCTCCTGAATTTTCTTCACCTTCTTTGTTGTTTGTTGTATCAATTCTGGCCCCACAAGCATGCTTTCTCCACCTTGATACCAACACAATTGTGTTTTGCATCTTCTACCATACAAGGCTTCAAATGGTGCCATACCAATGCTTGCATAAAAACTGTTGTTATAGGTGAATTCCACCAAAGGTAACACCTCATCCCAATTCCTAAGGTGATCCAACACACACACCCTCAAACGGTCCTCTAAAGACTAGATTATCCTTTTCGACTGACCATCTGTCTGAGGGTGATATGCAGAGCTAAGCTTTAACCTTGTACCCAAAACTTGATGCAAACTCTGCCAGAACCTTGATGTAAACCTTGAATTTCTATCAGATATAATGCTGGAAGGCACTCCATGCAAATGTACAATCTCCTTAATATATATCTGAGTTAACCTCTCCAAGGAATACTTAATGTTAATAGCTAAGAAGTGAGCACACTTCGTCAACCTATCAACAATGACCCAAATAACATCAAATCCTTTGACCATTCTCAGCAAACTCACAACAAAGTCCATGGTGATGCTATCCCACTTCCATTCGGGTATCTCTATGGTTTTCAACATCCCACCTAGTCTCTTGTGTTCTATCTTGGCCTTCTAATAGGTCAGACAAGCTACAACATACTCCGCCACATCTCTTTTCATACTCGACCACCAAAACATTTTCTTCAAATCCTGATACATCTTGGTAGTACCGGGATGCAAACTCAGCTTACTTTTGTGGCCTTCTTCCAAGATAAGCTTCTTCAACTCAAGGTCTTGTGGCACACATACTCTGCCTTTAAACCTCAAAACACCATCATCACCCAGGCTGAAATCTATAGCTTTATCTGTGCCCAACAATTCCTTAGTCCTACGAAGACTAGGATCCACTGATTGCTTATCCTTGACCATTTCCAAGAAACCACTAGCCACGGTAATCATACCACAGTTGATATAATCAAATGATGACTCCACATATAAGTTCAGATCTCTGAACTTTTCCACCAACTCCAACTCCTTTACCATCAAGGCTGACATGTGAACATTCTTCCAACTCAAAGCATCAGCTACCACATTTGCCTCGCCAGGATGGTACATCAACTGGAAATTGAAATCTTTCAGATATTCTATCCATCTTCTCTGCCTCATGTTTAGCTCTTTCTGATCAAACAAGTATTTTAAGCTTTTGTGATCACTTAACACTTAAAATTTGCACCATACAGATAATGTCTCCATATTTTCAAGGCAAACACCACAACTGCTAACTCCAAGTCATGAGTAGGGTAGTTCCTCTCATGATTCTTCAACTGTCTAGACGCGTAAACCACAACCTTCCTATGCTGCATCAGCACACAACCCAAACCTTGATGAAAAGCATCACAGTAAACCTTAAAAGGCTCACTAGGATTAGGCAACACTAAGATAAGAGAAACAGTCAATCTCTTCTTCAACTCTTGAAAACTATCCTCATAAGCTTCTGTCCATGCAAAAGGTTGATTTTTACGGGTAAGTTGGGTCAAAGGCACAACAATCTTCGAGAAACCTTCAATGAATCTCTGGTAATATCCAGCCAACCCAACAAAACTCCTGATCTTTGTAGCCATCTTCGGACGCTCCTATCTCAACATAGTTTCAACCTTATCAGGATTGACTACAATTCTTTCAGTTGAGATCACGTGGCCTAAGAACTTCACTTCCTGCAACCAAAACTCACACTTGGACAGCTTGGCATACAACGGCTTCTCCTTCAAGATCCCTAACACTATCCTCAAATGCTCTCCATGCTCCTCATATGACCGAGAATAAACAAGAATGTCATCAATGAATACAATGACAAACTTGTCTAAAAAAGGTCAGAAGATTCTATTCATGTAATCCATAATCCATGAAGATAGCTAGAGCATTTGTAACTCCAAATGGCATCACCATATACTCATAATGCCCATACCGAGTCCTAAAAGCAGTCTTCGGTATATCTTCATCCTTCACCCTTATCTGATGGTATCCAGATCTCAAATCTATCTTTGAGAATACTTTTGCTCCCCTCAACTGGTCCATCAAATCATCTATCCTTGGTAGTGGATATTTGTTCTTGATTGTAGTCTTATTCAACTGCCTGTAATCCACACATAAACATGAACTACCATTTTTCTTTTTCACCAGCAATACAGGTGCTCCCCAAGGAGAAACACTGGGTTGGATCATCTTCTTCCCTAGCAACTCCTCAATTTGCTTCTTTAACTCTGCTAACTCTATTGGTGCCATTCTATAAGGAGCCATTGACACTGGTCCCACTCCTGGAACCAAGTCTATAACAAACTCCACCTCTCTCTGTGGAGGTACACTAAGCACATCCTTAGGAAAAACTTCAGGAAACTCCTTAACCACTGCCACAGAATCCAAATCCAAATCACTCTTGACTTCCAGAAAAGACAAGATTATATACCCCTAAGCTCCTTCTCGTAAATAAATCTAAGCTTGGATAACAAAAATGAATTCAGAATTCTCCACACTAGGGAAAATCAAGGCCTTTCTAGCACAATCCAACAAGATATGGTTGGAAGACAACCAATCCATCCCCAAAATCACATCCAGATTCGTTAAGGGAAAACAAATCAGGTTCACCTTATACCTTTGCCCACTAACAACAATCGGACAATTAACAAAACCACCGATGTCACCACAGGGGTAGCAATCGGCGTAGAAACAAGCAAATCAAACAACAGAGGACAGGTCAACAACTGTAACCTCTCCACACACTTATAGGAAATGAAAGAATGAGTGGCTCTAGAATCAAACAACACAGACAAAGCATTACTAGCTATCTCACACTCGCCTCGAATCAAATCATGGGAATAAGTAACTTCTACTCTGCTCATAGCAAACACACATTCAGTTGCTGAAGGTCTCATTGCCCTTGTAGCATTCATAATGGACTCTGCCTTCATTGAAGCTATGTAGTCTCTAGCTATATGTTCAGGCTACTGACATTTGTAACATACATGACCCTTTAGAGGGCACTGGCTCATATAATGTGGTCCTCCACACTGGTAACATCTAACCTCCTGCTGTCTGGTCTGGGGTGTAACAGAGGAATGACTCTAGAAACTAGAAGTCCCAGACTACTGAGGTCTAAAAGAGTGCAACTAACTCCAAGGTCTGATATAAGGCTTCCTCTATTGCCCTCTTATCCTGGATCAAGATGATCCACTATTCTGAGTCCTCACCACTAGAGTGTCGGACTCTAGTCTCTCCATTGTTTTTGCCTTCTCTACCAGAGTAGGAAATTCTCTAATAGTCATAGGGATAATCACCCTTTTCAGCTCATGCCTAAGACCTTCTTCACACTTGCGACACCTCTGCTCTTCGGTAGTTGCCTGTGAGTAAAACCGGGTTAAGTACTCAAATTTTCCGGCGTACTCATTCACCGACATGTTCTCTTGATATAGTCTCAGGAACTCCATCTCCTTAACATGCCTTGTGCTTGCTAGAAAATACTTCTCTAGGAAGCGCTCTCGAAAACTAGCCCAGGTAACAACCTCACCTTGGGCTCCCATCAGTTGCTGGGTTCCTTGCCACCAATATTCTACTTCACCTACTAACATATAGGTAGCATAGGGCACTTTCCTATCATCAGGGCAAGCCATCGCCTTAAAATCTTCTCTATCTCACGCATCCACAGATCAGCTACATCAAGATCTGACTTACCCTTAAACTGGGGTGGGTCAATCTTTCAGAACTCGGCCAACCCTTGAAGCTCAGGAGGCACCGCATCACAAGCAGCTTCAGCAATAACTCGAGACATCTCCAATTGTTCCATGGCAGCTTGATGCTGCTGACCCATGGCAGTCTGTTGCTGGGCCACAGTATTATGTTGTTGGGCCATAACAGCAACCATTTCTTCCATAGCTCTAGCTATCTAGGGGAAATCAACTGAAGGTGGTGGTGGTGGGTGGTTAGACCCATTCATTAGGATTCTACAAAACCAACCACAACAACAGCTTATCAACTATCCAACATGATCACTTCACTCATGGAAGGATCCACACCACAACAAAATAACCAAACAACAAGACAATTTACACCAAGCAACACAATATATACACACAACACAAGCATACTAGACCTATCACCCATAGGTCATCCAAAGACACGGCCAGCTCTGATACCAAAAAGTGTAACAACCCTCTGTTGCTACAGCATTCCATACAATCTCATACATTCATAAAATATTCAATATTAAGTAATCAACATGCTATATAAATATATGTATAAGATATTACAATATATAATATACAGGCCCAAAATATCAAAACCACAGGAGATACAAAAAAACAAAACTCTCTACAGTTGGTCAACTATACAAGGATCTCTTCAAAAGATCCATCCACAAGGGCCTTCAAATGCTAACTGGAAACATCCACCCTCAGTTGTGGGAATCTGGATCTGCTGAAGCCTCTCCTTCTGCTCCCACGTCAAAATGACGTGATCATCACAGTCATAGCAACACATATAACCATACCAACAACAACAGCAACCATGACAACATAAAACAAAACAACAAGACAAGGGTAAGCTTACGTAATAAATAAACATATCTAATAGACAAGGTTTATTTCATAAAACCCTCCACATACAACAAACATGAAATCAAAATCACAAAAGAATGAGTTTACACAAAATCACTACATACATACCATACTTTCAACATCAACATGTCAATGCATAAATGACACGACTTTCGAGAGATTTATTACATTTTGGGTGATCAGTCAGGTCTTATCCCTTACCATGGCCTTCCAAGCACTATTCAGGGATTGCCAAAACTCTGATCAATGGATAAGCTTATGGTTGTCTGGATAAATGAATGTGGGTGGTGGTATACCGCAACACAAGGCCTGCACTGCCTTGGCCCCCTGCAGGATTTACCCATCCACTTATCCCCTAGGCCCATCTTTCAGACCCCACTTCTTATCCAAGCACTAGACTAGAGGCTCGGCTGAGCCGTAGCTTCGTTCACCCCCAACTTCCATGCCTGCCCGTATACGGCATGAGGCCCATTGTAACACGTTACGGTGTATTACCGTAACTAAGCCTAGCTTTCTAAGAACAAAAAGAAAGACTTAAAAACATAGAAACATGTTAAAGCGACTCATAAATATAATTAAATATTATATACGAACAATACAATGAGAAAAATACATGCCTAATACAACTCATCTATCACCCGAAGATGTCGAATAAAATATAAAGAGGAATACAAGAAAACAATATAAACTAGACTACATCTTCTTGCACGTGACTCGAAGCTCCACCTGTATACGTCTTCACTTGTATCCTGAAAAAAGGGGAAACTTAAAGGAGTGAAACATAATGTCTCAGTGAGTGCTCTAAGGGTTCTACGGCTAGGTCAGACTCTTCTACTCGAACAACCTTCATTGCTTATCTCTCATGGCTTTAGCCTCACTAGGCCTCTCATAATAATCCATACCTATAGTCGGGTCTACACCTTTCAATAATCAGTGTTTCCTGTTAACTCCTCTCTCATTCTCACAATTGTTATACAATTTTACTATCTCGTTCTTAACCTAAGAACTCTTTCTTACCCAAAACCTTCTCTAGTATTTAAACCCTTCATGTTCAGATTTTACTCTCCTTCCTTTTATATTTAAGGTTATTCTCTAGGGATCAAGTCTAAGGTCACACATGTTCTAAAATACTTTTGACACTCCCTTAACACTCACCTTAATACCTTCGTTTTGTTCTCTCTTACTTGTCTTATACCTTTCTATTACGTTGTGTGAGGATTCACTCTTTGTCTATCTTATTCACAACTATTATTATCCAACTAGAACCCTCATAACACTATCCTAGGGCCTAGACTCTCACTTATCCTTAAGGTAACAAACACAATTTTAATTACAAGTATATATTTATTTCACATCTTTTGCTTAGTAACTAGACATACGCATCGTTTTGTTTCATCAAACAAGCATAACATACATTCATAACATAAGCACATATGCATAATCTCGACACTTCATCACAAGACACAATTACGTTTTCACACGTGTTCACATTACATCAATTGCTTATGAAGGTCACATAGACTTCACATAATTACAATTGTAGCACACTTCAACATATCACACGATAACAAGATACATATGCATGCTATGTTCCTAAACCACTGCTCATGCACATGTGGCACCAACCTAAACTTTTCGAAAAGTAGACTAGGAGTAAATACAGGTCATAAGAAGCGTCATCGATACCGATGCCTTCGACTTTCGCACTCTCAACTAGCACAATATCCCCCGGTGACTAGTCAGGGTTACCTAGTTTTTCCAGTATGCCCCGGCTCCATGGGATCATCATGGACCATTGGAGTTTTCCTATCCAGATAACCCCCAAGGCTAAGGTTAGACAACCCATCACGGCCCCCACCAGCCAGATTCCTACATACTTCCTCATCACATAACTCAAATGTTATTATGCATGGTCACAAATAATGCTTACAACTTTTTATAGACTTTTATCATGAAACATTGACACAATTTCATATCACACTCAGTTTTTTCAAGATAAATAATAATCATATAATATAAACTCAACAAAGCATAAGAAAACAAACAACAATGAGTTAAAAATTGCAAAAAGGAGTTCATAAACACAAAGAACGGAATAGCAAAAGTCATATCCACCCAGTAGGATGGAAGTCTTGCCCGAGGGTCCAGAGAACCCGCCCAGCCAGTCCACGTTAGAACCCAACCCGCCCGGCGGGTGTTTCACCTCGCTTGGCGGGTTCGCGTGCCTAGCGTTAACGTAAAATCCAGTTTTTGAAGGAAAGTCACCCAGCAGCTATCTAATCTCGCTGGGTGGATCCAAGATACTAATTTTAATTTATTTTTCCTATTGTCTTTGGGTTCTAAATGCTTCAAAATAAATAATTAGATTCTTAATCACTCTTCTACATTGATAATTGGTCAATCTAATCTATAATTTCCTTACTCCCTCACAATCCCCTCAAATCCCTAAATTTAGGTATAAGGAGGAAAAAGATAAATAGATGAACAAGAACAACATAAAGGATGATGAAGGACACAGGGGAGAGCATTCACCTTATGAACATGCAAACTGAGTCTAGGGTTTGGGTCCTCCAGTTTCTATTCTTCCTCTTCTTCTTCCTTTTTCTTCTCATTCTCTCTAACTTCTTTCTTCTTCTATTTTGTGATAGCTAAACCTAACCCTCCTTCTCTATTCCCTTCTTATAACATGTGGGTGAGTATGTAGCTTAGTGGGCTTTAGTCCCCTATTGGGCCAAAGATGCTCTTTTGAGTTTTATGATAATATTCCTACTAATTTATAATACTAAGGTATTAATAACAATAATAATAATAATAATAAATATAATAACATCAACACAACAGAATAATAATAACAATAATAAGAAACATAATAACAATAACTCTTAAGACATCTTTTGTCTAATAACATATGGGAAGGGTCCTACTAAGAGCTACCTCGTGGTTTATTTCTAGTACTTGAAATTTGGGGTGTTACACCCATACTACCTCAGCCAACAACATATACATGCAATTGCATGACTCACCACAATAACTCAAACACAATCCTTCATCAATATCCATACATAGATATATACCAACATAATACCATGTGGCCTACTCAGTACTACTTGTGGTCCAACAGTCACTGCCAACTCCATGCAAGCCTAATCTAGCCTCTTGCATAGTCAACAAGTAAGATATCTCATCATCACAACATATTACAACTAGTAGAGGCTCTACTTGAGCAACTTTCCACATCAATACATATCCAACAACATCACAAGCTATCAACAACATCATTCATAATCATTCATTATATAACAACTAAAAAATCCTCAAAATCAAGCATACCGTAAAAAATTATCTTTCTTTTAAATCTAAACATGAAATCTAAGGCAATCAACTATCTTTCACATTCTTTCTTGGATCCAAGTCTCACTCAACTAAAAAAAAAACAAATCTTTGTTCATAGTAAAGCAAGGAACCAAAAAGATTAAATATTCACAGTCAGCAGAGTTTCACGGGTAGCCCGTGAAATACCCTTAACCCGTGAACGAATCTGCCAGTACATCAAAACCAAACAACGGAGTTCATGGGCAGCCCGTGAAACAACCCTCAGCCCATGAACGAATCTCTTAAGCATATCAGAACCAAAAAATGGAATTCACAGGCAGGTCGTGAAACACTCTTCAGGCCATGAACGATTCTGTTAAGCAAATCAAAACCTAAAAAGCAGTTCACAGGCAGCTTGTGAAACACCCCTTAGCCCATGACTTGTCACCTGCGATTACGAACAGGGTATATTGGCTTTGATTATTCAATCCCTTGAGTTCTAATTGCTATACAATCATTCCAAATCAATTCTAAACACTTTTAATGCATTTATAACCGATTGTACAACAAATTTAGGCACAAAACATCCTCAAATCTCAAAATCCCTTCCAAAACCCATTTTGTTTCAAAACTTTCATACATAAGATTTTTACCAAAATCAATCCATTCCAAGGCAAGAAATCAACATATTAGTAACCATAAACACGAACTCAAGCAATAGTAAGCTTCCCTTACCTCTAAAGCTTCCAAATTTGAAAGTTGGAGAGATAAGGATGTGAGAGAAAGAGACTCTTAAGCTAATCTTCCAAGAAATCTACACTCTTGAGCTAATCTTCCAAGAAATCTACCCTCTACAACTCAAGAACACGAAATCGGGGTTAAGAAACCTTTGACACCCCTAACTAACTCGAGAAATATAGAGAGATGAAGAGAAGAGAGAAGGGATGAAAGAGAAAGAAAATGAGAAATGAGGAAAATCTCCCACCTCTTCCTTTATATACTCGACCTCCCTAGAGCTCTCACACGGACTTTGGGCTATCTAAGGATCATGACTCATCAAACCACTCTCCATAACCTATAATGGGTCTAGCTTAATTGTTTTCTCTTAAAAGCCCAAAATCACTCTTACAACATATCCAGATTGGCTCAAGCACATATCTCAAGTTCCCTAAAATCAAACTTGAATTTCAAATAGACAACACCAAACCATCATCACATACAACAAACCATACAGAGCAACAGTTCATTTATTTCTATTAATCACCTAGATTACGTATCTATATTTCACTTTTAGTTATTAAAACACTTAATCATGCATTAGGAAAACAAGGTGTTACAATAACCATCGACATGATTAACAGTCAATTGATAAATTTAGAAATTAATATGATTATTTTGAAGAACAGAGTTTTATTCGAAAAGACTAATATTATGAAGGAAGTGAATAAAAAGTTTGGATATTTGGTTAAAAATAGCAAGGTTCCTAACATATTACATTTTTAAAACAAAGAAGAACTTAATCTGAAGTAATTACACAATCTAAGAATTATCATATTGAGTAGCTTCAGTACCACTCATTATAAAAACTCGTCTTGTTAGGTCTCCCAACTTGAGCCTTCCCATTGTTTTTGTTGCCATTGGTAGGTTCCTTCTTCGGCACTTAACAATCTATACTGTAATGTCCTAGTTTTCCACAATTGAAACAAGTAATAACAAGAGTAGTGTGCTCTTTTTCAAAATGAGGTCCTCCACATTGGAAACAACAAATAGAATTATTAACTCTAACTTAAGGATTATTAGCAGAAGTAAAATTGTTCTATCCTGAGGTGTTGCCAAAGAAATGAGCTGGATCTTTATATGGATTTTTCTTATTATAAAATTCCCTCCATTTGTTCCTTTGATGTCCCATACTCTTCCACTAAGCTTGCTTAGCCTTGGTATCATCTTCATAGATTCTACAGCGATTAACCAAAGTAGGAAATTGGATAATCTCCATATACCCCACAGCTTGCTTGATATCAAAACATAACCCACTTTCAAACTTTGAACTCCTAGAATGTTCATCCACTCCTTTATTAAAATATGGGCAAAGCTTCAACAACCCATTAAATTTCACTGCATATTCCCCAACAGATATACTACCTTGCTTCAAATTCAAAAATTCAACTTCTTTTTCCTTTTAAGATCTTTTGCAAAATACTTCTCTAAAAGTCTCTACCTAAAAACTCCCCAAGTAATTTGCCTTCCTTCAACCTCCAATTGTTGCCTAGTGAATCTCCACAAATTCTTACTCTCCTACTAACATAAACACTACAAAAGTGACTTTGTGTGCATCAATACACACCATAGCAGTAAAAATCTTCTCGATCTCATCAATCTAAAGTTGAGCACCATCTAGATCAAAACCTCCTTTAAACTGAGATGAATTATTCTTCCTAAAAGTTTCCAATCCTCCATACTCAACAAATTCAAATCTCTATCTTGATTCGTATTTTCTAGAATAATGATCATCTTTTCTAATAGTCATTGAGTAGTATTATCATTCCTTAGCCTTCTAGCCATCTTTTTCCTGAAAAGAAAAATGTCTGCTTAATTTCTCCTTGAATAATACAATATACTAGAAGAGTAATTGTAGATTACGATTAGTACACCAAGTACATTCCCAGGAAAAAAAGGTGAGTCACAACAGACACTCTTAAATACCAAATCTCCTAGCCAGAACTTATTCTAGACATGTACTTTTCATGCTAAGGAACACTAACTAGTATCAGTAATATTCTTGAAATTCATTTGTTAAGTATGCATGTTGTCTTTAGAAACTATTCTAGAGAAAGCAGGTCGTATCAAACGTCTACTACCTTTCTTATTCTTCTCATGCCTATTACTAGTCCAATTCATCTCACATTTCTACTTTTCGACAGTAAATGTAAGAACATATAGCACAAGCAATTAGTCGAAACCATACCCCAAGTTTAACCAGAAAGAACTACTCTGATACCACTAAATGTGACACCCAATCAAATTAACACTAATTCCCACAGTTTATTAGATTTATTTTAATTAAATTAAGAGAGATTTTTTTAATTATGAAAAAAATATTTTTTGATGTAATTTTGGAATTATAAAAACAATATACATTCAAGGTTGATGTAAATATCATAAACTCCAATGATAAATATACATCATGGTTATCAATATGATTACTTTAAACCTCGTTATAGAATAAATACATGACCAGAGAAATAAATAACTACCCTTCAAAAGGACCTAAGTCAGAGCAGCAACTATTCACAATCTCACCATTATCCTAGAACAGAATATAAAATGTATACTACAGTTACGATAATTCTTCTATGGCATAACCTTCATTTGAATTCTTCCTAGTCTCAGTGCCCTCGACATCAGCATCCTCCATCTTCATAATATATCATGAACACATATATAGAGCAAAGGAACAAAAAGAGAGAAACAAAGCAAAGGAGTGAGGATATATATAACCTCAAATCATTTTCACAAAGGTTTGTAAGACCAACCTACAACCTATAAAACAAACAAGTTATTGCCAATCAAATGCAATTAGGAACCTAGAGTTTAACCAAAGTTATCACGAAACAGCCTAAACTATTATAACTTGTATGGATCCATACCTCACTGATGATTATCATCATTATCATTTTTCTTGAGAAACAAGTGCACATCTTCTTAGAGGGTATACACTACACCAATCCTGATGATGTTGAGAAGATGTTAGGGTTATCAAGTCGGTTACATAATTGTCACGACATCTAAGGAGCTACCCTGACCATAGGACTTTCACAACTCAATACTAGTATCCTCTAAACCTTATCAATGGTCCTTGCCTTCATCCCACAGTGTACCAAACTGTAACTTTCATAGCATGATCATCAATTCAACAGACTCATCGTATTTCATTAATCATATCAAACTCAACAATATCTTATACAATCTCGCTTTGTAATATTCGGTAAGGACTTAATACTTTACACAATATCTCTTTAGAATATCCGACAGAGTTTTCTCTACAATTTGGTACTCAACTACCAATATCTTGCGGAGTAGGTTTTGTCATAGACCACAAAAATACAAATATCTCAATTCTTAAATCACAAACCTGTGATATAATTATTTTATTCTTAAATAAATTAATATAAATCTTGTGACCTTTTTATAAAATTTATAAGTTACAATACATGACCTATTTTCTTTCTATTTTTTATTTTATTTTTTACGTTTTTAAATTCATGTAACTAAATTAAATTAAGATTATTTATGTAACGACCCAACTATTGCTACTAAACACCCTACTAATCTTACACTTATCATCACATCAAGCAAATAAAATCATAACATAGACTTATATAAAACATACACATATTGAGAGATTCATCCACCTCCCTTACTGCCATACATCAAATGTCTATACAAAATAAGTGTTCACAAAGAATGGGGGTATCATCACATCAGTTTCATCCAACCACAAATAATTAAATATACAACTATATGAATAAGGGAAGGGATACAAAACACACTCCCTAAAGCTAGTCATTCTATACAACCCCATTAAAAGAATAAATTAATTGTAACAAAAGAAGCAAAAGCTTGACTCCTCAAGCCAAATGTATCCACTTCACAAATCCATCCTTAGCTTTGTGAAGCTGAAACCACTGAAGCACTGTTGTTTGCTCCCACGCCAAAAGACATGATCATCACAATCACACTAACACACAACAGCAATGGAGGAAACCATAACAAAAACATAAGGCAAGGGTAAGCTTACAAAAACAATGATATAGTATGTGTTCACCAAAACCAACAATAGATTCTCAACTTTCACTCTTACATAGGCATCCACATGACTAGCATCCTCAACTATACACCCCATATCACAACAATATCACCACAACTATGTCAATGCATGATGACACGACTCTCGAGAGATTTAGAATACCTTGGACGATTAGCCAGGTCTCACCCTCTACCATGGCCTATCTAAGCACCATTTAGGGATTACCAAACTCTGATCTACGGATAAGTTTACTGGTTTGTCAAGATAAGTGTATATGGGTGGTGTAAGACCTATCTTTTATAAGCTGTGCATAAGTGATTGATAATCTAAAAAGAGAAATTAAATTTAAATTCAGTATAAGTGAACAATTAATAATATTTGATTATGTCAATTTCAGTAGAGCTTTCTAAGGAAATTTAACTTGCTTGGATTTTAGCTATGTAGAGGTACACTGTGAAGGGTGACAGTGTAAGATTTGCAGCATGTTGATCCCTAATCAAGTGATTGAATAATTAACAAGAAGGATTAAATTTATTGTCTAATGAAAAATAGATGATAAAAAATTGCACGCTATACTTGTTTGAGATTCTGCAAAGAAATCTGTGAGAATCTAGTTATGATGATATCTGTCGGACTGGCACCGATCTATACAGTTGGTGAGCAGTATGAGACCATGGAATTTAATTATAATTAAAATTAATTATGATTAGATTCTATTTAGTTTGATAGCTTTTCTTACCTAAAAGATTGAAACATTAGGTTTTTCTTTGTTACCATTCTGGACTATTTATCGACAAGTCTGTCTAGAATCCTGTCAGATAAAGTAAAATCCAACTGCTTGAGTAGATAGAATCAGTTCATTCATGACAAGAGAAATTCTAAAAGAGTCATAAACTCATTTAGACTCCAATGTCAATTAAATTGTTTTAATTGGTTCAAGTGTTAGAAAATTGAAAACCTAATCTTATAGGACTCGATATTTGACCGTGTTCTTCATTTACAGTATGAGAAAATGCAGTATTTTGTTTTTGGAACCAATTTCACATTTTCCTAAGCCTAACCAAACTAAAAGTAACCAATTGTCCTAAGCAAACTACATGAGTTGAACCCTAACTACACATCCTTTCATGTAACCTATTGCTAGTCATGTCCAAGTGTACTTAAAGCATGCAAAAAAACCATTTGCTCCCATGGTTTAATGGTCTTGGCTGTCCACCACCTAGGTTTTAGGGAAAATGAGTTCTATATTAGGCTTCCAAGTGCAAACATTCCTCCCATTTTGCTCCTCTTGGCCGTGAGTTTGAGAGAGATTAGGGAGAGTTGGTTCAAGCCTTAGAGTGTTGGTGGAAAGCGGAGGGACTAGGGTTTCTCAAAGGAAGGGTTCTAGGTAAGTAAGCTCCAACCTTTCCACTTCTCCTTTCTCCATCTTTTCTTTTCCTTTCAAGACCAAAGTTATTTTGGTCCCTTTATGCTCTTGGTTCTAAAAGTTTGTTTCTTTCATGTGTATGTCCCAAATCAACCATTTTGATGATTGGTTGATGGCTTACTTCCTCAAGATTGGAAGAAAGTCTCATACTTGCTCCCAAAGTCTCTAGCAACTAGAAGGAAGCTAAGCACATTGTAAGGAAAGCCAACCCTTTTCTTGTGTGTTTGAATTTGTGATTTACTTATTTGGATGTATTTTGTTGTTAAGAATAATGTTAGTATTTTTAAAAGTGCTAAACTTGATGAAAGGTTTCATTTTTGTGCAAGTTGGTGATGTGTTTTTGGTGCTGTTTGATTTTCGGACTGAACATGGTACATAGTTTTTGTCATAACTAAAGCTGTGGTGAATATTTTCGTGTGCTTGTTGGTTTTTTGTAAACCAGACACGATTTCCTCCAATATGGACACAAGAAACATATCAAAAGGTTACGAAATAAAAAATTTAAGCTTTTTGAAAGTCGAGCATGCTGTCTGAAAACACTAACCCGACAGTGGGCAGTAAAACGTAATTATGGAAAAATAGGTTTTGTATTTAGGGAGGTTTCTTGAACTAATGAAAAGTAGACTCAAAAATATTTCCAAGCATATATGGTTTGCCTATTTTTGGTTCATTTTGATATTTTTTAATGAGTTTTGGAAACTAAAGCTTGTACTTACATCCTGCCTAGAAGAAGTTTTGAAAACTATGAACTTCCAAAAATCATATAAAATTGTGTAGACCTTGGTTTTTAATGATCTTTGACTTTTTGAAAAATAATTTAAGCATATTTTCATAAAATAAAAGATTTGGTCTCTGAAAAGTTTTCCTATAAGTGAAAAATGACAAGACTTGCTCACTGGTCTCCCAATAGACCACACTGACCTTGCTGTCTTGTTATTTTTGTATCTTTCTTTGTAGATTTTTGATTGAGACAATCTCTATTGTTTTGGAAAATAGACAAAATTATATTTTCAACCATATAGATGTTGTCTTAAACAAAAATATTTTACTATTTCAAAATGATTTTCAAAACAGAGACAAAAATTCTAAAGGCTGCTGGAAACTGTTTTAGAAATTGAGCTTTTTATAGCTTTCGTAAAACTTTGTAAAACTCAATCTTGTGTGATAAGTGTTAATTGGTGGAATTTTTGAAATTAAAATTAGATATGAAACTTAATGAAATTTAATCTTTACTGTCTCATGTGATTTAAAAATACATATTTGGTAATTTAATAAAAAGAAATTTGTAATAAAGTTTAACAAGCTAGGCTATTTAATAACCAAAAACTTTGAGTTTTGACTTAACAGTTTCATAATGCATTTTCTTATTTAAATTTTAACAATTCTTTTTAAAATACATAATGTACCTAATATGTACATATATGAAGCTTAGTGAGTGTTGATTGGATGAATTCCTTGATGAAAATTATTAAAGGCGTGACTTGTTGTATATTGGTGACTTAATGGCATGATGTGTATGCAATGAAACTATTGATAAATGGCTTATCTGGGTGTGAACGATAAGCGGTGGACCCTAGCTTATCCTCGTTGAGATCGCATTGGATAGGATCCTATAGAAGAGCTAACGATGGATAGGGCTCTCTGTTGTGTCACATGATCATAGGCTAACGATGGATAGGGTTCTTTGTTGTGTCATATGACGATGGGCTAACGATGGATTGAGCCCAGTGTTGTGAGAATTGAGGATGTAATCTTCATAAGGATAAACAAGTTGAATCCATGATGTGGTGAAAAACTGAGACTTAATGGCAATGTTGACAAAAGCTTACCTGGGTGTGAAAGATAAGTGATTATTATTAAAATGCCTATCCAGGTGAGAACGATAGGTGAATATTGATACATATTGCCATCAATGTCGGGTTATGATGATTTGGTTGTCATGCATACATGCATTGGTGTATGAGCATGTGGTACCGAAGGTGTTGGTATTCACAGGATCATGGTGCTAGCTGGGTGCGAAAGCTTGAGGACTACGGATGGTGTAACGACCCTCTATCGTTACAATACTATCTACAACTTCATACTCCTCTAAGATATTCAGTCAATCACATTAAATATCATTACATCTCCATATATCCTATGGAATATACATACATTATATAAAACAAAATAATATGCAGGTCAGTTTATATACATCACCAAGGGAGAAATATAAACACAAAATAATACTCCCTATAGCTGGTCAGCTACACAATATGTACATCAAAACAAAAAAAAGAAAGACCAAAAGGATCTCTTCAAAAGATCCACCCACAAGGACCTTAAAAACTCTAACTAGAAATCTCCACCCTCATCTATGGGAAGCCGGATCTGCTGAAGCCTCTCCCTCTGCTCCCACGTCAAAATGATGTGATCATCACAGTCATAGCAACACACATAACCACACCAGCAACAATAGCAACCATGACAACACAAAACAGAACAACAAGGCAAGGGTAAGCTTATGTAATAAATAAACATATAATGACAAGATTTATTTCATAAAACCTTCCACTTACAACAATCATGAAATTAAAATCACAGAAGAATGAGTTTCCACAAAATCACTATATACATACCATATTTTCAACATCAACATATCAATGCATGAATGACACGACTCTCGAGAGATTTACTATATTTTGGGTGATCAGTCAGGTCTTATCCCCTACCATGGCCTTCCAAGCACCATTCAGGGATTGCCAAAACTTTGATCAATGGATAAGCTTATGGTTGTCAGCATAAGTGAATGTGGGTGGTGGTATACTGCGACACAAGGCCTGCACTGCCTTAGCCCCCTGCAGGATTTACCCATCCACTTATCCCCTAGGCCCATCTTTCAGGCCTCACTTCTTATCCAAGCACTAAACTGGAGGCCCGGCTGAGCCGTAGCTCGGTTCACCCCCAACTTCCATGCCTGCCTGCATATGGCATGAGGTCCATACAACCTCAGCCAACAACATATGCATGCAAATGCATGACTCACCACAATAACTCAAACACAATCATTCATCAATATCCATACGTAGATATATACCAACATAATACCACGTGGCCTACTCAGCACCATCTTTGGTCCAACAGTCACTACCAACTCCATGCAGGCCCAATCTAGCCTCTTGCATGGTCAACAAGTAAGATATCTCATTATCATCACATTCTACAACTAGTGGAGGTTTCTATTTAGATAACCCTCCATCAACTATTACCTTTCCAACAATTATCAGCCAATTCATGACAATAATAAAGTATGCAAAATAGCCAAGTTTGGAATGGTAATAACAACATACACAAACAATAACGAAACTTATAAATCCGGGCACCGATGACAAGTATGTTTTTCTTTTAAGACTAAACATTTTTCTAATGCTTCAAAGGATGACATCTAAACATGTAATCCAAAGCAAGCAACTACATTTCACATTCTTTGTTGGATCTAAGTCTTACTCAACTAAAATAAAACAAAAGAGAACAATTTCATTTTTGTCCAGCATCCCGCCCAGCGGCACAAGAACGTTGCCTGGCGGCATATTGCCCGAGAGAACAATTTCATTTTTGTTCAGCATCCCGCCTAGCGGCACAAGAACGTCACTCGACAATGTTTTTCCAGAAGCCATTTTCTAGGCTCGGGAAGAACCTCGCCCGGCGGGAAAGGGTCGTCGCCCGACGTGGTGCAACACGACAAGGTATATGGAATGTGATTCTTCAATTCGTTGAGTTTTAACTGCTATCCAACCATTCCAAATCAATTCTAAACACTTTCAATGCATTTCTAACCGATTATACGACAATTTTAGCCATTAAACAACCTCAAATCTCAAAATTTCTTTCAAAACCCATTTTGTTTCAAAACTTTCATACTCAAAGTTTCCACCAAAATCAATCCATTTCAAGGCAAGAAATCAACACATCCATGATCGCAAACACGGAATCAAGCAATAGTAAGCTTCCCTTACCTCTAAAAGCCTCCGAATTTGAATTTGGGTTTCTTGAGAGTTTGGTGTTTTGAGCCAAAACCTTCCAAAATCCACCCTCTTTTTCATAAGAACAAGGAATCTAGCCCTTGAAGATCTTACTAAGCCCTTGAAGACTAAAGGGATGAGAGATGAAGAGAAGAGAGAGAAAGTGAAGAGAGAGAGTGAAAATAAAGAAATGAGAGAAAAAAAACTACCTCCTCCTCTTATATAGCTGAACCCTCTGAAGCTCTCACACGAACTTTTGGCCAACAAAGGCTCAAATCTCGCCAAACCACTATTCTTATCTCAAAACTGGTTTAACTCAATTATTTTTCCTCAAAAGCCTAAAATCACACTCTTAACACATCCACATTGGCTCAAGCACATATCTCAAGTTCCTTAAATTCAAACCGGCATTTCAAACATCCAATACCAAATCATCACATACAACAAACCATACAGAGCATCAATTCATTTATTTCTTTTAATCTCCTAGATTACATATTTAAGTTTCACTTTTAGTTATTAAAACACTTAATCGTGCATTAGGAAAACTAGGTGTTACAGATGACACAATTCCACAAAAGACTAAGGCCGTGCAAACCCTGTGTCGTGGTGGTGGTTCCCCCATACGAAAATCCTAACAAAGGGCACTAGTTCCCATGATCAGTTGCCAGTATTCCATAAATAGCTTAGGCATGTGCCGCTTTGAGAACCCCGGTGAGGGTATCTATGTTTATTATACCATGATTAAGGAATATTCAGGCTGGTCGCTCAAGTTTATAGATTTCCATGGAGAGTCATAGGATCGTGGTCTGCACCTGCATGCTTGGTTATAAATTGTTTTGGACTGATGGATGAATATAAATACCATGTGTTGTGTTTATATGTTACGAATGTGTATTAATTGCTCAGTGAGAAAGATACCCTGTACTATGCATACATGTCGTGATTTTGTATTAGTTATGTCCATACTTAATATGTTATGCCTATCTTGTTATGTTTTCTTTTGGGTAACTTATCCTTACTTGTGTGTTTTGTGTGCATGTGACTGTGATGATCGCAATGCTTCGTTGTTGCGGGAGCAAATGGATGGTGATTTTCCTAGACCTCGGATACTCTTCCGTCTCTTGGGAATGCATATCTAAATTGATGGGCGACATCTTCTGGATCTCACTACAGTCAACGGACGTCAAGAAAGAGGTATCATCTTCATGTATATGTCAGACCTTGACACCCCTACAGAGCTTGGAGGAGTTACTGTCCGATCTTTTTAACAACCCTATAGCTTCTTCGATTTGGCGCCACCGGATGCCCCTAGAGGCAAGAGGCCCACGTACATGGAAGTGATAGAGGCAACTCGAGCTCTACCACTAACCATGTGGCTAGAGCTTTAGGTTCTAGAAAAAAGATCTGTTTTGGGTTTTCCTTGTTTTATTAGGTCTTTACAGGTGGTGGCTTACCATAACACAAGGCTTACATCGCCTTGGCCCCTTGTAGAATTGCCCATCCACTCATCCCCAAAGGCCCATCATCAGCTATCCCCCGTCTCATCCAGCACTAGGTTAGAGGTCTGTCTGAGCTATAGCTCTAGTTAACCATCCAACTTACATGCCTATCTGCACCACAGCATAAGGTCCATTATTAGTTATCTCAGTTGCCAACTCATGCATGTATGCATGTATCACACACCACATCTACTCAACCACAATCTATCAACATACAATATCCATATCTGTATATTGTTGCAACCGAGGTCACGACGAGATGACAAAAAAGAAATAAAATCAGAGGAACCACTAAAGTTTATGAAGGAAAACCTTGGAAAAACCCTTTAAGAAGAAATAGTTTCTGAAACCAAATATGGGTTCAGGAGTCAGTTAGCGTAGAAAGATGTTAGTACCCCACGACGCTCGTCATAAAGACAATTACCCCTAATTAAATGTGCAAAACTAGATAGCTTTAAAAAAAATTCACCCCTAGAGAAGATTTATTTATTTACAAATTTTATCATTTTTTATTTATCAAAAGAATTTTTAGAAAATATTTATTTTGAAAAGAATTAATTTTTACTTTTTGAGATTGATAGGGGAGGGTCCCTGCTCTTATGTATCCTTCAATGCAATGAGGTACTCAGACTCACGTAGTTCTTTGGTAGAAAATCATTTTATTAGTTGATTTTTTTAAAAAAAAATATTTTTTTATGTTGCTAAATTTGACATCACCAAGTTGTACTACTCACATGTGTCAAATTTATTACATGACCAAATAGTAAGTACTTCCAAAGTGAACGTATTTAAATTTTATTATTATTTATCTTTACTTAAAAACTAAAATTTTCCAATTAATTTCACAAAAGGTAAGATGAAAATTAACAAGCTTAGCTCAGTTTAATCTGACGAATTACCTTAGGAACTAGTTAATCCTATAAATCCTAAAGAAAAATAAAATAAAATGAAAATATACTAAGAGTAGAAATTAAAAGTTTTACTTATACGTAAGTATTTTAAAATCTTATTATTACTTTATTATTATTAGTGTTATTGAAGAACTTTAAATTTAATTGCCCCAAATCACAGGAACGAACACGAAAAGGGGTCTAAAGGCATACAAAAATTATATAGGCCAGGCCCAGCGGAAAGAGCAAAAGGGACAAGACACGTGAGTCTCCTCCTCCCTTCTCATGCATTTGATTCTCGAAGCCCTTTCTCCTCCACTGGCTAAGCACTGCCCGCACCGCCAATCCTTGGTAGAGAAAGAGTGGCGCGATAATTGATGATGCACTATTGATGTGGTGACTAATAGGGTTTGCATCGCAGAGGTTGTCAATATTGGCATGAGAAGCACGAGAACACGCATAGAGCTGCAATGGACGCGCCGTCACGACTGTGTGGTGGTGATTCTCTTCCCAGATCTATTGGTAACGCGACAGTAATTAGCATTTTTCAGTTGAGACACAACAGTGACTAGGGCATCATGGAGGACTGTGCAATGATGGCTCCGACGCGAATTGCATCACGGTGACCAATAATATGCGTTTTAGAACACTAAGTTCATTCGTAAGGCGTTGGTATTTTGTAATCCTGGCAATTCAACATGTTTTACAACTTTCTATAGGTCAAGGGATTCAAGCTGAAGTGTGTGAGTTTGAAGTTTCAAATCTGCATCATGAATAGGGGTTTAATTTGGGAATATTGTGACAAGAAATGTGTTTGTATATTGTTGTATGACACTATTTGTTATGAATCCTCTGTTTCAATTCTCTTTTATTCTTCTTTATATTACCTAGATGTTTGGCTCATGTTGGTTGATTCATGTGAAAATGTGAATGTGAACATGTGGTGCATGTGTGCCTTTGCTTACATTTTAGTTAAAATATGACTACAGAAAAGATGAATGAAATCTCTATTGGAGTGAGGCATGACGTAAATGGATTAGAGACGCAGAATCAGTATGTGATGCACGAATGGAATGGAAATGGATTCATAGTATAGGAAGAAAAATCAAACAATTACAAACTATAAACAAGAGATTAGAACCGAGATAGATTAAAACAAGAGATATTGTAACCAAAAGAAACCAATCAGATGAATAAAAAGTAGCAAAGGAAGGGAAAGGATTATACCAGTGCTGCTTCCAACGATACAGCTCAATATCTTTGTAATAGTACTATCAATCAGAATGAACCCCCTCCCCCCCAAACTCTTTCGTAAAAGACTATATATAGTCACAATATTTTCCCAACCATTTTGAAACTTCCTCCACACATTTCCCCTTCTCGTAGCTTCTACCTCACGTTTTTGTTTCTTTCTCTTTTTTAGTTTGCTATTCTTTTTCTAATAATGGGCCTAGCCTAATATGTTGTTTTTTCATTTCTTCTGGTTTACATTTTTCTATCTTTTTGCTGAATAGGCTATTTAAACTAGCAAGGCCTAGAATAAAAAACTCTAAAAAACTTCATTTATAGGCTTGACACATAATGGCCCAATTATTCATTATTTTTATTAATTATTCTATTATTATTATTTATTTTCTTTTTATATTTACTTTTGTTATTTTTCTAATAACCCAAATAAAATTGAGTGTTTACAGCTACCCCTATTTACTTGGTCTTCACAAGATAATATGAATAACTGAGTATTTTCATATTATTGTAGTAAAGAATAAGTAAAGACATGAACTTCAATTTTATTTGGGTCTCAAAATCTCAAACACCACAGTCTTAGATGGGAATGTGAATGCTTTATGAGAAACAAAGTATATGCACGTGAAGACGTAAAAATCAAGGGCACAAGCACTCTTAAAATAACAACGGAAGGCATGAGCACCCAACAAAACTAAAAACTTAAACACATAAGTCCCAAAATGTAAAATGCAAGGCACGAACACCCAAAAAATTTAAAAACAAAGGGCACGAGCACTCGAGAGATTTAAAAACAAAGAGCACGGACACCCAAGAAATTTAAAAAAAGAGGATACTAGCGCCTAAGAAATTTTAAAAATAGAGGGCATGAACACCCAATAAATTCAAAAACAAATTTTGTTATTCTTTTCTTTCGTGGGAAAAGGAAGAGATTTCCCCCAAATTGTTTGTTTTCCTTACTATAGAAGTAGATTCATGAAATCTCTTCTTGAGTTTGAGTACTTATTTTCAACTGATCACTCAATTCCTTTGTCTTTAATGTTGTTAGTTTTATTCTTATCCACTAATCTGGCTTTCCAACCTTTCCTCACAATGGACAAATGGATCCTTTGCAATTTAAATGCTTTAATTGAGATATTTTATCAGCTTATGCCTTTGAATTTATGTCATTTCTTTTGATGCATTCTTCCACTTTTAGGTACAAGATTTGAGAAAATTAATTAACTGGAGAGACATATAGGTGAATGCCCAAGACTAAGAAGCATAGGACTAGCCCCATATTATGGTGGATTGGAGAACAAAAAGGGAGGAGATGAATTGTGTAATTAGACTTTAGTGATGTAATGGTGAAATTATTGCCACTGCTTGAGCGAGTATGGGTGACACGTGTGGTGGTTATTCATACTTTATTATATGAAAGAGAATCATAGACTATAAAGACGATGTGGAGGATTGTCACAACGTAGATTATGAAGCAAAAAATAATCATGCAAACTGTCTCATTTTATGAGACTTTTTCTTTTATTCGTATTGATCCATTTATGGTTATACATCATTTAGTGCTTTGTATTTTCTTTCTTTTCTCTTCTTTTTTTTTTCTTTTTTTTTTTTGGAGCAAACACTGATGATCAAAGTATGACTTTATTTTTGTATTAAAATTAACGCCAAGGAAATTTGACAGCCATTCTTTAATTAGTTATGGACTTTATTAGGCTTATAACGTGGTTAGGGGCTAAAAGGTTATGAAAGGAAGGATAAACAAGGCCCAAATAAGTGTTTGAAGCTTATTGAAACAAGGATCATCCCTTAGAATTTTGCATCTAGGCATCCTTCTTGCCATTCTTTTTGGTTCTCCTTTTATATGTATATATATATTTTGTGTCATGCTTTAATATTCATGACCTTTCAACATTATTCATGAAACTTTCCTTCTTTGTCATTCATTTTCATTATTTTCTTTTCCTTTTTGTCTTTGTTTCTTTCTTATTGCCTTAAAGCCAGTGGCCTTGATATGAATTTTATGTTGATTTCTAGCATAGGAAAGATCCTTGTTTAGGGTGATTTGAAAGAAATTTTATTTTTAGGCTCAAAAAGATGACAAAGGATGATTATTATTATTATTTTTGGACAAAGAAACATGGTCATACATCATTTCAAATTTTGACTGCTTTATTTCTTAAAACTTTATTTTTAAAACAAAAATCTAATAAACATTAGCATTTGTTCTCACTTTTTTCCTTTTTTCTCTTATTTTCTTATTTTTTATGTTCTAATTTTTGCTTAAGCCACCCTTGCGAGTTTTCAACATAATGGACTTTAACTCCTTTTTTATTTAGCTATTAGAATTTATTTAGAGCATATCATGTTTGCCCCAACAAATACTTAAAATGTTGACTTCCTTTTATTGTCAAGATCTTGGACCCCTCTTGAATTTATTATAGAAATGGGAAAGGAAAGGTGTGAAATTATGTGAGTTTGATGGATGAATATTTCAAAAGAAATGATCTTGGTTTTATTTTTTCGTCTTTTTCAATTAAATGATTATACAAGGATATCCGCTTTTTGTCTCTATTATTTTCCTCTCCTTTTTTCTTTTATAGAAAATGGACGAGACTTCATGAATTCACCAATTTTTGCTTACCTAGGAAAACAATCAATTTGGGAGCTAAATTATTTTTCATCATCATTTTTACGAAATTATTTTATTTACAGTTATTTTTATTTTATCTTTTATTATTACTTATCTGTGAACCCTTAAGGACGTGCATTGGAGGATCTTGGTAAAACTTTTCGATTACTATTCTTTAAGCAATATTCCATGTCATGATTTGAATACACATTTTACATTTCAGTGTAAATTTATGAGAAAAATGTCAAATCTTACTAAATCCTGGAAAAATACAACCCCTTTCAGGCATAGTATTTTCTGACTACACCAGTATTAACCAGCAACAGTAACTCCTCTCCATCCATTTTGTTAAGAATTGAAGTCCTACTTGACAAAGCCTTCTTTATTACATAAGGCCCTTCATAATTTGGAGTCCACTTTCCGCGATGATCTTTTTGAATTGACAAAATCTTCTTTAACACCAACTCCCCTTCTTGAAACTCTCTAGGGCGAACTTTCTTCTTATAAGCTTTTTTCATTCTTCTTTGATACAACTGACCATGACATATTGTAGCCAACCTTTTTTCTTCGATAAGGTTCAACTGATCAGGACCAGCCTAGACCCATTCTACCTCTTCTAATTCAGTTTCTATTAACACCTGTAACGATAGAATTTCAATCTCAATAGGGAGTACTGTTTCCATTCTATATACTAACAAAAACGGGGGTTGCCCCAGTTGATGTGTGCATCGAGGTATGGTATCCATGCAAGGCGAAAGGGAGCAATTTGTGTCAGTCTCTATATGTGACTACCAACTTCTGAATGATTTTTTTGATATTTTCATTGGCTGCCTCAACTGCCTCATTCATCTTTGGGCAATAAGGGGAAGAATTATGGTGCTAAATCTTGAAATCGTCACACAGCTCCCTCATCATTTTATTGTTCAAATTAGTGGCATTATCAGTGATGATTTTACTTGGCAATCCATACCGACAAATCAACTCTCTCTTTATAAATTTCACCACCACACTCCCGGTTACACTAGCATAAGAAGCGGCCTCAACCCACTTGGTGAAATAATCAATTGCAACCAATATAAAACGATGTCCATTAGATGATTTTGGCTCAATAGCTCCAATAGCATCCATTCCCCACATCGAGATTGGCCATGGTGCTGTCAAAACTTTCAAAGGTCCTAATGGAACATGAATATGGTTAGCATAGATTTGGCATTTGTGACACTTTCTCACATAGATGCAATAATCATTCTCCATAGTCAACCAGTAGTATTCAGCCCTTAATATCTTCCTAGACATAACATGCCCATTGGCGTGAGTTCCAAAAAAGCCTTCATGAATTTCTGAGTATCTATTTTGCTTCTTTTGCATCAACCTCTTATAAAGCACATCTTCGTTTAAGAAAAAGCTCATTGCAAGCCTTCTCAATGTTCTTTTGTCATTTTCAAAGGCACCTAGCAGATATTCCTTATCTTTACGATAGCGCTTAATATCAAAAAACTAAGGCTTTCCATCTGACTCCTCTTTTATGAGGTGACAATATGCTGGCTGATCATGACTTGGTATTTTTATGAGCGGTATGCTTCCTTCCTGGTCCAGTTCAAACATTGATGACAGGGTGGCTAAAGCGTCAGCCAACTGATTCGCTTCCCAAGGAATATGGTGGAAAGTTACGTCCTCGAAATGTTGAGTCAAACCCTTAATATAAGCCTGATACAAAATCATTTTATGATCAATCATAAGTTTCCCATTCTCCTTGCATCTAATGGATACCATAGTAGAGTCTCCATACACCTTTAGTACTTTAACTTTTGATTCCAGGGCTGCTTGTATTCCCATGGCACAAGCTTCATATTTTGCAATGTTATTAGTACAATCAAAACATAGCTTAATTGTCAACAGAATATACTAATTCTGTGGGGAGATCAACACAGCTCCTACCCTGTGCCCTAGTGCATTGGAAGCACCATCAAACAGTAGAATCCACTTTTCTCTAACTTCATTTTCTTGATTAAACAGATTTAGTATTTCTTCGTCAAGAAACTCAGGTTGCATTGGCTAATAGTCCTCAATAGGCTGATGAGCCAGATATTTAGCTAGAGTACTCCCTTTGATTGCTTTTTGAGTGACGTATACAATATCATACTCTAATAATAGTACCTGCAATCAAGCAATCCTCCCTATGAGAGCAGGCCTCAACCCATTTTGGATACTAGCCAAGTTGTATGATTCAACATATACTGCCTCAAATGATGAGTAGCCTATACCAGGCCGTAACAAGTTCGCTCCAGTAAAAAGTATCTCATTTCACAACTAGTAAACTTGCTCAAATAGTAAATGGCATGCTTCTTTTTTCCTACTCATCATGTTGACCTAAGACACATCATTAAGCATTGTTAAATACAAAATAAGGGGCCTTCTTGGAACTGGGGGGACTAGAAAAGGTGTATTTTACATGTACTGCTTAATCTTCTCAAAGGCTGCTTGGCAACCTTTATTCCATTCAATGACTTGATTTTTCCTTAAAAGTTTAAACAAAGGTTCACAAGTAGTAGATAGTTGGGATATGAATCTAGTAATATAATTTAGCCTTCCCAAAGATCCGCAAACTTCCTTTTCTATGCAAGGTTTTGGCATTTTAAGGATTAGTCAAACTTTATCATGATCAACCTCTATCCCTTTCTCACTAATAATGAAACCTAACAACTTTCCTGACTTTACCCCAAAGGTACATTTCGCTGGATTCAACCTGAGTTTAAAATTCCCCAACCACTTAAATAACTTGTGTGGCATAAGATCCATTGTCAGCTACCTCACATGGCCACACAACATCCATCACCATCATGAAGGCCCAAATCAGCCCCTAAACGTAGCCAACAGGTGAGGCCTTATCCAAGCAGCCCACCTCATGAGAAACCTCATGTAACAACTCATTCATAACCAGTGGAGGTCCTATCTAAGAAAACTGCCACTCTAGGGCCCCATCTAAGCAACCCACATCAAATGGTTAAAAACCCTAGACAACCACAACACTTATGTCAAGTGGAGGCCCTACCCAAGCAACCTGCCACTTCTCCCACATTCTCATCCTTAGACTCACTCTAGGAGTCCTTCTCAACCATAATTCATACAACTGCATATCAACATTGATTCACAAACAGAACACTACATTCACTCAGCAATCTCCTTGCTCACTCAGCAAAAACCTTCCTTATAGAGCATCAACTTTCCCTATAAGGGTTCTTACTTAGTGACTATGAGTCTCGCTCAACGAATCAGGGTCACTTACTTAGCGACAAATAAAGTCGCTCGGCAAATCTATTCTAGGGACTTCCTCCAAATTCTCTCGACTAGATTTGGCTCAACAAGCCATTTATTCACCCAGTGAATGCCCATTCCAGAGAACAACCAAAATCTACACACACACACACTCCTTACTTACTGAACCAATTGTTTTCCCAACAACTCACTTACAATAGAGAGCACCACCCTCCAGGGCTCCCAAATTCGCTCAGCGAGCTTAGTCTTCACTCAATGAATCTCTCACAACAAAGAGTAACTACTCTTCAGGGCTCCAATTCGCTCAACGAGTTCGATGTTTGCTCAATGAATTGCTTCCAAACACTTTGGGATACTCACCTTCGATCAATGATCATCACGTTTGCTCAGCGAGTCCCTCTCTGGAAAATTTCCAGAGTTATCATGATCACTCACCAAGTGAATAGGCCATTTCTCAACAAGTCTCCACTCTCATTCAACACTCCCTACAACTCAAGAACACTTGCTCAACGACACAAGCAGTTGCTTAGCGACACAAGCAATTACTTAGCGATTCACCAACCCAAGAGTCTCACTCCACTCTTAGGGCCACTCTCGCTTAGTGAGCCCTCCACTCGCTCAGTGACTTTCAAATGACAATAGGAGAAACTCCCATCGAAAAACCCGAAAAACCCAAACTTTCTACTCACTACTACCTCAAATCATCTCCAATAAGGTCAAATACAACCACACCAAAGCACACAACACCATACCAAGCACATACCATAATCCACACAACATTTTAACATAAATCATTAATATTTGGAGGGAAACCCATTTCTAAACGAAATTTTAGCACAATTCATCCAAATTCAATTTTTAGCTCAAATCAAGGTCACATTCACATATAACCATGTTCATACAACAACTTTTCAACAAAAGTAAGCTTCCATTACCTCTTGAAGTTTCTAAATTTGAATTTGGGGAAGAAAAAACGTGAGAAAAGCCAACTCATGAGCCAAATCTTCTAGGGAAAGTGACACTCCTCAGCACACTAACCAGGCAATCAAGGCTTAAATTCCCTTATACACTCTTGGTGCGCTCTGGTAGGATACAGGAAATGGGTTTGAGAGCAAGAGATGAGAGAAAATGAGAGAATGGTTAAAAATGAGAAAGAAAAGGGCTTTTGTGTCTTAAAGCTCTCTTTGGACTTCATGTATGCCTCAAGCCCACTAAACTCATGGTTCATCTTGTTGGAAGCAAAGACGTTGAAGCGTCTAGTCCTTCCAAGTTTTGAAGACAACAAACTTATTAAAATTTAAGTTTCTATTTGAAATTAACAATATACAGCATTCAAACTCATAATGTCTAACGCACCAAAGATAAACTAGCATCCAATAGACACTAATAGAAGACCGTCCAAGAATAAATCTCCTCCACATGGACTATACTATTAATATTAGATGCATCCAGATGAAAGCTCTAAGCGCACAAACGAAAGCCTTTTAATACTCATCTAGTATACATGCGTTATATTTATATTTATTTTTGAGACTAATGTGTTAGCATTTTAAGATTTAATGTTCAAATTGTTTCAAGAATTAAATGGTAGACAAATTTATTCTACTGCAAGCGTAGCAAGACAGATAAAGCAAGTCAACTTATCAAGCTACCAAGCCGAATAAAGAATGTTCAGAAAAGTATATCACCAACACAGTCATGTGCTTTCCGTTTTAGTGCTACCAGTTCTGATCTATCTAAAAGCTCGATGTGCATGTCTTTTTCTTGAAGATTGAAGCTAAATTTTCTTCAACTGATCTTTTTCATTGAAAACTATATATCAAGAAAGAAGAATCGACGTGAAGAGATAGACAAGCATTTGAAAAGTGACATACCAAGCAAAGAAAAAAAAGCTCTATAAACTGTTTTATTAAACGTCCATTGGACGACAGTTGAAAACTCATTGAATCGTCTGAGTTTTGTGCTTAATCTTCTATATCCTCATTGTGTGAGTTGATTCTTTTGTAAACAATTATTTGTGTTATGAAAGCTTGGAGAGGCTTTATGAGAAAGAATATTTGGGTTAAGCAATCTGGATTGATTGCGTTGTAAAGCCTGAAGAGGCTGTGAAAAATACTTGTAACCAAGGTTGATTAGTGGATACCTTTTGGGTAAAGGAACTGGATGTAGGTCAAGGTTGAGTGATCTAGTATAAAATCCTCTATGCTTTTATCTTCTTTATCCTTCAACTTAAAACATTTTCGAAATTGTTTTATATTAATTAAAAGTTTGAAACGCACAATTCAACCTCCTTCTTGTGCGTCTCTTTCTATTTCAATTGATATCAGAACTTAGCCTCTTGGGGTTGAGCATCTAACACTACAGAGGTAAAAAGATCTTGAGCATTCATGGAAAACAAAAGACAAGCTATAAACAAACCTCTGCTCTTCAAAGGTCCAAACTACGACTATTGAAAACAAAGGATAATAGCATTCTATGATGCATGTCACATCAACATATGGGATGTAACAGAAACTAGTGACTATTTGCCCCTAGATCAAAATGGAACTGAGTTACCTAGGGGTCAGTGGACAGAAACCCACAAACAAAGGTATCTTCTTAACTCCAAAGCTAGAAATGTTATGATGTACGTTTTATCTGAATCTGAATATGAAAAAGTGCATAGTTTAAGAAGTGCCAAAAAGATATGAGATACTCTTGTGCTTGCTTATAAAGGTACCTCACAAGTAAAGAGATATAATTTAAGCTTACTTGTAAGACAATATGAACTCTTTACTATGAAAGAAAATGAAACTATCAAACTCATGTTTGGTAGATTTCAAACTATAATTAATAACCTGGGATCCTTAGGCAAAACTTATGATAATTATGATTATATTGACAAAATTTTAAGAAGTTTACCTAGACAATGGAAACCACAGGTTACAGCTCTGAGAGCGTCTAAGGATCTAACGGCACTCTCCATAGAAGAGTTACTTGGACCTCTCAAAGTTTATGAGTTAAAGCTAAAGCTGGACAAAGGACAGAAGAGAAAGTCCATCGCCTTAAGTGTCCAACATCCACCAAAGGGATCATCATTCAAAGCCCTGAACATGGAAGAGTCTTCTGAGGAAGCGTTTGAAGAAGACGACTCTAATGAGGACGAGATATCTTTCATATCAAGAAAGATACAAGCAATGTGGAGAAAAAAAGAAAGGTCCAGAGGCAAAAACTTCATGAAGAAATTTAACAAGGAACCCAAGGAAAAGAGTCCTTCAGTCTGCTTTGAATGTAAAAAACCTAGACACTTCAAAGTTGAATGTCCAAGTCTGCAAAAGGACAAGAAGAAAACCTTCTTCAAGAAGAAGAAGAAAGGACTCATGGCCACCTGGGAGGACATGGACCTATCCTCATCTAAAGAATAAGGAAAGGAAGAAGCAAACTTGTGTCTCATGGCAAAGACCAGTTCTGAAAGCTCAAAAGAGGAGCAAGATGAATAGGTAATTTTTAATGACCAAATTTCTCTTCAAGAAGCATATAATGAATTGCTTGCAAATTCCTCAACTCTTTTAATAGGATATAAAGAATTGTAAAAGAAATTTTCAAAAATAACAAAAGAATATAATTTGCTCAAAGAAGATTATAAAAAAGTTTTAAAAGAAAATGAAGTCTTAAAAATAAAGGATACTTCAGAAAAGAAACCTCTTCATGAAGCTTTAGAACTTCAAAAGGAAATTACTCATTTGAATGAAACTCTATCCAAGTTCGTCAATGGGATTGAAAACTTAAATAAAATTTTGTCTTATAGACAGAGTTCTTATGACAAATCTAGTCTTGGCTTTATTAAGGAAGAAGCCTACAAAACAAATAAAAATATTACTTTTTGCAAAATATGTGGAAAAAGTGGGAATGAACCATTTAGATACATTCATCGTCTAGTAAAAAAGGCATCCAATGCCTTCTGAACTAATAAGAAAGGACCCAAGTCTATTTGGGTACCTAAGTCTATGATAATTCCTGTTGTAGATCTGTTTGGCAACAAAAAGAAAGCACCAATCATGGTACCTGGATAATGGGTGCTTATGACACATGACAAGCGAAAGGTGTATGTTTCAAAGCCTCCAACCCAAGAATGGTAGATGGGTCACCCTTGGAGGAAATCAGAAGGGAAAGATCACAAGTATAGGTAAGATCAGTAAGCATCCCTTCCCTTCTATTAAAAATGTTTTATATGTTGAAGGACTTAGACATAACTTACTGAGCATAAGTCAATTACGTGACAGTAGACACAATGTCTCCTTTGATAAAAACAAATGTACTATCACAAATCTAGAAGGATCTATATTATTTTCTGCGAAAAGACAAAGCAATCTTTATAAGATTGACTTAAATGGCCCCTCAAATCAGAATGTGTCATGTCTAGTGTCCATCAACAAGAATCAATGGATTTGACACAAGAAACTTGGACGTGCAAGCTTGAGATTAATCTCAAAGCTAAATAAACACAACTTCGTAAAAGGACTTCCAAATCTTGTATACAAATTTGATGTTCTCTATAATGCATACCAAAAAGGGAAACAAGTAAAGAACTCCTTTGAATCAAAAAATATTGTTTCCACAACTAGACCACTTGAGCTTTTGCATATTGATTTGTTTGGTCCTACTAGAATAGCCTCTCTTAATGAAAAACGATATGGGTTAGTCATAGTAGACGACTACACTAGATGGACATGGGTTATGTTCTTAAAACACAAAGATGAGTCTTATAAAACCTTTTCTATCTTTTGCAAAAAAGTTCAAAATAAAAAAAGTGTTTGCATAACTTCAATCAGAAGTGATCATGGAAAAAAGCTCGAAAACAAAAGTTTTCAAGGGTTCTATGAAGAGAACAGAATTCTCCACAACTTCTCTGTACCACATACACCTCAACAAAATGGTGTGGTAGAGAGAAAAGATAGGTCATTATAAGAAATGACTATAACCATGCTTAATGATAACTCCACTCCTAAGCACTTTTAGGCAGAAGCCGTAAACACTGCATGTTATTTACAAAACAGAATATATATTAAACTTATTTTGAAAAAGACCCCCTATGAATTGTGGAAAGGACGAAAACCCAATATATCATATTTTCATCCTTTTTGGTGTCAATGTTTCATCTTAAACACTAAGGATAATCTTGAAAAGTATGATTATAAGTGTGATGATGGAATATTGTTAGGCTATTCTAAAACATCCAAGGCCTATAGAGTTTACAACTTTGGAAACTTAATAGTTGAAGAAGCCATCCATGTAAAATTCAATGACAATAAGCCTGATAAGGAAATATCAGAGTTGGACGATTCATTAAGCAGCGTCCAAAACCCAGTTGAACGACCCAAAGATAGAAGAAAAGGAACCAACTAGACGATAATGGCAAATGAAGTCATATCATCCAAATGACCAAATTCTTGAAAATGTACGCGATCATGTCAAGACAAGATCAACCTTCAAGGAGCAAGCTCAAACTACCTTGATTTTCCAACTAGAACCAAAGACAATGGACGAAGCTCTCTTGGACGATGGTTGGATTAGTGCCATGAAGGACAAGCTAAATCAGTTTAAACGAAATGACGTTTGGAAGTTAGTTCCTACACCCAAAGACAAATCCATCATAAGAATAAAATGAGTGTTTTGCAATAAACTCTAATAAAGGACAGTCCAAGAATAAATCTCTTCCACATGGACTATACTATTAATATCAGACGTATCTAGACGAAAGCTCTAAGTGCACAAACAAGAGCCCTTTAACAACTAAGTTTTAAATACTCGTCCAGTATACACGTGTTATATTTATATTTATTTTTTAGACTAACATGTTACCATTTTAAGATTTAATGTTCAAATTGCTTCAAGCATTAAATGGTAGACAGATTCATTCTAGTGCAAAAACGCAGCAAGACAAATAAAGCAAGTCGACTTATCAAGTTGACAAGCCGAATGAAGAATGTTCAGAAAAGAAAATTGCCAACATAGTCCAGCATTTTTCGTTTTAGTACAAGATTAAAAGCTGCCTGTTTTGATCTATCTAGAAGCTTGATACGCACGTCTTTTTCTTGAAAATTGAAGCTAATTTTTCTTCAACGAATCTTTTTCGCTGAAGACTATATATCAAGAAAGAAGAAGAATCGACGTGAAGAGATAGATAAGCATTTGAAAAGTGACGAACCAAACAAAGAACAAAAATGCTCTATATATTGTTTTATTAAGTGTCCATTGAACGATAGTTGAAAACTCGTTAAATCTTCTGAGTTTTGTACTTAATATTCTATATCTTCACTGTGTGAGTTGATTCTTTTTATAAACAATTGTTTGTGTTGTGAAAGCTTGGAGAGGCTTAGTGAGAAAGAATACTTGGTTTAAGCAATCTGGGTTGATTACGTTATAAAGCTTGAAGAAGCCGTGATAAATACTTGTAACCAAGGTTGGTTAGCAGATATCTTTTGGGTGAAGGGACTGGACGTAACTCAAGGCTAACTGAATCAGTATAAAATTCTCTATGTTCTTATTTCTCTATCCTTCAGCTTAAAACATTTTCAAAATTGCTTTATATTTATTAAAAAGTTTGAAACACACAATTCAACCCCCTTCTCATACGTCTTTTTCTATTTCAGATCTAACCATTTCCCAAGGCCCTCAACTGGTCCAACTCAATTGTTTTTCCCTCAACACTTAAACCAACACCAACAGTGCTCTCAATTTGGCTCAAGCACATTTCCTCAGTTTCCTAAACTCGGACAGGAATTTCCAAGAGAACAACATAAAGCAAAACCACACAACAATTAATAACAACCTTCAACAATAGTTTATTTATTCACTTTAAGCATCAAGATCACACATTAATTTCTACTTTTAATTATCAAAACACTGAATCACACATTAAAAAATCACAACATTACAATTTCAAAGTCTAATTATTTATAAAATATGCAATTTGGCTATAAATTGTCAAAAATTATTATAATTCTTTTCATAATAACATTTATAATAAATTATATTATTTTTCTTAAATATTAACAAAGTATATATAAAACTTAAATCTTTCTTTACTCAATGCCATTTTGTAAAAAAAATTCAACATATTTTTATAATATACTCATATTCAGAATAATATATAATATTATTATTTTTTATTTTACATAACGTTCATTTATAAATCTTAATATATGATCACGTTTATTAAATATACTTAAATAAACAGTAGTATGTTTACAAATTTGTAAAAACCTTATATATAAATTAGAGAAATATATTTATGTATTTTATTACTTTCTTTGATATATAAATTGTTTTTACGGATTTTGAAGTTTGATTTTATAATTAGAATCATTTATTTTTATAATATTTTTATTTTCTATTTCTTTTAAAATCGTTTATATATATATATATACACACACACACACACCCCTTATTTTATTCTAATAGTAATACATATAAAATTTTATATTTTAATATTATAAACAGCATAAAAACCAAAAATATATTTTATGAAATATGAATAATAACAATCAAATATAAAATGAAATAACAACCGAAAATATAAACAGTATATTTTAATTATATTACTATTAATATAACATAATAATAACAGTAATAATAATAACAACCAAAAAATATAAAATGAAATATGAATTTAAATAAATTATTATCCAATCAAAATAGTAGCTATAATATTTGTTCAAATCAAACTAGTAGCTATATAAACAGTAGATAATATTAATAACAATAAATATAATAACCGAACTAAATGAATCACAAAATAATATCAAGACAATAAACCATCACAAGATCATTATATAAAATATGCGGCTATAGAAATTATAAACAACATATACAAATAACGAGAAATATAAACTATATGAGATTTGAGGGCCAAATATCTCCCACAATCTTTTGTGTAAATGAATAAAAAGAGGTAATTCCTACTCCCCCTTTTATCTTAATAGAAGCTTTGATGGAAGAGAGAAGATTTTTTGAGAAGAAGATCCAAGCAATAACACTGCAAGATCAGCTTTCTTATTTCCAAAACCATCAAGTGTTTGTTTTGTGTGAGTTTGGGTAAAGAAAAATGAAAAGTGAGAGAAGAGAGGAGAGAGAGAGACTCTTGTGGGATAGGAGAGAAAAAGGAGAGAGTGAAAAGTGATTTGTGTTAGTTTTAATTTAAATAAAAGAATGATAAAAATATGTTGTTAGGATTTTTTTCTACAATTAGGAAATTTTTTTTAAAAGTTTAACATTATACTTAAGTGGATAAAACTTGACAGCCAAGTAAGTTGGCATAAAAAATATGATTTTAATTATCCATGAATTTTTAATTAATTTATTTTTTTATAAAATTAATAGATAACTAGGTAATTAAATATTAAGTAAAATAAATTAGTTTTGGGCTTTTAAATGGTAGTATTGGACTTGTGTTGAATAGCACGTCTAGCCCACCTAATAAATCAAATTTGTTATTTGTTATCATATTTTATTGATTTAATTTATTATATGAATATTTATAATTATTTTATGTTAAAAATGCAAAATAAATGCAAATTAAATCAAATAAATACCGAATTTTTAAAATTTTCAAAACTTAAAATAATTTTCTATTAAAATTTAATGTATTATAATTTTTTTCAAAATTTTTCTAGGCCAAAAAGTCTCTAATTGGTCTTTTGCAGTCAATCAAGGACATTTTGGTCCTTTCATACAAACAAATTCAATTAATTCCCAAAAATTTCTAAAACTATATTTTATTATTCTAAGCACTTTTGTAAGTTAAATTTTAAAATCTTCTATCTATTTTTATTAATTTTCTTCCTTGTTAGGTTTTTACTAATTTCGAGGTGACAAAACAAACATTTTATCATTTTTTAGGCTCCAATTCAGAAAATTATTAAAAATCCAAACTAAAGAACATTAATAATTCTAAATGTAATTGTGTACCCAGAATTTCTAAATTCCTACCCAGATGCTTTAAACAATTATTGAATAAATAGAAAAATAATAAAGAGAAATGATAGTGTTACAATTCACACCCCAAATCAACTTCTCAGAGGTCGAATGTGACCATACAATAACCCATAACAACATACTTGATGCACACAACATTTCAACAGGCAATCAACCACGAAAATAGCAAACCCATTTTCAACAATATTTCCACACAACTTAGCCAAATCACACATTTTGGTCCAATCCACAACCACATATACATATTAGTACATTCATACGACGAGTATTCAACAAATATAAGCTTTCTTTACCTCTTGGAACTTCCGAATTCCGAATTCCAAGAAGAGGAAGATGGGAGAAATATAAACCCTTGATCTAAATCCTTAGAGAAAGCAATGCTCCTCACCAAAATAGAATGGGATGGTCTACAATCTTGCCTCTCACTAGGCAAGTTTGAGAGAGTTTGAGAGAATGAGAGAAGGGAAATGAGAGAGTTTGAGAGAGAGTGAGAGAAGAGAAATGGGAGAGAATGGGTTTTAGTGACTTAAAATCTTCCCTAGGCCTCACAAAGGCTTTAGGCCCACTAAAGTTCATGGTTCGTTTACTCACTTCTCAATACTCACAACTGGCCCAACACTTGCTATTTCTCTCAAGAGTCCATAAAAACATAACCAACATTCTCACTTTGACTTAAGAACATTTTCTACCAATTTCCTAAATTCAGACAGGAATTTCAAAACAACATTATTATTATTATTATTATTATATGTATATTTTCAATAAGATTTATTTATCATTCTGGTTTTGAATTATAAACACAACATTGCTACTTTTATTAATGGATTAAGTTGTAGTTTGTGGTCTAAATATGAGTGGGTCAGTCCTAACTTATAAAATCAGGTGGGTTATGATCAAAGAAAAGTGCAATTTATTATGGCCTGACACTTTAATTCTCGGTGGTTTCTCTTCCGGTGACCATGTGCTCGTTATGCTCCTCCAAAACCACTTCCTTTGCACCCGTTCCAGCATCAATCCATGGAGGATCAAAGAAGATAGGAAAAATAAAATAAAATAAAATTTCCTTCACACTCATTATATGACATGCATAGTTAATTTAAACTAACAAGGACACCACCTTCCACGTTATTAACACTGAAATCCCAGCCACTAACATCCCTCAAAAACAGAGCACTCATTACATCATTCCCTAATCAGTAAACAAAACCTTCAAATGCACTAATAAACCAACAAATTCATAGAAGGAAAATTTATCACCACAATAAATTTTTTCCAACAGCAGCATCATACATAAAGATATACCACAAAAGCAATTTTAATCAGTCCCACTCAAAATCATGTTAAACTTCCAGCAACCATAACAAACACTAAAAAAAAAATTGACCATAACATAGAGGTTTTATTACTCACTCCAAATTTCTTTTCAAATAAAGGCAAGGGCATACAGCAGTCCAGGATTTCTCTAAGTTTGCAACACAAACAGAACAATTTCTATCTCCCTCTCTCCCGGTTTCTCACGGTCCAAAACAAAAATTTATTTATCTATTTATTTTTAAATCAATTTAAGTTAACAAGTATTTTATCATGATGTCAATACAGAATTCCATGGCCTAAAATTTAGTTCCCCGTCATAAAAACCGAGCAATTTTACCATTAACAGTCACCACACACAAGAACTCTAAGTGCACTAACAGAAAAGAAACTAAATTAATCACAAATTTTCAGTAGTTATAACCATTTAAAAAAATTACCAATTGAGGCCTAAACCTCCTCCCCAACCTTAATTTTCTGAATTTCGGGTTCTCTCCAATCACGCACCATAACTTTTGCTTGCTGCTTCTCTGCATTTGCGAGTCGCGCCTGCCTCTATCCGAGCCTCTCTATTTTGCAGTTAAAAGATAATATGATGAAATTTTGGTTAGGGCTTGGGATTTAGAGATTAAAAGAAGGGGAATATTTAAGGAAAGCATGTACAAGAATAAGAGATAGAAATGAAAAGGGTAATCTCTCTTGTTCAACGCCTCAGGCTCAACAAAGATGGAAGGAAATTTCATGGGTTTGGAGGATGTGGATGCTGGAATCCTAGAGACATACAAGGAAAGAGAGAAGAGTAGAGTGAGGATGTGTGTGTGATTGTTTTCAACATACAAAAATAAGGATGAGGAAACTCTCTCTCCATTAAACGCGCAAAGAAGCTGGGCTTGGCCCTTGATTTGCGGTTTTTTCTCTTTACTGAGATTTTTTTTTTCTGTTTTTCTTTACATTGAATTTCCTTTTATATATATATATATATATATAAAAGGATTAATAAAATGACGTGATACCACTTTGTAAATATTGGTTTTACCGTTCTGATCCTAATTTCCGCCGCCAAAGAGTTATTATATCTCTAAACCATTGGATGATGTGCGTTCACGTGGGCTAAAACCAACAACACAGCCCAAAGAAAATTTTAATAACTACTTTATGAATTTATTAAAAAAACGAAATTCTGCTACTTTTTTTTTTTAATTAATTTAAGTGTCAAGTGTATAATTTTAACTTGTTAAAACCTTCCAAAATATTACTTTCTTGCAACCGCAATTGTTATAAATTTTCAATTTTCAATGCATAGAATCAAATTTTAACTCAAAACTAAATTTTCTAAAATCTGGTAGCCCTAATTTTGAACATAAAGTCAAATCATTTTAAAAATCCATAATAATAACACTCTATTTTTGAATATCAATATGTAACTTTTAACGAAGTAACTTCTTAAATACTAATAACAACATAAAAAAAAAATTACTTTGTGTTCAAGGTAAATATATTTAAGTTTGTGAAGTTTTCTTTTAATTTAAACAAATAAGAGTTCTTTCAAATTATTATTTTATTAGAATAGAATAAAATAAATTGCAACCATCAATAATATAATAATCATTAAAATAATCTTATATTTTTCATATTAGAAAATCATGGAAGGAAAGATGTTACAATTTTTTTTATTAACTTTAAACTTTATTTTAATTTACACATATATTTTTTAATTTATTTAAACCCATAATATTTTTCCAAAACTAATTAATATAACTTCCTTTAATTACCTTAACTTAATTTAAATATAATTACAAGTACAATTATTAAAACTATTAATTAAAATAATAATGAGCAAAAATAAACTAACGTACTAATTTATTTATTTACCCATTTATTTCTTTTCAAACAAAAGGAATTAGGAAAAAGAGGATGTTACAATTCTCCCCCCTCAAAAGAATTTCTTCATTGAAATTACCCACTTGTAATCGTATTAATTTCTAAAACGTAAAACATATTAGGAATAAATCTTTCTAACCAAGAGACACAAAATATATGAATATTTCCCTATCAAAGATGATTATGATCCAAAATTATCCTTTCATCTATTCTATAGAGACTAATAACTTCAACTCCATTAAGATTCTCCGCACTAACTATGGATCCTTACCAATCAATTAAAGCACTCATCCTTGAGAGAAAGTTTTCATTCCCAATACAAATATACACCCTAGTTAAACCTCAATATTTCGTAAACTTCTCACAGAACATCTTCCACCTTACAATTTTTTGCTTTCTGGTTCCTCCAATTGTCAATCCATCCTTAAACTATAATTAGGTCCTATTTTTAGTCAAAAGAATATTCCACTAGGTACACCACATAATTGGCATCGATTTAGAAATTTAATATCAATGATTCATTATCCTATTATCCTTAAATCTCATACAATAACAACACAACCACATTGAAATTTTCACTAATCAACTAGATATCCTCAAAATTTACTCCACACAATCAAGGGTTATATCCATTAGTTTGCCAACACTTTGGTTTGTTATCTATTACTAATTACTAATATATCAATATAATTCCATCTCTTATTCCATTAATCAACTTGAGATATCTAAAACATATCTTAAAGTTAACCTTTGAGTACTACGTCTACTAATTATACCACTTAGTTTTCTCATTCCTGCCTAGATGACAATAATTAGAATACTTGTGACTCACTTGATTCAATGATAAATAAAGGAGGTGACACTTTTTGAAGATTTATCTTTCCAAGGAAGAATGAGAAAGAATTGATTGACTAAGGGTACAAAGGAGACTTAGCATTGTTAAGAAAAAGGTCTCCAACGGAGTCCTAAGGGTGAAAATGCCTGGGTACACACTCACTTTCACCACTCTACTAAAGTCCTTTTAACAATGAGAAAACATTTTTCTCAACTTAGAATTAAAGAAGTAAAATTTTAACTTTATTTTTTTTAGCCAAAATCAAATAAATTAATGGATCATAAGTTAAACGAAACACTATTACTCTTAACAACCAAGACTAACACACATTTGCAGAATATAACACAAGTAATCAAATTGTAATAAAAGTTCCCATTTCTAATGACAATAGAAGAATTTGAATAGATGGGAATGGTAACAGCAAGATTTGGAATTTGAAGGGAAAGTGAAATCCAAATGAAAGATGGATGTGAGACTAACACATTGAATTGAATTAGGAAGTCAAGAGAAATATAGGAATGAGAAACTTAAATCTTAAGGGTTTACAATAGGTTTACCTATCATCTGCTTACAATTTTCCATCCATTCTACATCTGCCAGGCCTTTATTATACTTTAAGTATATCATTTTGCAATTGATCTCAATCCTATCACTTAAATCTTAGTGATCATCCATCCTACCTTAACTAGATGTGGTTCATAATAGAAAGTTATACAATCTATGGCTATCATTTCCCTATTAAAACAATTCTTTGTAGATATTATCCCTACTCATTGTAAGTTGAGCTATTAGTTTCTATAAGCAAAAATTGATATAGATCCTTATACTACTTCTATTCACGTCTTTGATTAGAGAGAAAACACATAATTTTATACAATGGACACATAATCAAACCACAACCCTAGGTCTGGCTAGACTTGGCCAACTCTGATACCACTAATGTAACATACCAAATTATATAAATATATTAATCATAATATTATGTAACTTTCCAATGCTTGAAAATACGAAGTGGTTTTTTTTTTCCACTATTGCATCACAAATAGTAGATATACACAAATTTAAGATACAATAATACAATTACCTAAAGCTGGCCACACTAAAAACAAACTGTACTAATATAGAATTAAAATGGTCGAGAATTACCACCGAAAACTTGAGAAAAATCCACTACTGATGTCGACTACTACAATCTAACAAGGTGGGGTAGCACGCAACAAGTAAAAAGAAAAAGAAAAAGAAATAACACACAAGCAAACAAAGAGGGAGTGAGGTTCTAACTTAAAGACATCAATACAATAATAAACATCCACAGAGCTTAATCTAATATATAATCATAACGAAATATAACAAATCAAAAAATTTGTATTATGTGACAATTAATAGTCAATCAAATGCAGTGTGTAACGACCTAACTATCGTTACTAAACAACCCTACTAATCATTCTCTAATCATCATATCGAGTAAATAAAATCATAACACAAATATATATGAAACATACATATGCTGAGAGATTCATCCATCTCTCCTACTGCCATACATCATTGTCTTTACAACTATCAATAGCAAACGATAAGGCAGATGATACCAGGCCATAATAAAACAATAATCAAATATACATCATCAGGGGAGAGGGGTACAAAACTCGCTCCCTATTGCTAGTTACACTATACAATCCCATCAAAAGAATAAACTAAATACACAACAAAAACAACAAAAGTTTGGTTCCTCAAACCAAACGCCTCCACTATCGTAACTCCTTCCTCGGCTTTGAGAAGTCAGACCCACTAAAGCACTGCCATTTACTCCCACGCCAAAAGATGTGATCATCACAATCACACCAACATATAACTGCAACGGAGAAAACTACAACAGAAAACACAAGGCAAGAGTAAGTTTACGAAAACAATAATCATGGCACATTACATTCTGAAATCATCCATAATTCCCCACCAATCATACTCATGCATACATACATACATATATAACATTCATTCACATGGTAAAAAGTTCTCAGTTCCGAACTCCATATCACAACCAAACTGCCACAACTATGTTAATGCATGATGACATGACTCTCGAGAGATTTACAACATCTTGAGCAATCAGCCAGGTCTCATTCCTTTCCATGGCCTATCTAAGAACCATTCAGGGATTGCCAAACTCTGATCTACAGATAAGCTTAGTGGTTTGTCAGGATAAGTGTATGCGGGTAGTGGCTTACTGCGAAACAAAGCCTGCACCGCCTTGGTCCCCTACAAGATTGGCCATCCACTCATCCCCGAAGGCCCATCATCAGCTATCCCACATCTCATATAGTACTAGGCAGGAGGCTCGTTGAGCTACAGCTCCGGTCAACCATCCAATGTAACGCCCATCCATATTAAATACAATTCATATTAATTTAGTTATTAAGTTTAAGTAAATAAAAATGCATGTAAATTTTTTTCTACTTTTATAATAAAAAAATTTCAAAACTTAACAAAATTTAGAAAGGGTAATAAAAGATGAAAGATAAACTGTATATATATATATATATATATATATATATATATATATATATATATATATATATATATATATATATATATATATATATATATCATAAAATTGTATATCATGGTTTGATAATATAGAAAAAATAAAAAAAATACATCAAAAGATCCTATACACAGCAGTATTCATCTACCTTATCCCTCATACAAAAAGAAAAATACTATAGGTCTTTAGGTTCTCCCTTGTTGAGATGTCCTCGAACTCGTACTCGATATCATGGGACGTTAATGTCATCTTTAATAATCACGATCAATCATACACAGAAGAAAATAATGAAGTGAGGTGTTTTGTTCTAAAATCACTTTTACATGTATGGTAGGAAATCTACCATAAATCAAAGATGAAACACAGCTAACAACAAAAAGGGATCCTAAGGTCATTCTAAGTTATATCAGACTATCCTTGACTAGGTATGGATCCATATTTCCTATTAGTGGGTAATAGTTCTCAATAGAACTTGGAAAGTGACTAGGAGTACATATACCTCTCTTAACATCATCACATGGTACAATCCTTATTATCATTGAGGAAAATAATAGTCAATATATCCATTTATAGAGGTATACTCTCAAACTAATCTTGGAATGTTGAGTAGTTGTCAGGGTTATTAAGTTTGGTAAGACGGGCTCAAGGGTGCTACCCTGGGCATTGAGATTTTCACTACTCGATGCCTACCCCTAAGACCTCCACAAGTGGATCCCTGCCTTTCATTGCTCAGCGTACCAAACTGTAGCTTCCCTAGCATAGTGTCATGCCATTACATGTCACTTACTTTACATTACTTACTAAACTATCAAATCCTAACTTTTTAAGTAGAGGTTTCCCTAGTTTTATTTAATTTGAGCATAGTATAATCGACATTTCTACCTTATTTTGTAGAAATTGCATAATATTAGAATTTTAACAAAATAACGATTTAGTAATCATATAAAATTTTGGCAAAATAACAACTCAAATAAATACATTTTAATTTTCTAGATTTGAGCAGAGTAACAACTTAGCAAATGCATTTTAATTATTTAAAATTGAACAAAGTAACAACTTAGTAAGTAGAATTTAATAATTTAAATTTGAGCAGAGTAACAATTTAATAATTATGATTTAATAATCTAAATTTGGGCAGAGTACAAAAATTAAAGTTTAATATTAAACAATAATAACAATAATTAAATTTAAGCCTAAACAGGTTTAGGGGAAAACCTTTCCTACTAACATGGAAAGTGACAATAATTTAGAATCAACTCTACTCCTCCCATTACCTATAAGGTGGTTGATGAAGAGGATTAAATTGTTGATGCAAAGCTCCTAGGAAGAGAACTTTACTAGTTGTTAGAAAACTAGTAAAGTTTTAGCATAAAAACAAAGTAAAAGAAAAAAAAATTCTAGAGAGAGAAACTCTCTAAGAATTTGGTAGCTTGGATAAGTGAAAATCTGAAAGTTTGGGCCCTATTTATAGAAGAAGGAGAGGGATTAGGTGTCTCCTTAATGACATCATCACTTATGTAATAAATTAGGTTTTCTATTTATTTTTAATTCAATTTTAGGATACATATTGAAACTTAGGGACATATGCACATATTATAGTGGTGAATCAGCCCCTTTTAGACTTGGGATGTGGTCAATGTGCTATCCTAGCTTTATTAGTGTCAATTTTATCTGTAGGTACATTAACTAGTACTGATAAAATCGCCTAAACTTGAAAATTAGTTTTTAATATCAAAATAATGCAATATAATACAAAACTGGACAAATAAAATTATTTTTCATTAAAAATAAATTTCTAATAATAAATTTTAATTTTTATTAATTTATGTCAAATTATATGTATTTATTTTGTATTTTTAAGCTAGAAAATTCATAAAAATTTCATTTTAATTCAATAAATACCAAAATTTTAATAAAAATTTTAAAATTAAATATTTTACCCATAAATAAACTAAAATTACCATTTTCATCATTTTTGAATGTCAAACTAATACTGGTTGGCTTATCAAATACCTAGGGACATTTTGATCATTTTACATAGGAATTCCATAAAATTTCTAAAAAAATTTAAAAATTATATTTTAATATATATGATATAATTTCAAACTCAAATTGACATTTTAATGTCAATTAAATTTTTTCCTCATGCCAGCCTTTAAGGTTAAGAAGTAGGGATAAAATTGTCTTTTTTTTTCTTTGAGCTCTGGCTTGGAAATATTATTAAAGATCACGATTAAATAGCTCTCAAAATTCTAATCAAAATGGTGAGAGTCAAAGTTTTGAAATTTCTTGCCAATTTTTCAGAATTGTATTGTCAAATATTAAAAAAAATAGTTGAAGAATTGAAATAGGCTTGTTATATTTTTTACTACTTTTCTTTCAAAATAAATTTTTATAATGAGAGATACTTAATATAAATTTTTTTAAAAATATTTTGAGGTCAAAAGTCTCTAGTTGGTTCTTGTAGTCAACGAGGGGTATTTTTGTCATTTTATAAAAATTACCTCAATAAATTTTAGAAAATTTTCTAAAAATATTATTAATTATTCTAAATATATTAATGACTTAAAAACAATTCTTAAACATATTAAATAATTTAATATATGAAAGTAGGGGTGTTACAGCTTCTATAGTAGCTAGAGACATCTCCGGTTGGGCCATAGCAGCTTAGTGCTGCTAAGCCATGGCGGTTTGTTGTTGGGCCACAGTATTCTATTGTTGGGCCATCACCTCCATAGCTCTGGCCAGCTGAGAGAAATCAACTAGAGGTGGTGGTGGCGGCTAGTTAGACCTCTTCATCAAGATTCCACAAAACCAACCACAATAATAACTTATCAACTATTCAAACATGATCACTTCACTCATGGAAGGATCCACACCAAACAACATGTCATATACACACAACACAAGCATACTGAACCTATTCTCGATAGGTCATCCCAAAAGACATGACTAGCTTTGATACCAAAAAGTGTAATGACCCTTTGTCGCTATAGTATTCTATACATTCCCATACATTATTAAGATATTCAATAATAAGTAATCAACATGCTATATATAAAATATACATGTAAGATATAAAATAATATGATATATAGGCCCCAAAATATAAAACCACTAGAGTTACAAAATCAATACTCCTTAAAGCTGGTCAATTATACAACATATAACAAAAGAAAGACCAAAAGATCTCTTCAAAAGATCCATCCACGTAGGCCTTCAACCTCTAATTGGAATCCTCCACCATCAACTGTGGGAAGCTAAATCTGTTGGAGTCTCTCCCTCTACTCCCACGACAAAATGACGTGATCATCACAGTCACAACATCAGACAACAACAATGGCAACCACAGCAACCACACCAACATAAAACAGTAAGGTAAGGATAAGCTTATAAAATAAAACCAACAAATAATAAGCAATCCATATCATCAAAATTCATTAATATATTCATTCGGAATCCAATGAATCAAGAAATAGGTTTACATACATTACAACACACGTACCATGCTTTCAACCCCTACATGTCAATGTATAAAGGACACGACTCTCGAGAGATTTCTACATTCCAGGCAAATAGCCAAGTCTTATCCCCTACCATGGCCTTCTAAGCACCATTCAGGGATTGCCAAAACTCTGATCTAGGGATAATCTTTATGGTATGTTAAGATAAGTGAATGTGAGTGGTGGTATACTACGACACATAGCCTACACTGTAATGCCTATTTCTTCTTAATCTATGAATCAGTGTTTGAATAATTCAAAAAGAGATAATTTAATTTAATTTCCCTTGCAAAGAATCAATTAAGAATTTTGTTTGGTGTCTGTGTAAGTTTCTACGAAAGATCCTGTGGGAATTTGATCTGTACTGCTATAAGATAAGTAAAGGAAATATCTACAAAGTTTTGATAAACAGTGTAGGGTTATGGAATTTAATTATAATTAATTAAGTTTAATTATGATTGAATTCCAGTCAAGTTGGTAGTTTTTCTTGCTCTCAAGGAAATTCGATTTCTGATCAATTTGTTTGTTAAAAAGCCTATCTAGAATCTTGTCAGATAAAGTAGAATCAACTGCCTGATTTAGACAGAGTTAGTTCCATCCTAAATAGAGAAAGTCTAAAGAGTCATAAACTCATTTAGGTTCTCATACCAATTAAATTGTTTTAATTGATTCAAGAGTTAGGAATCCAAAACCTAATTTCTTGAAACTCAGTATTTGATTGCATTTTTCACTATCAGTGTGGGAATTTATAGTGTTCCTTGTCCAGAACCTAGACTACACGTTTCCCAAGTCCAACCAAACTAAATATAACCATTAGTCCTAAGCTAACTAAGTTGGTTGCAACCTAACTAGACATCTTTTCACAAAAACCTACACTTAGTCATTTCAAGTGTACTCAAACATTTGAAAAACCATGTGCACCCATGGTTTTCCCATGCTTGGCTATCCACCACCTAGGGGAGAGGAAAAAGAATTTGTTTTCCATTAAAATTCAAATACACTTCTCATTTTGCAAGTTACCAAATTGCCCCTCTTGAATATGTCCTATATTTAGTCTCCAAAAAGCAACAATCTTTTCATTTTCTTCATTTTGGCCGTGGACCTAGAGAGAAAGGGAGAGTTGGTTCTAGGTTTCTCTAAGTGTTGGGAGAAGAAGGTAGAAGTTGGGCCGTCAAAGAGGTAGTGGTAGGTAAGCAAACTCCATCCTTTTCATCTTCTTCTTCCTCCATCTTCTTCTTTTCTACCAAGACAAAAGTGGTTTTAGTTTCCTCTACCTTTTTGGTTCTAAAAGTTTGTTTCTTTTCATGTTTATGTACCAAATCAACCATTTTGGCTGTTGGTTGATGATTCACCCTCTCAAAGTTGGAAGAAAATCATCCACTTGCTCCAAAACCCTTGCAAGCTTGAAGAGATCTTAATATTTTGTAAGGAAAGCTAACCCTTTTTCTTTTATGTTTGGATTTGTGCTTGACATGTTTGGATGTGCCTTGTTGTTAATAATGTTGTTGGTATTTTTTAAAATCCATAAACTTGATGATAGATCACATTTTCGTGCAAGTGTGTGATGTATTTTTTCCTGTCAGGACATGTTGCACTGTTTTTCTTATAACTGGATCTGTGGTGAATATTTTCGTGTGCTTGTTGTTTGGTTCCAAACTAGACAAGATTTTATCTATAATGGACTCAAGAAATGCATCAAAAGGTTAAGAAATGAAAAATTAAGCTTTTTGAAAGTTGGACACACTGTCTAAAAACGCTGACCCACCATTGGGTAGTAAAACGTAATTCTAAAAGAGTCGGTTTAGTGTTTGGGGAAAATATTTGAACAAATGGAAATTAGACACAAATATATTTCCAAGCATATATGGTCTGCCTATATTTTTTTCAATTTACTATTTTTAATGATTTTTGGAATCCGAAAGTTGTACTTGCTTCTTGTCTGGAAGAAGCTTTGAAAACTGTGAACTTTCAAAAATCATATAAAAGTGTGTAGACCTTTGTTTTTGGTGTCCTTAGACTTTTCAAAAAAAAATTTATATATAATTTCATAATATGAAAGCTTTTGTCTCTGAAAAATTTCTTTTGGACATGAAAAATGACAATATATGCCCATTGGTTCCCTAGCAGGTTACCCTGACCTTGCCGAATTTTTATTTTGTATCTTTATTTGTAGATTTTTGCTTGAAGAGATCTTTATTTTTTTAAAAAATAGACAAAATTTCCTTTCCAATCATGTACACATTACATTAAACAAAAATTGTTTACTGTCCCAAAGTTATTTTCAAAATAGATGCTTAAATCTGACAGCCATTGGAAATTGTCCTAAGAATAAGCTTTACACTCTTTTGTGTAACTTTATTGAAATATTATCTTTTGTACTTAAAACTTAATGGTGGATCTTTTAAAAATAAATGTTAAATATGAATTTTCAATAAAATAAATTATTGACTATACTACATATTTAAAATATATTTTGAAAAGTATTTTAAATGATTCCATTATGAAGAATAACCTTTTTTAGTTGTAAAGACAAGTTTCATGAAAACCTAATCCTTTAAATGGAGTTGGCTGGTTTGCCTTTTTATTTTTAAGGCATTCCCAATATTTCAAAATTTTTATTTAATTATCTTATAATGATTTATATAAATAATCTAATTAAAGTTGATGGACATATCTTTTCTTGAATAACTTTTACGGGTGAATTTAAATCACACTCAACAGAGTTTCAACTTTTATTGGCAAAGTTGCTCTGCATGAGGACTTTGTGTTGTGAAGTTATTCTGTGTAGAACCTTTGCATATCCTCAACTAGGGATTGCTCTAAAGAGAATCTTCTTGTTGTAGAGCCAATGATGGATAGGGCCCAATACAATAGTATATGATGGTGTTATTCTTGAGGATAAGTGTAGTGAATCCACGATGAGAATAATGGTGATAATTTTATTGACTAAATTACGTGTATGATAAATTATTTATAAAGGGTATTGGTGAAAGATTGTGTCATGCATTCTTATATAAGTATAGCAGCTGATGTTGTGTTATAGCAGCTCAGACTGTGGCAGCTAATGCTATGTCGTAGCAGCTGACGTTGTGTATTAGCAGTTGACGCTGTGTATTAGCAGCTTAGACTGTGGCAGCTTATGCCGTGTCGTAGCAGCTGACGCTGTGTATTAACAGCTCAGACTGTGGCAACTTATGCTGTGTTCGTAGCAGCTGGTGCTGTGTTATAGCAGCTTAGACTGTGGCAGCTTATGCTGTGTTGTAGCAACTGATGCTGTGTATTAGCAGCTCAGACTGTGGCAGCTTGTGCTGTGTTTGTAACAACTGACGTTGTGTATTAGCAGCTCAGACTGTGGCAGCTTATGCTGTGTTTGTAGTAGCTAGTGCTGTGTTGTAGCAGCTTAGACTGTGGCAGCTTATGCTGTGTTATAGCAGCTCAGACTATGTTAGCTTATGCTGTGTTATAGCAGCTTATGCTGTGTTATAGCAACTCATACTATGTCAGCTTATGCTGTGTCATAACAATTAGTACTATATTATAGTAGCTTAAGCTGTGGCAGCTTATGCTGCGTTATGGTGAATTATTACATGTCATGACATTGAATACTAGAGTTGTTTCATAATGTCTATCTATTTGATTTCTTTATTTGTGATGGTTCTGTATGAAGAGTTGAGCATGATACTGTGATAACGTTTAATTTAGTCTATCTTCCTTTACATATATTATTATTGTGCATCTATGTTTCATTTGGGTAGCTTATCCTTGCTTGTGTGCTTTATATGTGTGACTGTGATGATCGCGATTGCCTTGATCATGGGAGCAGATGGACGCGTCAAGACTTCACGAGACGTTTAGTCCCTAGGCTCCTCCTTACCATCCAACGGAGTGGTGTTCGATGGATCCTTGACTGAGGGGCAGATTCGATAAACCTTTTGCTATATGTTTTCTCTTTTGAAGAAACCTCAGGCTTATCATAGGATGTTTTGCATGGCGATTGATGGACATGGACATGGTTTTGGGTGAGGTCACTACAAGGACAAAGATGATGAGGATACGCCTTCTACCCATCCGCACTACCCTTAGGGGACTAGTTAGTATTAAGAGTAATGTAGACGGCCAGTTCTTAAATTGTGAGTTCTTGTACCCCTCCCCTGTTTTGGTTGTATGCTTATGACTTAGCTATGATGGTCCATGACTTGTATTTTAGATGACCGCGATTTTATGTGTCCTGATGACTATTACTGACGTGGTTTTATGTTATGAGATATTTTCATTTGATGATTTTCTTTTGAGGTGCTGATGATATTTACTTTACTTTAAGAGAAAAAAAGATTTACTTGTATTTTCATAACCAGATTAATTAGGAGTTTCCATAATAATGTATTTTAAAAGAAAATGAAGTGTTTACAGAGAATAGTATCTCCTTATTGTGGCGACTCTATGGCTAACGTCGCAAGTCATTACATACACCGCCTTAGCCCCCCACCAGATTACCTATCCATTCATCCCCTAGGCCTATCTTTCAGACCTAGCGTCTCATCTAGGCACTAGGTTAGAGCCTTGTTTGAGCCGTAGCTCCATTCACCCCCAACTTCCATGCCTACCCACATACAGCTTGAGGCCCACACAACCTTAGCCAACAGCATAAGCACTTATGCATGATCCACAACAACTCAACCATAAACTTTCATCAATATATATATATATATATATATATATATATATATATATATATATATATATATATATATATATATATATATGACATCATCACACCACATGGCCTACTCAACACCACCTGTGGTTCAACACTCAGTACCAATTCCATGCAGGCCCAATCCAGCCCTATGCATGGTTAATAGGTAAAGCTCCATCTAGGCAAGACATACATTATGAAATATCTCACCATCACAACATACTACAACTAGTGGAGGTTTTGCTTGAGCAAGCTTCTACTTAACTACCAATTCCTTACAAGTTCTCACACCATACACAAAACATATGCTCGCTTAGCGACTCCTACACTTACAAATAAGCAACTTTCATATAGAGGGCACACTCTCTCTTTCGAGGGTCCTTGCTCAACGAGCATAAGTCTTGCTCAGCGAACTCAACTCTAGAGATGTCCTCTTCTTTATAACCAAAGTTATCACCCAGCGACAATAGGGGTCGCTCAGTGAATCTAGCTCTCTTTCTTACCCCTCGCTCAGTGAACATGAGTGTCGCTTAATGAATAGCAACTCTAGAAAGTAGCTAAGACTTTAGCATCATTCTTGCACAATGAGCATATGTTTTGCTTAGTGAGATACTCACAATGGAGAGCTATAAATTTCTAGGGCTCCCATTCGCTCAACAAAGACAAGTCTCACTTAGCAAATAATCTATACACTCATCCCTCGTTTAGGGAGAATTCTACTCGCTTAGTGAACTAGCTTTTGGAAAATTTCCAGAATTCATATGATCACTTGCTCAGCGAAGTGATTTTCACTCAGCGATTCTCCTCTTTTCTTCACTTACTCATCCCTTCCCAAGAACACTTGCTCAGCTATAGTGGTGGTCGCTCAGTAGACCTTCAACCTGACAATTTCATCCTAGCTTTAGGGTCTTCTCGCTTAGCGAGGCCCTGAGTCGTTTAGTGATTCCCTTCAAATAAAATTGCAAAATCTCATCTTTTCTCTCATTCTTACTCTAATCTAGCTCAAATAGAGTTCAACAAGTTCACAGCACATCCAGAGTTGATATAAACATCAAAATTTTGCACATAACACAACATACTTCAGCTAATCATCAAAAATCCATATAAAACCCATTTTAACAAGTTCCACCAAATCTCAAACCAGATCAGTTTCTAGCACAAATCAACATAAGATTCACACATAGCAACAATCAACCAACCAAGTTATAGCTTAAGTAAGCTTCCTTCACCTCTAAAAGTCTCTAGATTTGAATTTGGGTTTTTTGGGAAATTGTTGTCTTTAGCCAAAACCTTTCTAGAATTGCATCTTGTCTCGCCACAAACACTAAACTAAGCTTACAACTCTTTTACAATCTCACAAACTCAAGAAATCTTAGAGAAAGAGAGATAGAGAGAGAATATGAATAGAGAGAGAAAGAATGAGAAAAATGAGAGGGAAAAGCCTCTCTTCCCCCTTACTTATACTTTGACCTTCCCAAGCCCTCACACGGATTTTTGGCCAACTGAGTCCCAAATCTCACCAAACCATTCCTCTTATCTCATAATTGGTCTAACTCAACCATTTTTTGTAATGACCTTCTATCGCCACAGTACTACAAACAACCTGACTAAAATATACCTTGTCCACATTTATGGTGAATAAAATCATATCATAATATAACAACTGAGAGATCCACCTATCTCTCCTAGTATTATACATACATATCTGTTCAACTCTAATCATCATTTATACATAACAAACGAGATAACACTAGCTTATACAAATAATATCAAATTATACATCACTAGGGAAGAGGGATACAAAAACTCACTCCCTATAGCTAGTCACTCTATACAATCCCATCAACAAAATATAATACAAAACAACACATCCAAGAAAAAACAAAAAGAGCTTCTAGAAAGCTCCACCCAAAAAGGACTCCAAAAGTCTCCACCTGAGACTTCCTCAATCAGCTTTGCGTAGCCGGGTCCACTGAAGCATCGCCATCTGCTCCCACGTCATAAGACATGATCATCACAAGCAAAGCAACATACAACAACAACAGCAACCATACCAAAACAAAACAACAGGCAAGGGTAAGCTTACGAAATATCAACAACCATAGTATATATATAATCTATATCATCAAACCATCATTTGTCAAATTGAAATCAAATTCATCAAGAATGGGTTAAATACACCATAATCCAACACCTATGCTTTTATTACCACATGTCAATGCATGAATGACACGGTTCTCGAGAGATTTCTACATTTCGAGCGATCAGCCAGGTCTTATCCCCTACCATGGCCATCTAGCACCATTCAAGGATTGCCAAAACTCTGATTTGTTGGATAAGCTTATGGTTGTTAGGATAAGTGTATGTGGGTGGTGGTATACCGCAACACAAGGCCTGCACTGCCTTGGCCCCACTGCGGGATTTCCCATCCATTTATCCCCTAGGCCCAGCTTTAAGACCCCACTTCTTATCCAAGCACTAGGTTGGAAGCCTATCTGAGTACCAACTCTAGTCACCATCCACCTTACATGCCTGCCTGTACACGGCTTGAGGCCCATACAACCTCAGCCCACAATATATGCATACCAATGCATATATCACCACAGTAATCAATTCAACCAAAATCATTCATTAATATCCATTCATATATGTAGCAACACATCAACACAACCATAACAGTCATCATATCATATATATACGTATCAACATATTACCACTCAGCACCACCTGTGGTCCAACATTCACCATCAACCACAAATCAACCCCATGCATGCCTAAACCGGCCTCTTGCATGGTCAACAGGTAAGGCCCTATCTAAGTAGCCTATCTCTTGAGAAACCTCATACAATAATATCATACACCACAAGTGAAGGTCCTATCTAAGCAACCTTCCACTTTACAACCAAATCCAAAAATCAATTAAAGTTTGAAAACCAAACCTTCTTTGAAAACCATTTGGAAGATTAACAAATCTTGAAATTCATAAAATTTCACATTTTGACATGAAAACTTTAAAATCTTTTTTTTTTTAATTTTTTTTTTGGTGAACATAGATAATCGATTGTCCTACTGGATAATCAATTATCTCCGAAACTGGGTTACAAAAATAGTTCTCTAGAATAGTGCATAATTGATTATCGAAGGCTGATAATCGATTATTTCTGCAGCGTTTACAAGACAACTTTTCTGAAACATTAGATAATCGATTATTAGATGCTATAATCGATTATCTGCGAAGTTTTTTTTGAGAAAAATGCGATTTTTCCAAGGAGAAACTCAAAATTTTCAATCCAATATCATAAGTTTTCAAATTAATAATGTTCCAACAACCTCAATCCACCTCAACCAAGTTCATACACATCAAATTTCACAATAAATTCAACATTTCATCACAAAATCATAAAGTTCTCATCCAAATCTCAAATTTTCTCCTTCAAACCCCAATTTCATCCAAAGCCAACAAAATATCAACATCCACAAAGATTCAACCGATCATAAGGCAATAAATAAGCATAGCAACAGTTATCAATGCAAAACAAACAATTTGTAAGCTTCCCTTACCTCTAAAAGTCTCTGAATTCGAATTTAGGTTCTTTGACAAACTGGTGCCTTGAGCCAAAACCTTCCGTAGATTTGTTCCTTATTTCACCATAATCACTAAGTTGGGCTTGGAAGTCCTCTAACTCACTAACCAACTTCAGATTTGTAGAGAGAAATTGAGAGAGAAATGAAAAGAGAGAAAGTTTAGAGAGAGAATGGGAATGGGAGAATGAAGGAGAAACCCTCCTTCCTTCCTTATATAACCCGACCTCCTCGGAACTCTCGCACGGACTTTTGGCCAACTGAGGCCTAAACCTCACCAAGCCACTTCCTTTATCTCAAAACTGGTCTAACTTAACTGTTTTCTCTCAAAAGCCTAACATCACACTCACAGCATACCCACATTGGCTCAAGCACTTATCTCAAGCTTCTTAAATTTGAACCCGAATTTCAAACAACAACACCAAACCATCACTACATACAACTTACATACCATACATAACAACAATTCATTTATTTCTTTTAATCACCTAGATTATATATCAAATTTCCACTTTTTAGTTATTAAAACACTTAATCATGCGTTAAAAAAAACAAGATGTTACATTTTTCTCTCAAAAGCACAAAATTGAACTCTCAACACATCCAGATTGGCTCAAGTATATATCTCAAGTTTCCTAAATTCAAACCAGTATTTCAAACATACAATAAACCATACATAACAACAATTCATTTACTTCTTTTAATTTCCTAAACGACATATCAAATTTTCACTTTTTAGTTATTAAAACACTTAATCATGTATTAGGAAAAATAAGATGTTACAGTTGCAGCTCAGAAGGGCCTCCAACCTAGTGCCTGGATAAGATGTGGGGTTGGAAAGATGGGCCTTAGGTATGAGTGGATGGGTAATCTCGTAGGGGGCCAAGGTGGTGCAGGCCTTGTGTCGCAGCATACCACCATCCACATTCACTTATCCTAACATACCACTAAGCTTATCCCTAGATTAGAGTTTTGGCAATCCCTGAATGGTGCTTAGAAGGCCATGGTAGGGGGTAAGACCTGGCTGATCGCTCAAAATGTAGTAAATCTCTCAAGAGTCATGTCATTCATGCATTGACATGTGGTCTTGAAAGCATGGATGTTGGATTGTGGTGTATGTAACCCATTCTTGATGAATTTGATTTCATTTTGGAAAATAATGGTTTGATGATATGGATCTTATACTATATGCTTGTTTTGTTATGTAAGTTTACCCTTGCCTTGCTGTTTTGTTTTGTGTTGTCATGGTTGCTATTGTTACCGATTGTGGTTATGTGTGTTGCTATGATTGTGATGACCACGTCATTTGGTGTGGGAGTAGAGGGTGAAGCTTTAGTGGATCCTACATCTTATAGATGATGGTGGAGGTTCCAGATCGAGAGGTTGAAAGCCCATTTTTGGGTTGTCTCTTTTAGTTTTGTATATGATGCATAGATGACCAGCTATAAGGAGTTTTGTTTTTGTATCCTTCCCTTGGTTGTTATATATTTTGACTTGTAGTTTTTGTTATTTCATACCTTGTACATATTTCATATTATGAAAGATATAATATTCTAGTATTATTATTATTATTTATTATTATTATCTTAATGTATAAGGTTGCATGTAGTCTTGTAGCAATAGAGGGTTGTTACAATAAATGTTGAAAATTGTAAATAAAAGTGGTAAAGGAAAGGCAATAAATAAAAAAGGCAAGATAAATGATAAATAGGTTGTTTGATTGATTGGATGTGTGTCAAATTTGAAATACAAAGATTTATTTATACTATGAGACTAGAAAACATTTACTCAGCCATGTTTTCTACATAATAACTGCCTAAACTGTGGCTATAACAAGTGCTCATCTTATTTCTTGAGCATTTAGCACATTCTAGCCATTGGATCAACTGACTAAGGCTCTATTCGGCTAGATATAAAGGCCCTCTTTTTTGATAGTGGCTCAAATCACTCCTATTTTGTAGGGATCGTGATCCACTACTTAGATCTTTTAGAGACCTACCATTAACTACTACATTCAACCATTGTGATCTACTACTAACCACCTCCTATTTTTAAAGAGTGTGAGTTTAATTAGTTTCAAATTGGCAAGATCTCTTATCTCTAAACAAATTGTCAAGAATCTTGTTGTGACGCCCTTTACCTCAAAGCTAATTATTAAATAAACATTACAAAAATATAATATACTCTTCATTAGGAAAATAAAATGGTAATTTAGAATCTTTCTCTTCACATGGTAAAGGACATCACATGCACAATTAACATTTACTAAAACTCCATAAGATACTTTACTAATTAACCAAAAGATGGTGGCCCACAGTCAGCCATACAAGTCTTTGGAAAAATAAACCAATTTAAAAAAAGTAAAACTATTAATCTAAAATTCAAAGTTGAAATAATAAATAACTAAGACCCCGATATTACATTATTATCAAAACTGAGAAAACCCAAGGATGATATAAAATAAACTGCAATAAGGGAAATGCCTCTACTCTAAGACTTCTCCTCAAGATCCTACTAGATGTCACCTGTGTATCATAGACATAGATAGAAAACACCAGAAAATAAAGGAGTGAGATACATATCACATTATGCTCAAAGTATGACAATGGATATAGGTAGACTACACATTACATATATAATCAAATAACATTAATTTGCGAGAATCAAAATGCACAAACATATATAATGCAATACCTAGCTTCTACTTCTCATGCACATGTAGTACCAACTCAAACTTGTCGAAAAGTAGACTATAAGTAAATGCATGGCTATAAGAAGCACCATCAGTACCGATGCCTTTAGCTTTCACACCATTAACTAGTAAGATATCTCTTGGTGACTAGTCAGGGTTACCTAGTTTTGCCAGTATGATCCAGCTTCATAGGATTAGCATGGGCTATTGGAGTTTCCCAACTGGATACCACCCCTAAGGCCAGGGTTAGACAACCCATCATGGCCTCCACCAGCCAGATTCTTACATACTTTCCTTGATCACAAACCTCAAATGTTATGATGCATGGCTACATACAATGCTTATAGTTTTTCATAGCCTTTTATCATGGAACATTATCACAAGTTCATATCACACTCAGTTTTCTCAAGGTAAATAACAATCACAAAGTATAAACTCAACAAGGCATCAAAAGGAAACAATAATAAGTTAAAGACCGCAGAAAGGAGTCCACAAGCAAAAAAAAGGGGTAAGGAAGAGACTTAGACGTGCATTTCAAAGTAGTCAAGGTTGCACTCGCTTAGCGGGACAGAAGGGTCGTCGGCGGGTCACTCTAGGACCCAACCTACCTGGCACATTTTGCATCCTACCCAGTAGGTCTGCATGCCTGGTAAAAAATACAGTCGCCTGTGCCAGCACGGAGTCCAGTTTTTGAAAAAATGTCACCCAACGATTGCCTAACCCTTCTGGGCATATCTGAGATACGAATTTTCATTTCTTTTTCCTATTGTCTTTAGCTTCTAAATGCTCCAAAATAAATAATTAAATTTTCAATCACTTCTTCTATCTTAATAATCAGTCAATTTAATTTATAAATTCCTCTCACTCACAATGCCTTTAAAACCCACTAAATTTCTAACTTAGGTACAAGGGAAAAACCAAAAAAATCCATGACAGTCTATATAAATTAAAACATAAAATTTGCATATTGGAAAAAATCACATTTCCCTTTGCACATACACAATTATATAATTCACAAACAATTGAGGTCTAAGGCCAACCCCTCTAACCACAACCAAAGCCGTACCCATGAGCAAGATAACTCATTCCCCTTACCTTGGAAGAGGCAATCTCCAACAAAAGGATGTGAAAGGTGCAGTAGCATCTTCCTTAGACTTCTCACTTCTTGACTACAATGGTTTTGATGGCATGATATCTCCAAAGAGGCACAAGAAAGAATGAGGAAAAAGTGTTAGGTTTTCAAGAAACCTAAGAGATTCTTACAGCTAAAGCAAACAACTCTGGATAAGACCTCTTCATCTGGCTCTCTAACTCTTAAGTTGCACTATCTCTTATGGCTCATTCCTAAACAACCTTGACCAAGAGAATTTCCTTTCCTCTTAGTTGTTTCACCCTTTGGTCCTCAATTTGTAATGACAAGGCCTCAAAAATTACATTCTCATTCACTTGAATATTGTCCAATTCAGTTACATGTGATGGATCATGGACATGTTTTCTGAGTTGGGAAACATGAAAGACACTATGAAGGTTTGAAAGAGACAGAGGTAAAGCAATTTGATAGGTGACTTCGCCAACTTTCTTTAGGATCTAGAAGGGACTAATGAAACATGAAGTAAGTTTACAAGACTTCAATGTTGGAACCAAAGACATATGAAGCGTCTAGTCCCTCAAAATTTTGAAGATAACAAACTTATTAAGTTTTAAGTTTTTGTTGTAAGAATGTTTTCCACAGTGTCCAATGCGTAATTTATATCATGGCGTCCAACATGCCAGGTTTCAGCAAGCATCCAATAAACTTGCTCATGAAGTTCATCCAACTGCAAGTTTCTCTCTAACGACTAAGTTTTGAAATCTTGTTTGACTAATGTTTTACCCATTAAAGTGATCTAACGTTCAAATGTCTAAGTATTAAATGAAAGAAATATACATGTTAGTGTATAAGCATAGTGTTGCAGAAAAAAGAAGTCAACTTATCAAGCTGGCAATCCGAATAAAGAATAATCAAAAAAGCAATTTTTAAACATAGCTCTACACCTTCCATTTTAGTGTAAGAACGAAAGTTACTTTTTTGACTCTATTGAAAGCTCGATGCATACACACATCTTAAAGATTGAAGCTGATATTTCAATAGCTATCTTCTGCAGACTACATATATATTAACTCATCAGAGAAGAAAAAGAGAACATCAAGAAAAGAATATTATGAACTTGTGCTTACTAAAAAATTTTAAAGTCTTTTCAATTTCTTGGTAGAAAAGTTCATTTATTGTACTAAAACTTCCATATCCTCACATTGTGAGTTAATTTATTTGTAACAACTATTTATGTTATGAAGGCCTAAAGAGGCTTAATGAAAAAGAATACTTAGGTGGTTAAGCAATCTGGGTAGATTGATCTGTAAAGTCTGGAGAGTTCAAAAAAAATACTTGTCTGTAATCTAAGGTTGGTTAGTTGAACACCTTCAAGACAAAGGGATTGAACATAGCTCAAGTTTGAGTGAACCAATATAAAATCTATTGTGTGCTATTCTTCTTTATCCTTACACTCGTATAATCCTTTTGCTTTTGTTTTAAAAAATTTATTGGGTATGTTTTTTAATATACACAATTCAACCCCCTTTCTTGTGTATTACATGTTCTTTCATTCAATGCTTGACCAACCCCAGTCCACGGAGTGACTTTCAAAAACACATGATCACCGTCCTGAAATTTAGGAGCCTTCCTTCTCTTATCATGGTAACTATTGTGCCTATTCTGAGCTACCCTCACCTTATCTTGGATCATTATACCTTTTTTAGTAGTTTGTTGCACTACCTTAGGTCCTAAAACAAGGGTCTCACCAAGTGCTAACAAACATAAAGGTGTTCTACATCTCCTCCCATATAAAGTTTCATAAGGTGCCATCCCCCTCAAAAGGTCTTTTAAGGATTGGATGGTTCTCTTAGTCTAATTATAACACTCGTTTAATTTTAAATATAATTCATATTAATTTAATTATTAAGTTAAGTTGATGAAAGTATGTGTAAAGTTTTTTCGATTTTATAATAGAAAAATTCTAAATTTAACAGAATTTGGAAATAGAAGTGAAATGATAAAAACTGCTTATGTATATCTATATATATCAAACTACACATCATGGTTTGAGTAACATATAATAGTAAAAAAAAATACATCAAAAGACATATACTACCTAGCCCAATATATACATAAAAAAGAACCTATACAGAATAGTATTTATCTACCCTATTCCTTAAGGAAAATATTATAAACTAAGTATACAAATCTAGAAGAGTATCCTTTGACTCATCCTTAGCATCATAGCACTATCGTCATCTTCAATAGTGGTGATTAATCAAACAAGAAAGAAAACAATGGAGTGAGATGATTTGTTCTAAAATCACTTTCATATGTATAGTAGGAATTAAAACACAACTAATGTAGGAAACCTAGGATTTATTCTAAGTTATACTACATTACCCTTGACTTGGTATGGATCCATACTTTCCATTAGTGGGTAATAGTTCTCAACAAAACCTAGGAAGTGATTGGGAGCACGTATACTTTATCGACATCATCGCATGGTATAGTCCTCATTATTATTGAGGAAAATAATAGTCAAGATATCCATTTATAAAGGTATACTCTCGAACCAATCTTGGATACTGAGTAGTTGTGAGGGTTATCGAGCTTGGTCATGCAAATATCCCAGCTCAAGCGCGCTACCCTGGCTATTGGGACCTTTACCACTCGATGCCTACCCCCAAGACCTTTACAAGTGGGTCCCTACCTTTTATTTCTCAACGTACCAAATTGGGAGCACATATACCTTATTGACATCATCGCATGGTACAGTCCTCATCATTATTGAGGAAAATAATAGTCAAGATATCCGTTTATAAAGGTATACTCTCAAACCAATCTTGGATGCTGAGTAGTTGTGAGGGTTATCGAGCTTGGTCAGGCAAATATCCCAGCTCAAAGGCGCTACCCTGACTATTGGGACCTTTACCACTCGATGCCTACCCACAAGACCTCTACAAGTGGGTCCCTGCCTTTTATTTCTCAACGTACCAAACTATAGTTTTCTTAGCAGGGTGCCATGCCACTGCATGTTACTTGCTTTGCACTACTCACTAAACTATCAATTCCTAACTTCTCAAGCATAGGTTTTCCTAGTTTCATTTAATTTGAGCACCAGTACAATCATTTCTGCCTTATTTTGCAGAAAATTGCACAATACTAAAATTTTAACAAAATAATGACATAGTAATTCAAATTTAATTATTAAAATTCTGACAAAATAACAACTATATAAATAAATTTTAATTTTTCTAAATTCAAGCAGAGTAACAGCTTAACAAGTACATTTTTATTGTCTAAGATTGAGTAGGGTAATAGCTTAGCAAGTGCATTTTAATTTTCTAAAACTGAGCAGAGTAATAGCTTAGCAATTATAATTTAATAATCTAAATTTGAGCAAAGTAACAACTTAGTAAAGATTAAAATTTAACATCAAACAATAATAACAATAATAAAACTTAAGCCTAAACGTGTTTAGGATGAACCCTTCCTACCAACATACAATGTGACAGTAATTTAGAACTAACCCCATTACCCTCATTACCTCTAAGATGGTTGATGAAGAAGATGGAATTATTGAGACAAAACTTCTAGGAAAAGTACTTTTAGTTGTTGGAAAACTACTATAATTTTAGCAAAAAAGCATAGTAAAAGAAAATTTTTTCTAGAGTGAGAAGCTATCTAAGAATTTGTTAGCTTGAGAGAGTGGATGATGTGTGAAAAATGACCAAGAATGGAAGATATTTATAATGGAGGAACAATTAAGTGTCCACTTTGATGACATAAGTCATTATGTCATAAATCTCATTTTTGATTTATTTTGAATTAATTTAGGGACATATATCAAAATTAGAGTGATGCATCAACTATTTCTAGGTTAGGAGGTGCTCCCTTAGCTATCCAACTTCTAGATGTTAATTTTATCTGTAGGTAAATTAATCAATACCGATAAAACCATCTAAACTTAAAAAAGTGAATTTTAATATAAAAAAAATGCAATTAAATCTAAAACTAGATCGCCAAAAATAAATTTCTAATAATTAATTTTTATTTTTATTTATTTATTTCAAATTTTGTCTATTTATTTTCTATTTTTAAGCTAGAAAATTCATAATTAATCCATTTTAATTCAATAAATACCAAAATTTTTAGAAAATTCTAAAATTAAATATTTCACCTATAAATAAACTAAAATTACTACTTTTACCATATTTGGATCTTAAACCAATACTGGCTGACTTATTTGACACTTAGGGGCTTTTTGGTCATTTAAAATAGGAATTTTAGAACATTTTCAAAATTATATTTTAATATATATGACATAATTCCAAGCTCAATTTGACATTTTAATGCCAATTAAATTTTTTTCTCATGTCAGTCCTTAATGTTGTGAAATAGAAACAAAATCATCATTTTCTAATTTCTTCGGGCTTTGACTCAGAAAAATTATTAAAAATCACAATTAAATAGATATTAAAATTCTGAGCACAATGGTAGGAATCATAATTTTGAAATTCCTTCTCGAATTTTTAGAATTACATTGTCAAATATTAGAAAAACAATTGAAAAATTGAAATAGGATTATTATATTTTTCACTATTTCTCTTTCAAATAAATTTTTTTGTAACGAAATATACTTAAAATAAAATTTCAAAATATTTTGAGGTCAAAAACTCTTGGTTGGTTCCCACAATCAACTAGGGTATTTTTGTCATTTTACAAAATTATCTTAATAAATTCTCAAAAATTTCTCTAACTATTATTGATTTAAGTACATTAATGATTTAAAAACAATTTTAAACACTTCTAACTATTTTTTTATTAATATGAACATAACCATAATGATTAAAATTTTGAGATCCTATCTTGTTTTTTTGAAAATAATTACATAATAATTTAATATTTAGAAGTAGGGGTGTACACTAGTCCCTTATTTTTAGAAATTTCGTCCCCAAAATTCACTTACTAGTAAAGAGATAAGGATATTGTTCTTGCATTTTGCTCTCTACTTCCCGAGTTGCTTCTCTATCATCAATTTGACTCCACACAACCTTCACCAGAGGTATTTCTTTACCTCGAAGCTGCTTTATCTTTTGATCCTCTATTCTAATCGGAGATACGTCATAAGATCTCCTCTTATTTGTACTACATCAGGCTCAATGATATGTGAAGGGTCATGAATATATCAACGGAGTTGGAAAACATAAAAGACATTATGAAGATTAGAAAGATTGAATGGTAAAGCTATTGATATGCAACAGGACCAATCCTTCTAAGGACTTGGTAAGGACCAATAAATTTAGGAAAAAGTTTTTGGGACTTAAAGGCTCTACCAACTCTAGTTACAAGCATAACTTTCAAAAACACATGATCTCCTTCTTGAAACTCAAAGGGCTTTCTCTTTTTATCAAAATAACTTCTTTGCCTATCTTGCGATACTTTCATCTTTTCCCCAACTAGTTTAACTTTCTCTGTGGTTTCTTGTAATATTTCAGTTCTGACTATCAGAGATTCCCGAGTTTCATACCAATAAAGTGGAGTCCCACATTTTTTCCCATATAAAGCCTCGTAGGGAGCCATTCCAATGCTAGAATGAAAGCTATTATTATAGGTAAATTCGATCAGTGGTAAGAATGATGCGTCTAGAACACACTCAAGGGCAAGTATACCCTATCATAGTAGTAACAACGGGCTTGAGTCCAGATATCATACCCCAAAGACTGATATGGAGTACTTTTCAAAAAATTCTTATCTATGTTTTCTAGGTTATTCAATTATGGGTTGAGTTCAAAGAATTAAAATGCAAAAGGTAGCCAAAAAAAGAGAATAATTAAAATTAAATTGGATTTCAATGAGTTAAGAACCTAGGGTCATGGGTTCACCTATGTCTTCAATTTCCTTGCCCCAAGTTAAAATGTAATTTTATTCCGAAGTTTAATTGTTAATATCCCTCTACTGAGTTCTTTCTATGACACCCTTTACCCCAAAGCTAATTATTAAATAAATATTACAAAAATATAACATACTTTTCATTTGCGAAATAAAATGATAATATATAATCTTTTTTTTTTCACACGGTAAAGGACATCACATGCATAACTCACATTTACTAAAATCCTATAAGATACTTTACTAATTAACCAAAGGATGGTGGCCTATAGTTGGTCATACAAGTCCAAAAATAAAATAAAATAACATAAAATAATAAAATAAAATAAACCAATTTAAAATTGAACTATTAGTCTAAAGTTTAAAGGCTAAAATAATAAATAACTAAGACCCTAATGTCACATTACTATCAGAGCTAACAGTGTAACACTCCTTTAATATTAATTTAATTATTACTTTAAGTTGATGAACATGTGAGTAAATTTTTATTTTATTTTTTATTGATAATAGAAAAACAAAATTTAGAAATAGAAGTGAAATGATAAAAAACTGCTTATGTACATATATATATATATATATATATATATATATATATATATCCAACAGTCAAAGAGAAAACAAAGGTACATCAAAAGACATATACTATCTTACCCAATATATACATCAAAAAGATCCTATACAAGAGTAGTATTTATCTACCTTATCCTGTAAGAAAATATTATAAACTAGGTCTACAATCTGGAGGAGTATCCTCTGACTCATCTTCAGCATCATCAGGCATTATTGTCATCTTCAATAATCACAGTTGAACATGCATAACAAAAATAATGGAGTGAGGTGATTTGTTCTAAATCACTTTCACATGTATGGTAGGAATTTAAATACAAGTATACTACACTACCCTTGACTTGGTATGGATCCATACTTCCCATTAGTGAGTAATAGTTCTTAACAGAACCTGGGAAGTGACTGAGAGTACATATACCTCATCAACATCATCACATGGTACAGTCTTCATCATCAATGAGGAACAAATATCAGTCAAGATGTCCACTTATAGAGGTATACTCTTAAAACCAATCCTGAAATGCTGAGCAGTTGTCGGGGTTATCGAGCTTGGTTAGGTGAATATCCCAGCTCACGGGCGCTACCCTGGCTATTAGGAATTTTACCACTCGATGCCTACCCCTGAGACCTCCCCAAATAGGTCCCTGCCTTTCATTTCTCAGCATACCAAACTGTAGCTTCTCTAACAGGGTGTCATGCCACTACATGTCCCTTGCTTTACATTACTCACTGATCTATTAATTTCTAAAGGTCACTCTGGTCTCAAAAATTTGAGCACCAGTACAATTTCTACTCATATCTCTGTCTTATATAATAAAGATTTGATCCATACATATCATTCACATAATTCATAATTCAAATTAAAGCACATAAGTAATAATTCAATAAACATAAAGATATACAAATTAAAATAAAGACTTATAATTAAGAATAAATCATAGAATGGTCAAAAATTTCATAAAAATAATTTTTAAGCTTAGAAAAATAATTAGAATTTTATCATGAATTTTAGAAATTTTTGAAAATTTTTGAAATTTAGTATTTCTAAGAAAAATGTGTCCATAGGCACATATAGAGCACAATTAAAAGTACTAAATAAGCTTTAAAATTTATGAAATTTTTACATATGGTCTATTAGTATGTCTAGACCTTACTTGAACGATAAAAACTTAAATTGAGATTTCTACAGTAGTTTTCTAAAAATAAATTCATAAATAGCTCATAAAATAATTTCTATATTTAGTTTCATATTATGAGATTTATGGTTTATTTCTTCTACTATTTTTGCTAAACTAATTGAGTATTACTAAAATTTGATAATATAATAATTTAATTATCTATTATAACAGTTAAAAATATTTTTCCTAAATTTGAGCAGTATAACAGCTTAGTAATTCTACTATAGTTGTTTGAATTTGAGCAATATAACAACTTAATAATTATACTATAGTTGTCTAAAGTTGAACAGCATAACTACTTAATAAATGTATTTAATGATCTAAAATTGAGCAACATAACAACTTAGTAAAAGCTTGAATTTAATACTAAACATTATAATATTTATAAAACTTAATAACTTAAATATCGAAAGGTTTAAGGGAAAACCTTTCCTACCAACATGTAAAGTAATTGAAAATTAGAACCAACCCCACTTCCCCCATTACCTCAAAAAGTTGGTGAAGTTGTTGGTGCAAAGCTCGTAGGAAGAGGATTTTTACTAGTTATTGGAAAACTAGTATAATTTTAGCATAAAAACAAAGTAAAAGAAATTTTTTCTAGAGAGAGAGAGACCCTCTATGGAGACTTATGGAAGAGAAGAGGAGGGGAATGAGAAATCAATTCAATTTGATGGCTATTTGTAGGGAAAAAATGGCCTTAGGTGTCCATTTTTTTATTAGGGACACATATTCATATAGGGGATGAATCACTCTTTACTAGAGCTGGTACGTGGGATAGCAGCTGTCCCAAAGAATTTCCAGTGCAAATTTTATCTATTAATTAATTAGCCGGTATCGATAAAATCACCTAAACTTAAATAAATTAACCTTTAATATCAAAATAATTAATGTAAATATAAACCTAAAAAAATATAGTATTTTTCATCAAAAATGAATTTCTAAAAATAAATTTTAATTTATTATTATTTTTTTCGAATTATATAAGCATATTTTGTATATTTTAAGTTTAGAAAATTCATATTAAATCCATTTTAATGCAATAAATGCTCAAATTTTTATGAAAATTATTAAATTACATATTTTACCTAGAAATGCACTAAAAATATTATTTTCACCATTTTTTCATGTCAAACCAATATTGAGTTGGTTATTTGACAATTAAGGATATTTTGGTCATTTTGTACAAGAATTTCTGAAAATTTCCAGAAAATTTCTAAAATTATATTTTAATACATATGACATGATTTTAAACTCAATTTAACATTTTGATATCAATTGTATCTTTTTCTCATGTCAGCCCTTAATATTGACAAAAAAGGAACAAATAGTCATTTCCTAATTTCTCCGAACTTCGGTTCGGAAAAATTATTAAAAATCAAGATTAGATAGTTTTTGATATTCTGAGTTTAACTGTGGGGATCAAAATTTTTAGATTCCTCCTCGATTTTTTTTTGGAATTAAATATAGAATAAATAAATAAATAAAACAATTAATTAAGTAAAAGTGAGGGTGTTACAGACAGAACCTAAAAGAAGTTGTAAAATAAACTACAATGAGGCTAATGCCTTTACTCTAAGAATCCTCTTCAAGGTCTTGGTGGACGTCACCTGTATATCACAGACACATACAGAAAACACCAGAAAACAAAGGAGTGAGATACATTTCACATCATGCTCAAAGTATGACAATGAAGACAGGTAGAATACACATCACATACATAATCAATTAACAATAATTTGGAAAAACCAAAATGCACACAAACATATGTAATGCAATACCTAGCTTCTATTTCTTATGCACATGTGGTACTGTAACACCCTCTATAATGATAATACAAGTACATAATTAATTAGTAAAATGATAATCATGCTTAACTTGTTACCGCACTATATATATATATATATATATATATAGTTATTTTTTTTTTTACGGAATATATAATAGAGACATCAAATAGAGAACTTGTGAAGTAAACATCATCATATATATATATGCATCAAGCCTTTGTACAAGGTCAGATATCAATACATACGTCAAGAACACATAAAAGAAATACATCAAAAGAAGCCTTAATACCCGCCCATAGCTATACAACAAAAATGACCTATGTCAGAGCAGTATAGGTCTATACTAGGCTAGCCCATCCTATAAAATCTACAAAAGTCATACGTAGAGTAGTCGTCATTGCCAGTCCTTAGAGTCCATCTGCTTGTGCCACGATCGTATATGAAAAAAAACAAACAAGAAGGGAGTGAGGTTTTTATAAAAGCCTTATTCGTTTCTTAATAGACTACAAACAACAATTTAAACTAGCAATCAGGGGAAATCCTAAGGTCTGACCTACGTTATTACGACTCAATCTCAACCTTTACCAGACGTATGGATCCATACCCATCTCTGATGTTTTACTTTAACCATCAAGAATCATTGGGAAGCGATTGGGAGTTCGTATAATCCCTCACAAGGTACAGACATCCATGTTGTAATCATCATCCTCGAGGAAAGGGCCACACACCCATCAGGGATATACACTACACCAATCATGGTGATGCTGAGCAGGCGTCAGGGTTGCCGAGTCGGTTTACGTGATTTACCCCGGCCCAGGGTGCTAATCTGGCCATTGGGATGTTCACAACTCAGCACCTCTACCCTTAAGACCCGAACAATGGTCCCTACCTTTCATCCCGTAGTATACCAAACTGTGACTTCCCAAACACAGGCACTCATGCTTCTCAACATGGTTCTAACTCAATCGGGGTTTTCCTATGACTTTGCTTTCTAAGTTTTAAGACATACTCTCTGGATAATCTAGCAGAGTTCCAGAGTTACTCATTATAGAGATGTCATTCATCCATCACATTTTCATAGAACTTAGAAACAATTCAATATGATCATCACAGGGAAGGAAATATCAATAACCAAAACGTCATGCATATTTATTCTCACACGTTTATACATTTATTGCGATTCTTATTTTAATTATTTTGATTTGTCCTTATCCTTTTCTATCTTTTCAAATCAGACTATTTCAAAGAGAAAAACTTTTGTCTACAATTATGACTAGGACGTAAAATTTTAAGAAAAGTTCTTTTTTGATGTGGAAGGTCAGACTATGCTGCAACCACAAAGCATACTTAGAGTTTCTCTTCAGTTATTTCCTTTTACTAAAATTCGAATTATTCATCTTATAAGAACCAACACTTCTAATTTCAAGAAGATGTGCACTTTTATTAAAACCTTTGTTGATGTTATTTATATATTTTCACACTAGCCATAATTTGTTCAAAATAGTAGTTTAATGGTAACAATTTAAAATTGTCTAATAGGGTCTTTATTCCAAAAACTTTTCCAAATTTGGGCCTGAAGTCTAAATTATTGTTTTTCTTTTTTAGAAATTGAGTTCATTTTCTATGTGGCCAAAAATTGATTTTTTTACTTATTTATTATTTTTCAACCATCTAACCCATTCTAATAAGTTAATTGACATAAAAAATTATTTCTTTCCCTTTTCTTTGAATATGGCTGAGAGCCTGGGAGGAGAAAATAGACTCCAAAAATTTTCTCTAAGTGATCTTGAAGCTTAAATTTGGGTTTTTTAGAAAATAGCTATTTTTGCACGTAAATAAGCCCATGATAGCTATTCATAATAGGATATTTAAGTTATAATATAATGCCAAATAGTAATGAAAGTACCATCAAAATAAATGACAATAATTAAAATAACAATAAAGTGAAACTTAAGTAAATAACAATAGAATAGCAATAATAATTTTAACAATAAAATAAATGGCAATAATTTAAATGGGCAAAAATTTAAATAACAATAAGTAAAGCAAGAAATTTAAAGAGCAAGAATTTAAATAGCAAGAACTTAAACAATAAAGTAAATGATATAATGTAAATGGGCAAAAATATAAATAAAGCATAAAATAAAAATAAATTGCAACATAATGGACATAATAATAAGACAAGAAAATAAATGACATTAAAGTAAATGACATAATAATAAAGCAATAATTTAAATGACAAGAATATAAATAATTATATGGTAGTAGTAGTAGGATTAATATACTAATTGGGTTTAAGGGAAAACCCACACACTCACACCCATTAAGAAACAATTTTTAGAGGCTAAAACCCCACTCCCCCTTACCTCTAAACAAGGCTTGTTGGTAGAAGATTAGGAGAGGAGGGTTGGTTTGGAGGTTTAGGATTTTAAAAACTTGGTGAAAGCTCTTAATGGTGATGAAAGAAAAAAAATGCAAGAGTTTGGGGAGAGGGAAGAGTGCTGCACGTCCAGCAGCTGGGGAGGCAGGGAGAGGCTATGAAAATCTGAAGGAAAGAGTGTGTAATAGTAGAGTGGGTGATGGGGTTATTTATAGGTCAAAAAGTAGGCATTTTGGATTTAATTTTTTGACTCAAAAATCATATAATATCCATTTCCATTGTACTTTCCACATGTGGTCAAAAGGGAAACGTCCCAGACCAGTCAAGACCTCTGGAATTTGAAAAAAATTATTTTATATAATTATTAGGTATTAAAAATAATTAAATATTAATTTAATGCAACAAAATTAGATAGAAATTTTGGATAGGTTTTTGAAAAATCTGACCACACCACATTTTCAAGTATATTTTATTGAGCTTTACGAAAATTTTTCAGATTTTTCTCATGTATATATTATTTATAAAAAAAAATTTCATTAAAAGACATTTCTTAAGCCAATAAATCCAATTTTTGCCAAATAAATATATTTTTTGACTTTTCATTATTTTTAACTTAAAATAATATTGGTATAATTAAAATATACTCAATGTAATTTTTTCAAAATTTTTTGAGGTTAAAAAGTCTCTTGCTGGCTTTCACAGTCGGCTAAGGGTATACCGGTCATTTCCCAAAAACTGTCTCAAAAAAAATTCCAAAAATTTTATAAAATTATTATTAATTATTTTGAATATAAATATGATTTAAAAATAATTTTTAAACAACTCTAGATAATTTTTGCTATTTTATCCTATCATGCAAAATCAGTTGTTTTATCACTCCCAGGTCCTAATCCAAATAAATTCTTAAAATCTAAACTAGATAGAACTTGCTATCATGAATATATTCATGAAAACCATACCATTGAGGTTCCTATTTTATTTTTCATAATTAATCATAGAATAATTAGAAAAACAAACAAGTAAGTTAAAGTAGGGGTGTTACAGGTACCATCTTAAACTTGTCGGAAAGTAGACTAGGAGTAAATGCATGGTCATAAGAAGCGTCATTAGTACTGATGCCTTCGACTTTTGTAATAATTGTTTTTTCTTAATCTATGAATCAGTGTTTGAATAATTCAAAAGAGAAAATTTAATTTAATTTCCCTTGCAAAGAATCAATTAAGAATTTTGTTTGGTGTCTATGTAAGTTTCTGTGAAAGATTCTGCAGGAATTTGATCTGTACTACTATAATAAGATAAGCAGAGGAAATATCTACAAAGTTTTGATAAACAGTGTAGGGTTATGGAATTTAATTATAATTAATTAAGTTTGATTATGATTGAATTCTAGTCAAGTTGGTAGTTTTCCTTGATCTCAGGGAAATTCGATTTCTGATCAATTTGTCTGTGAAAAAGCCTGTCTAGAATCTTGTCAGATAAAGTAGAATCAACTGCTTGATTTAGACAAAGTTAGTTCCATCCTAAATAGAGAAAGTCTAAAGATTCATAAACTCATTTAGGTTCATATACCAATTAAATTGTTTTAATTGATTCAAGAGTTAGGAATCCAAAACCTAATTTCTTGAAACTCAGTATTTAACTGTATTTTTCACTATCAGTGTGGGAGTTTATAGTGGTCCTTGCCCAGAACCTAGACTACACGTTTCCCAAGTTCAACCAAACTAAATATAACCATTAGTCCTAAGCTAACTAAATTGGTTGCAACCTAACTAGACATCTTTTCACAAAAACCCACACTTAGTCATTTCAAGTGTACTCAAACATTTGAAAAACCATGTGCACCCATGGTTTTCCCATACTTGGCTGTCCATCACCTAGGGGAGAGGAAAAAGAATTTGTTTTCCATTTAAATTCAAATAAACTTCTCATTTTGCAAGTTACCAAATTGCCCCTCTTGAATGTGTTCTATATTAAGTCTCCAAAATGCAACAATCCTTTCATTTTCTTCATCTTGGCCATGGACCTAGAGAGAAAGGGAGAGTTGGTTCTAAATTTCTCTAAGTATTGGGAGAAGAAGGTAGAAGCTAGGGTGTTAAAGAGGAAGGTAAGCAAACTCCATTCTTTTCATCTTCTTCCTCCATCTTCTCCTTTTCTACCAAGACCAAAATGGTTTTAGTTTCCTTTACCCTCTTGGTTCTAAAAGTTTGTTTCTTTTTATGTTTATGTTCCAAATTAACCATTTTGGGTGTTGGTTGATGGTTCACCCTTTCAAAGTTGACAGGAAATCATCCACTTGCTCCAAAACCCTTGTAAGCTTGAAGAAATCTTAACATTTTATAAGGAAAGCTAACCCTTTTTCTTTATGTTTGGATCTGTGCTTGACATGTTTGGATGTGCATTGTTAAGAATGTTGTTGGTATTTTTAGAAGCCATGAACTTGATGAGAGATCTTATTTTCGTACAAGTATGTGATGTATTTTTAGTGCTATTTGGCTTTCCCGTCAGGACACGTTCCACTGTTTTTCTTATAACTAGAGCTGTGGTGAATATTCTTGAGTGATTATTGTTTGGTTGTAAACTAGACAATATTTTATCGATAATGGACTTAAGAAACGCATCAAAAGGTTAATAAATGAAAAAGTTAAGCATTTTGAAAGTTGGACACACTGTCTGAAGACGCTGACTCGACAGTGGGCAGTAAAACGTGATTCTGGAAGAATTGATCTTGTATTTGGGAAAGATCTTTGAAAAAATGAAAAGTAGACACAAAAATATTTCTAAGCATTTATGGTTGCCTATATTTGGTTCATTTTACTATTTTTAATGATGTTTGGAAACTGAAAGTTGTACTTGCTTCCTGTCTAGAAGAAGCTTTAAAAATTGTGAACTTTCAAAAAATCATATAAAATTGTGTAGACCTTTGTTTTTGGTGTTCTTGGACTTTTTGAAAAGGTTTTTAAATTTAATTTTAGAATATGAAAGTTTTGGTCTCTGAAAAGTTTCTTTTGGACATGAAAAATGATAAGATATGCTCGCTAGTTCCCCAACAGGTCACCTTGACCTTACTGACTTATTATTTTTGTATCTTTATTTGTATATTTTTTCTTGAAGTGATCTTTATTGTTTTAGAAAATAGACAAAATTTCCTTTCTAATCATGTATATATATTGTTAAGAAAAAAATCATTTACTATCCCAAAATTATTTTCGAAGCAGACTATGTCAGCTTATGCTGTGTTGTAGTAGCTTATATTGTGTTGTAGCAGCTGGTGTTGTGTTATAGCAGCTCAGACTATGGTAGCTTATGCTGTGTTATAGCAGCTTATGCTGTGTCGTAGCAGCTAGTGCTGTGATATAGCAGCTTAGACTATGTCAGCTTATGCTATGTTATAGCAGCTTATGCTGTGTCGTAGGAGCTGGTGCTAAGTTATAGCAGCTCAGATTGTGGCAACTTATGTTGTGTTATAGTAGCTTATGCTGAGTCATAGCAGTTGGTGCTGTGTTATAGTAGCTCAGACTATGGCAGCTTATGCTATGTTATAGCAGCTTATGCTGTGTCGTAGCAGCTAGTGCTGTGTTATAGCAGCTTATGCTGTGTCGTAGTAGCTGGTGCTGTGTTATAGTAGCTCAAACTATGTTAGCTTATGCTGTGTCATAGCAGCTGGTGCTATGTTACAGCAGCTCAAACTATGGCAACTTAAGCTATGTTATAGCAGCTTATGATGTGTCGTAGCAGCTGGTGCTATTATATAGCAGCTCAGACTGTGTCAGCTTATGCTATGTTATAGCAGCTTATGCTATGTCGTAACAGCTAGTGCAGCGTTATAGCAGCTTAGACTGTGGTAGCTTATGCTATGTTATAGCAGCTTATGCTATGTCATAGCAGCTGGTGCTATGATATAGCAGGTTAGACTGTGTCAACTTATGCTGTGTCGTAACAGTAGATGCTATATTTTGATAGCTCATGCTGTGGCAGTTTATACTATGTCATAGCACTGGTACTATATTATAGCAGCTTAGGCTGTGGCAGCTTATGCTGTGTTATAGTAAATTATTACATTTCATGACATTGCATACCAGAGTTGTTTCATAATGCCTATCTATTTGATTTCTTTAACTAAACTGTGATGGTTCTGTATGAATTGTTGAGCATGCCACTGTGATAATGTTTAATCCAATCTACCTTTACATATATCGTTGTTGTGTATCTATATTTCATTTGGGTAGCTTATCCTTACTTGTGTGCTTTGTGTGTGTGTGACTGTGATGATCGCGATTGCCTTGATCACGGGAGCAGATGGATGCCTTAAGACTTCACGAGACGTTTAGTCCTTGAGCTCCTCTTTACCATCCATTGGAGTGGCGTTAGATGGACCCTTGACTGAGAGGTAGATTCGACAGACCTTTTGCTACATGTGTCTCTCCGAAGGAATCTTGGGGCTTATCATAGGATGTTTTGCACGGCGGCTCGTGGACATGGATGTCGTTTTGGGCGAGGTCACTACAAGGACAAAGATGATGAGGATACGCATTCTACCTATCCGCATTACCTTTAGGGGACTAGTTAGTATCAGGAGTAGTGTAGATGGCCAGTTCTTAGAGTGTGAGTTCTTGTACCCCTCCTCCATTTTGGTTGTATGCTTATGACTTAGCTATGATGGTCCATGACTTGTATTTTTTGGATGACTTCAGTTTTATGTGTCTTGATAACTCTTGTTGATGTGGTCTTGTGTTATGAGATATTTTCATGTGAAGACTTTCTTTTAAGGTGCTGATGATATTTACTTCACTTAATGAAAAAAGAAAATTTTTACTTACATTTTCATAACCAAATTAATCAAGAGTTTCCATAATAATGTATTTTAAAAGAAAACGAAGTGTTTAGAGAGAATAGTATCTCCTTATTATGGCGACTCTGTGGTTAATGTCGCGAGTTATTACAACGTTCGCACCCTTAAATAGTATGATATCCCTTGGTGACTAGTTAGATTCCTATATACTTTCCTCATTGTATGACTCAAATGTTATGATGCATGGTCACATATAATGCTCACAGCTTTTTACAAGCTTTTATCATGAAACATTAACACAAATTCATATCACATTCAATTTTCTCAAGGTAAATGACAATCACACGGTATAGACTCAACAAGACATAAAAGAAGCAACAATAAATTAAAAACTGAAAAAAGAGCTCATAGGCGCGAAGAACAGAATAACCATGGTCGTATTCGCCCAGCGGGATAGGACGTTCACCTGGTGGTCATGCCAAGGCCAAACCCGCTCAACGGGTTGTGCAACACGCTCGGCTGGTTCGCCTCCTGTAACGCCGTGTTTTTCTCAATGCATGATTTAGTGGTTTAATAACTAAAAATGAAAATTAATATGTGATTATGGTGTTTAAGACAAATAAATAAATAGATTGTTGTTGATTGTTGTTATGTGGTGTTAGTTGTATGTTGTTAACTTGGAATTCCTATCTAAGTTTAGGAAATTGAAACAAATGTGCTTGAACCAAATTGAGAGTATTGTTGGTTTTGGTTTGGGTTGTTGAGAGAAAAACAATTAAGTTAGACCCGCTGTGAGTTTTGGAGAGTGAATAGACGGATCCTAAACTTTAGTGGGCACGAAGCCTTCGTGGGGCCCAGGAAGAGTTTAAAACCCCTTCCCCCTTTCATTTCCCTTATTCTCGCATCTTTCACGTCTCCTTTTTCTCATTCTCTCAATTTCCTCTAATCCTTACCGAGATTCTTGAAGTGTGAGACCCAAACCTAGTGAGGAATCTCGTTTCTAGGCATTGGAGAGTTGTTATTGCTTTGCTTTCACGGAGTTTGGCTCAAGGTTCTGTGTCTCTCACGTTTTCCTTTCCTAAGCTCGAATTTGGAAGCTCCAAGAAGTACGGGAAGCTTACTCTTGCTAGATTTGTGATGTATGAACATGATTGTGTGTGAATATCACCTTGGGTTGGTCCAAATTCGGATTATATGATGATTGTGGTGAGATTTTGAATGAAAATGGGTTTTGGGGGAAAATTTTGAATTTTTTGAGGTGAAACCATGATTTGTGTGATGAAATGTTGAATTTGTGGTGAAATCTGTTGCATATTAGCTTGGTTGAGGTGGATTGATGATATTGGAGACCCATTGATTCGAAAATTTGAGTTTGGATGATGGAAGTTTGTGTTTTTGCTACAGAAAATCGTGTTTTTCGACAATCCTGTCGTAGATAATCGATTATGGAAGTTGATAATCGACTATCTGGAGCTCTAGGATTAGTTTTAATGAATTTGGCTTGGCAATAATCGATTATGGACATTTGATAATTGATTATTTGGGTTTCAGAAAAATTCTTCTAGTTTTGGTTCATAAATAATCGATTATGGAAACCATAATTGATTATCCCTGGTGAAAAATAAAATCTGATGCATTTTTACTAAACAGATATAATCTGTTACTACAGTACATAATTTGTTATTTTAGAACTGAATGTATTATTTAAGATTTTGAAGTTTTCATTCCAAAATGTGAAGTATTATGTATATACGCATACAAAAAAAGTATTATACATATTCAAAAGCTCTATTTGAGAAAAATGGAAGGTTGTCAAGTTGGGATACTATTTTCTTTAATTTAAAGAGGCAAATTGTTTCAAAGGTTTTTGTAAATTTCCAGATTTACCTATCTTCCAAATGGTTTTCAACGAGGGCCTTGGTTTTAAAATTATGAATTGGATGTTGGATATGTCATTGAAGTGGAAGGTTGCTTAGATAGGACCTCCGCTTGTTATGTATGATATTGTTCCTCACGAGGTGGGTTGCTTAGATAGGGCCTTACCTGTCAATTATGATTGAGGCTGTAACACCCCAATTTTCAAGTACTAGAAATAAACCATGAGGTAACACTTAGTAGAGCCCTTCTCATATGTTATTAGACAAAAGATGTCTTAAAAGTTATTGTTTCCTATTATTATTATTATTATTATTGTGTTGTGTTGTTGTTATTATATTTATTGTTATTATTATTATTGTTGTTGTTATTATTATTCTTATTCTTATTATTCTTATTAATACCTTAGTATTATAAATTAGTAGAAATATTATCATACAACCCAAAAGAGCATCTAGGGCCCAATAGAGGATTAAAGCCCACTAAGCCACATATCCATCCACATGTTATAAGAAGGGAATAGAGAAGGAGAATTAGGTTTAGCCGTCACAAAGAAGAAGAAAGAAGGTAGAGAGAATGAGGAGAAAAGAAAGAAGAAGAAGAGGAAAAGAAAGAGGAGGAATAGAAACCGGAGAATTCAAGCCCTAGAACTCAGCTTTGTATGTCCATAAAGGTGAGTGCTCTCCCCCGTGTCCTTCCTTGTTCTTGTTCATCTATTTATCTTTTCTCTCCTTATACCTAAATTTAGGGATTTTATGGGTTTTGAGGGGATTGTGAGGGAGTAAGGAAATTATAGATTATATTGACCAATTATCAATGTAGAAGAGTGATTAAGAATCTAATTATTTATCTTGAAACATTTAAAACCTAAAGACAATAAGAAAAATAAATTAAAATTAGTACCTCGGATCTGCCCAGCAGGATTAGATAGCCGCTGGGCGACTTTTATTCAAAAACTGGATTTCGAGTTTACGCTAAGCACGCGGACCCGCTGGGCGGGTTGGGTTTCGACGCGGACCCGCTCGGCGGGTTCGCTGGACCGCCGGGCGAGACTCCCGTCCTGCTGGGCGGATACGACTTTTACTATTCCATTCTTTGTGTTTTTGAACTCCTTTTTGCAGTTTTTAACTCATTGTTGTTTGTTTTCTTATGACTTGTTGAGTTTATATTGTATGATTATTATTTACCTTGAAAGAAACTGAGTGTGATATGAAATTGTGTCAATGTTTCATGATAAAAGTCTATAAAAAGTTGTAAGCATTATTTGTGACCATGCATCATAACATTTGAGTTATGTGATGAGGAAAGTATGTAGGAATTTGGCTGGTGGAGGCTGTGATGGGTTGTCTAACCATAGCCTTAGGGGTTATCCGGTTAGGAAAACTCCAATGGTCCATGCTAATCCCATGGAGTCGGGGTGTACTGGCAAAACTGGGTAACCCTGACTAGTCACCGGGGGATATCATGCTAGTTAAGGGTGCGAAAGCCGAAGGCATCGGTACCGATGACGCTTCTTATGGCCTGCATTTACTCCTAGTCTACTTTCCGAAAAGTTTAGGTTGGTACCACATGTGCATGAGTAGTAGTTTAGGAACATAGCACACATATGTATCTTGTTGTAGTGTAATATGTTGAAGTGTGCTACGTTGTAATTATGTGAATTCTATGTGACCTTGTTCATAAGCGAATGATGTAATGTGTACACGTGTGAAATGTGATTGTGTATTGTGATAAATTGTCAAGATTATGTATATGTGCTCATGTTATGCATGTATGTCATGCTTGCTTGATGAAACAAAACGATGTGTATGTCTAGTTACTAGGCAAAAGATGTGAAATAGATGTATGCTTGTAATTAATTGTGTTTGCTACCTCAAGGATAAGTAAGAGGCTAGGCCCTAGGATAGTGTTGTGAGGGTCCTAGTTGGATAATAATAGTTGTGAATGAGGTAGAGAAAGAGTGAATCCCCACACAGCGTAATAGAAAGGTATAAGACAAATAAGAGAGAACAAAATGACGGTATCAAGGTGAGTGTTAAGGGATGGTCAAAAGTATTTTAGAATGTCTGTGACCTTAGACTTGACCCATAGAGACCAAGCTTAAATATTAAAAGAAAGAAAAGTAGAATCTAAACATGAAGGGTTTAAGTACTAGAGAGCATTTTGGGTAAGAAAGAGTTCTTAGGTTAAGAATGAGATAGTAAACTAATATAACAGTCAGGAGAATGAGAGAGTAGTTAACACAGAAAGTATTGAAGATTAAAAGGTGTAGATTAGACCGTAGGTATGGCGAATTATGAGAGACCTAGTGAGTTTAAAGCCATAAAAGATAAATGATGAGGGTTGTCCGAATAGAAGAGTCTAACCCAGTCGTAGAGTCCTTAGAGCACTTACTGAGACATTATGTCTCAGTCCTTTAAGTTTCCCATTTTTCAGGATACAGGTGAAGACATGCGCAGATGGAGCTTGGACTCACGTGCATGAAGTCGTAGCCTAGTTTACATTATTTATTTTTTTGTATTCTTTATATTTTATATGACACCTTTGGGTGATATATGAGTTGTATTAGGCATGTATTTTAATTATTGTATGGTTCGTATATAATATCTAATTATATTTATGAGTAGCATTTGTATGTTGTTTCTACCTTTTTAAGTTTGTTCTTTTTTTAATCTAGACCTAGTTATGGTAATGCCCCTTAGGGTGTTACAAAGGCCAGTTCGGGGCCAGTATGGTGTTGATGGATGCTGAGTGGCCGTGTGAGGTAGCTGACGATGGACCTCTTTGCCACTGGTTGTATTGATATACATATGTATGTTGTATGTTTATTAGTTGTGGTTGAGTGGTTGATGATGTGTAGTACATGCATTCATGCATAGTTGGCAGTTGAGGTAGCTGACGATGGACCTCATGCCGTGCTGCAGGTAGGCACGTAAGTTGGATGGTGACCAGAGTTGGAACTTAGATAGGCCTCCAACCTAGTGCTGGATAAGACATGGGGCAGCTGACGATGGGCCTTTGGGGATGAGTGGATGGGCGACTTTGCAGGAGGCCAAGGTGATGCAGGTCTTGTGTCGCGTTAAGCCACCACCCATATACACTTATCCTGACGAACCACTAAGCTTATCCGTTGATCAGAGTTTGGCAATCCTTGAATGGTGCTTAGATAAGCCATAGTAGGGGGTGAGACCTGGCTGATTGCCCAATATGTTGTAAATCTCTCGAGAGTCATGTCATCATGCATTAACATAGTTGTGATGTAACGTAGAGTCCTGAATTGAGAATTCTTCTCTGTATGAATGTATCTTATATATATATGTAGATGTTGAGGACTCTAGATATATGATGGTGTGCCATATACTCATTATTGAATGTTGTGAATTGTTGATGATCTCCATAATTACATTTTATGCCGTTGTTTTAGTAAGCTTACCTTTGCCATGTTTTGTTGTTGTTAGTTGTCTTATTATTGCTGTTATGCTGATGTGCCTATGATGATCACGTCTTATGGCGTGGGAGTAGCAGACGGTGAGGCTTCAATGGATCTAGCTACCCAGAGGTGATGGTGGAGTTGCTTGTGAGACAACTCTTTTTGTTTTGAGAGTGTTGTTTGTATAGTTATTCTCTTGATGAGATTGTATGGATTGACCAGTTATAGGGGGTGAGTTTTGCATCCCGCTTCCTTGATGATGTATATTTTGATATGTTGATATGGGCTGGTGTTATCCCATTATTGTGTATGATATGATGATGACAGACATACAAATATGCATGTATGGTACCAAGAGAGATAAGTCGATCTCAGTTGATGTGTATGGTTCATATATAGATATTATATGAATTTATTCACCTGATAATATGCATGTGGTGTATGTTTAGTAGGGTTGTTTAGTAGTGACAGTTGGGTCATTACACCTCCTAGCGGATTGTATACCCTGCTCAGCCGATCCACATCAGGACCCAACCTGCCTAGCAGATTGTGCATCCCACCCAACGGGTCCGCGTGCCTAGCATGAATGCGAAGTCCAATTTTTGAAGAGAGATCGCCTAGTGGCTATCTAATCTTGTTAAATCTCTAACTTAGGTACAAAGAAAAGCTAAAAGGCAATCCATGACAGTCTATATATATTAAACATGAAATTTCTATAAGACATATCAATGATTTGGGAAAAATCACATTCCCTTTTGCATACACACAATCATATAATTCACAAACAATTGGGGTCTAGGGCCAACCCCTCTACCCACGACCAAAGCCATACCCATGAGCAAGATATCTCACTCCCCCCTTACCTTGAAAGAGGCAATCTTTGACAAGAGGATGCAAACGGTGCAATAGTATCTTTCTAAGGTTCCTCACTTCTTGATTGTAAAGGCTCTGATGGCACAATATCTCCAAGGAGGCACAAAAGAGAGAATGAGGAAAAGGATTAAGTTTTCAAGAAACCTAAGGGATACTTAAAGCTAACTTTGGGCTCATAAAACTAAGCCTAACACAGGGGTTTTAAAACTTTTAAAAACATTCTAATTATAAAACCCCATTATAAAAGCCACTATTTCTTTTTCCCAAAATATCATTTTATTAAAAACAAGGCAAACAAATAATAATAATTAAAGGAAAACATTGGGGTGTTACACTTTCACAACCTTTGGTCATGGGTTGTAAAAATTCTTTCCTGTATTAAACCCCTGGTTAGTCATGCAGTGGTTTAACCCAAGAAAAGGATTAGGAACAAAGAGGGTGAATAAATTCAATTGAGAGCTTAGTTCACAGTTTGATCATGCAATGTCCTAAACCCAATTACCTTAGAGGTCTACCAATCAATTACAATACGGTTACCGATTAATAAAATGATTCAAGACATGCAAAGAGTGATCAATTCCAAACAGTATAATGAAGAACACTAAGGCAATTCAATTGAAAGAAAAAAGGAAATAAAATCAACAATCAAAATAGGATTCTAGTTATCTCAAGCGTGGCTACACTACAATCCTAGCCTAGGGATTAGATCTCCATAACAACAAAGAAAAAACCATTAAAATATATATTATTAGAAACTAAAGGTAAACTTTAACAAAAAGGATGGCCTCCACTGGAATGCAGAGAGAATCCTCTGAAGTTCTAGGAGAGTCTTTCCTTCGTTAAAATCCAAGAGAGAGTGGAATGAGAATGGAATTGAGCTCCCTTCTATTTGTAATGTATCTTCAGGATTTTAGAAAATGAGGCTATCTGTCTCGCACAACTTATGCCCATTGAGAATTAAAATTTAGGCCTTGGACCCGTCCAGTGAGGTTAAAAACCCACTAGGCGGTTTTTTTTTGGAAGAAATTCGCTTTGTTTTGGTGTCAGGTGTGTTGACCTATTGGGCGGGCTACAAAACTCGCTGGGCGGGATACTTCCAAAGCAGGCCCGCCGGGCAAGTGCGACCTTGCATATTCCATTTTGCACTTCAAGTCTCCTTTTTGGCCCGTTCTCATGCTTATAGGCTTCTTTGTGGTCCTCACTTTGGTTCTTGCTTCTTTTAAGTCCACTTTGGTAAGTATAATACTCTTTTGTACCTGTGGATTGTATTTTGCTTCTTTGTTCATCTAGCTTCCTTCATATAATCGAACAAAATTAAGGTAATTCATATAATTTTAAGTAAAGCGCCTAAAAACACACATCACATGAAATCTTTCATTAATGGTCTTATTTTCTCACAATTTTCCTATGAGCTAATGTAAAAATATGTGAACTTGCTCTATAAATCTACATAAGTGTAGATTTATCAAAGAACTAATCCGAACTACCTTTCCATTCCAAGATACAAGCTCTAAGCAAATCTTCTAAGGATTGGATAGTCCTTTCAGACTATTCATTGACGATGATAAGCTGACCTTGGTCTTAGCTTAGTCCCTAGGGCTTATTGCAAACTCTCTCAAAACCTAGAAGTGAAATGAGGATCCCTATCAAAGATTATACTAGAAGGCACTCCATGTAATGTAATCATTTCTCTGATATACAACAGGGTTAAATTCTCTAGAGAAAACTTGATGTTAATGGGTAAGAAATAAGCAGATTTTGTTAGTTTATTCACAATCACCCATATAGCATCATAGCTAGAGGTTGTTCTAGGGAAATTTGTTACAAAATCCATTACTATACTGTCCCACTTCCATTCAGGAATATCTAAGGGTTGAAATTTTCTAAAGGATTTTTGGTGCTCTATTTTAGCCTTTTGACAGAATAAACAAGATGCAACAAATTCCACTATAGTCTTCTTCATTCTAGGCCATTAGAACAACCTTTTCAAATATTGGTACATCTTGGTAGAACCTAGATGAATACTTAATTTGCTCTTGTGAGCTTCTTCCAAAATCATTTTTCTTAACTCTCCACTTTCTAGTACACTGATTCTTCCTTGGAATCGAATGACTCCATTTGAATCCTGATTAAACTCCAATTCCTTTCCCTCAGTCCTTGCTTCTAATCTTTCTCAGAGATATTTGAAGCATTTCAAAACTAATACTTCTCAATTTTATCTCCATAGCTAAACCTAAATCTGAACTTCTCTATCATTTCCATCTCCTTGACCATCATCATTGAGACATGTAGGGATTTTTGACTAAGAATGTCTACTGCAATGTTTACTTTACCAAGGTGGTAATGTAATTCAAAGTCATAATCCTTTAGGAATTCCATCCATCTATGGTGTCTCATATTCAATTCCTTTTGGTCAAACAAATACTTCAGACTTTTGTGGTCATTAAATACTTCAAACCTAGCATGATAAAGATAGTGCCTCCAAATCTTCAAGGCAAAAACTACTACAGGTAGTTCCAAATCATGAGTTAGATAATTAACCTCATGTGGTCTTTATTACCTTGAAGCATAAGCTACCAGTCTCCTTTTTTGCATCAATACACATCCTAATCCTTGCCTAGATGCATCACAATATACTTCAAACTTTCTAGTAGGATTGGGCAAAATTAATACAAGTGTAGTGGTTAACCTATTTTTCAGCTCTTGGAAACTAGTCTCACAATCCTCTATCCAAACAAAAGGTCATCCTTTACGAGTTAACTTGGTTAGAGGTAAAGCTAGCTCCAAAATCCTTCAATGAGTTTTCGATAGCATCCTACCAATGCTAGAAAATTCCGTATTTCTATTATTGTGTTAGGTTGTTCCCAATGCAACACTGGTTCCACCTTGGTAAGATCTACTGGAATTCCATCTTTTGAAATTACATGTCCTACAAAACTTACTTGTTCCAACCAGAATTCACACTTTGAGAATTTGGCATACAATTGCCTTTCTCGCAATATTTGTAGTACTATCCTTAGGTGTTCCTTATGCTCTTGGTAATATTTGGAGTAAAACAAAATATCATCTATAAAAACTATCACGAATATCCAAATATTGATGGAATATCCAGTTCATGTAGTCCACAAAAATTACAAGAGCATTAATTACACCAAAAGACATTACCAAATACTCATAATGTCCATAACTTGTCTTAAAGGCTGTCTTTGATATAAGTGTTTTTTTTTGTGGAAATTTGATAGGTAATATAGGTAATTAAAAGAAATAAATGAATTGTTGTTATGTATAGTATGTGGTGTGTGATGATGTTGTGGTGTTGTATGTTTAGAATTCTGGTTTGAATTTAGAAAACTTGAGAATATGTACTTGAGCCAATGTGGGTGTGCTGTGAGTGTGATTTTGGGCTCTTGAGAGAAAAATAGTCAAGTTAGACCAATTTTGAGATAAGGGGAGTTGTTTGGTGAGATTTGGGCCTCAACTGACCAAAAGTTTTTGTGAAGGCTTGGGAAGGTCAAAGTATATAAGGGAAAGAGAGGAAGGATTTCCCTCATTTTCTCATTCTCTTTCTCTCTCATCTCTTCATTCTCTATAAGATTTCTCAAATTTGTAAGGTTGTAAAAGGAGTTGTAAACTTAGTTTAGTGCTTATGGTACAAATAGGAGCAATTCCAGATAGATTTGGCTTAAGGCAGAAGATTCTCAAGGAAGCTAAAATCAATCTTGGGATTTCTAGAGGTAAGAGAAGCTTATTTTGATTGTAAATTTGTTGATTGGTTATTGCTAAGTGTGATTCTCATATTAATCTAGATTGAAAACTAGTTGGATTAGTTTTATGTGGAATTATATGTTTAAAATGGGTTTGTCTTGTTTTTGAATGATTCATGAAAGTATGATGGTTTTTGTGTCAAGTTCTGATGAAATTCTTGATTCTGGATGTGTTGTGAAATCATTGAACTCTATTTGAGCTAGATTAGAGTAAGAATGAGAAAAAAATATATATGAGATTTTTAGGTTTTGCTTGAAGGGAGTCGCTGGCTTTGCTGAGCGAGAATACCCTGAAGTTGGGATGTAACTGTCAGGTTGAAGATCCACTAAGTGACCACCATTGTTGTTGAATGAGTATTCTTGGAATGGGGTGAGTGAGTGAAGAAATAAGGAGATTCATTGAGCGAAACCCATTTCGCTGAGCGAATGATCATATGAATTCTAGAAATTTTCCAGAAATCAGTCTGCTAAGCGAGTAGAATTCTCGCTGAGTGAGGGATAAATGTATAGATTATTCGCTAAGCAAGACCTGTCTTCACTGAGACAATGGGAGCCTTGGAAATTTATAGCTCTCTATTGTAAGTGTTTCATCGAGTGAAACATATGTCCCCTAAGCAAGAATTTGGCCAGAGACTTGGTTGCTATCTAGAGTTGGGTTCGCTGAGCGAGACTTATACCCGTTGAGCGAGGACCTTCGAAAGGTAGAATGTGCTTTGTGTATGAAAGGTACTCATTGAGCAAGCATATGGCTCATTGAGCGAGCATGTTTTCCTGTTATGTTGTGTGAAAATTTGTAAGGAAGTGATAGCTGGGTGGAAGATTGCCTAAGTAGGAACCTTCACTAGTTATAGCATGTTATGATGGTAAGATATCTTACAAAGGGTGTTGGTTGCTTAGATAGGACATCCCCTAAGACATGTGGGATATTTCATGAGGTATTTGCTACCTGGATGGAGCCTTACCTGTTGACCGTGCAAGAGGCTGGCTTTGGGCTTGCATGGAGTTGAAAATGATTGTTGGATCATAGGCGGTGCTCAGTAGGCCACGTGGTATTGTGTTGATATATATATGTTGTAGCTGTGTTGTTGTTGTGGTTCATGCATACATATATATGTTGTTGGCTGAGGTTATGTGTGCCTCATGCCATATGTGGATTAACATGGAAGTTAGATGGTTGATAGAAGCTATGGCTTAGACAGGCCTTCTACCTAGTGCCTGGATAAAAAGTGGGATCTGAAAGATGGGCTTAGGGGATGAGTGGATGGGTAATCCTGCAAGGGGCCAAGGCGGTGCAGGCCCTGTGTCATGGTATACTACCACCCACATTCACTTATCCTGACATACCGCTAAGCTTATCTATGGGTTATAGTTTTAGCAATCCTAAATGGTGCTTAGAAGGCCATGGTAGGGGGTAAGACTAGGTTGATCACCTAGAATGTAGAAATCTCTCAAGACTCGTGCCATTCATATATTGACATGTAAGGGTTGAAGGCATGGTATTTGTGCTATGATTCATGTGAATCTATTCTTGATGCATGGGATTCCGAATGAGTATGTTAATGGTTTGATGATATGAATTGTATATGGTATGTTGGTCTTTGATTTGTAAGCTTACCCATGCCTTATTGTTTTGTGTTGTTTTGCTATGTTACTATTGTTGTTGGTGTGGTTATGTATGTTGCTGTGACTGTGATGATCACGTCATTTTGATGTAGGAGCAGAGGGAGAGGCTTCAGCAGATCCAGCTTCCCACAACTGATAATGGAGGAGTCCAACTAGAGTTTAAAGGTCCTTTTAAGGTGGATCTTTAGGGAGATCTTTTGTTTTTTCTTTTGTATCAATTGTCTAGTTGACCAACTATAGGGAGTTTTGTTTTGTATTTCTCCCTTAGGTTGTATATATACTGACTTGTTTATTATATGGCTTTATATCATGTAGGTATGTTTCACATTATGATGTCGTAATGATATTTAATGTTCATGTTTGAATATCTTAGTAAAGTAAGAGGTTGTGTGGAGTATTGTAGCGACAGAGGGTCGTTACACTTAGTCTTCACTCTAATATGATGATAATCAAATTTCAAGTCAATCTTTGAAAATACTTCCATTCCTTTCAATTGGTCCACAAGATCATCTATTCTAGGTAATGGGTACTTATTCTTGATGGTGATTTTGTTGAGTTAGAGATAGTCAACACATAATCTCATCCTCCCATCTGTCTTTTTAACCAATAACACTAGAGCAACCCAAGGAGAAACACTAGGTCTAATAAGTTGTTTTTCTAAGAGTCCTTCTATTTGCTTTTTCAATTCTGTCAGCTTTAAAGGGGACAATCTATAAGGTGTTATAGATATGGGTCTTGTTCCTGGTACCAAATCTATAGTGTATTATATCTTTCTTTCAGGAGGTAAACTAGGAATATCATTGGGAAAGACTTTAGAAAAATCATAGACGATAGATAGATTGTTAACTTTTAAATCTCCGTCAATTTTTAGAAAAGATATGATCATGTAACTTGAGCTTCCTTGTTTTTAGGAGCATCTGTGTGGTTGGCAATTACCATCTCAAATCCCATAGAAGTCTCAAATTTTGATCCAAAGACTAGGGCTTTTCATAACAGTTAAGAAGAACATGGTTGGAAGATAACTAATCCATTCCTAATACCAAATCTAATTTAGTTAAAGGTAAAATGATCAAATTTCTAGAAAAAAGTTCTATCTTCTATAATAACAAGATAGTTTAAACATGCACGAGAAGTAACAATAGGGATATTGGTAGGGGTAGAAACAACAAGGTCATAAGGTAAAAGTGAAATAGGGAAATTCAAATGGCTCATACAATGATTAGAAATAAAATGAGTTGCGCTTCAGTCATATAGTACATTTAAGAGATTATCGTTTATGATGTACTTACCTTGCATGAGGTCATCAAATATGGCCGCTTCAATTTTGCTCATGGTAAAGACTCTACCATTGGTTTGAGGTCCACTAGCTGGAGCCTTTCCATTATTGTCATTGTCTTGTTCCTTCTTAGGCTTTGTACATATGTTGTTATAGTGGCCTTTCTCTCCACAATTAAAGCAGGTAATCACAAACTTGTCAGTCCCACTGATAGTGAGGTCCTCCATAGTGGTAGCATCGAATAAGAGTATTAGAACTCCCATTAGCAATAGTCTTTCGGCTAGGTGATCTACCATTTGATCTAGGTGGGGCATTATATGGCTTCCTTCTCTCTGGAAAATTCTGCCTCTTGTTTCTTAGAGGCCCTTTGCTCTTCCAATAAGCCTGCCTCACTTTCACGTCATTTTCATAAGTCTTGTAGCAGTTCACCAATGTAGGAAATTGGGTTATCTCAAGATACCCTATTGCTTGTTTAAATGCTGGCCTTAATCTGTTCTCAGATTTGGAGCATTATGACCTTTCATCAAATTTGTTTTGCAAATAGGGGCAATATTTTGACAATTCATCAAATTTAGTAGCATATTCTCCAACGAACATATTACCCTGCTTTAACTCAAGGAATTCTATTTCCCTTTTTAACCTTAGGTTTTCAGGGAAATACTTCTTGAGAAACTTCAAACAAAATACTTTACAAGTAATTAGTCTTCCTTTAGCTTCTTCTTGTAGCTGAGTATACCTCCACCAATGTTCTACCTCTCCAAATAACATAAAAGTGGCATAAGTCACCTTATGTGCATTAGTACACGCTATGGCGGTAAAGATTTTCCCAATTTCTGGAATCCAATTTTTAGCACTGTTGGGGTTGAACTTGCCTTTGAAAGTTGGAGGGTTGTTTTCATAGAAAATTGCAAGTCCTCGATATTCCGTTGGTTTAATATCTCATCCTTGATTCATATTTTCAAGGACAATAGCCAGCCATTATCTGAAAAAGAGAATCAATGTCTTAGTCCATTGCTTTGAATAAAAATATATGTTAGGTGAGTAAAACTAATATGTGAAATAGTACACCAGATAGAATCTCAAGAAAGAAAGGTGGGTCACAATGGACACTCTTAAATACCAAGTCTTTCCCAGCCAGAACCTACCTAGACAAATCACTTTTACTAAACCCAACAGCTATTCTTAGCAAAGTCTTCAATTGTGTGCGCAGACCACTTTCCATAACAAATTTGGATGTCCAAAATGAATATAAGAACAAACTTTCATTCCTGTTTTTATCAACAGTAAATGAAAGAACACACAATACAAAGAATAGTCAAGGCCATACCCCAGGCTTTGACAAGACAAACCTGGCTCTGATACCATTAAATGTAACACTCCTTTAATTTTGAATATAATTCATATTAATTTAATTATTAAGTTAAGTGGATGAAAATGTGAGTAATTTTTTTTTGATTTTATTATAGAAAAATTCTAAATTTAATAGAATTTGGAAATAGAAGTGAAATGATAAAAAATGCTTATGTATATCTATATATATCAAACTGTGCATCATGGTTTCAGTAATACATAACAGTAAAAAAAAAATACATCAAAAGACATATACTAACTAGCCCAATATATACATAAAAAAGATCTTATACAAGCAGTATTTATCTACCCTATCCCTTAAGGAAAATATTTTAAACTATGTATACAAGATTGGAGTAGTATCCTTTGACTCTTCCTCAACATCATCAGGCACTACCATCATCTTCAATAATGGGGATTAGTCACACAAGAAAGAAAAACAATGGAGTGAGGTAATTTGTTCTAAAATCACTTTCACATATATGATAGGAATTAAAACACAAGTAGCGTAAGGAACCTAGGGTTTATCCTAAATTATACTACATTACGGCTTAGTATAGATCCATACTTTCCATTAGTGGGTAATAATTCTCAACAGAACCTAGGAAGTGATTGGGAGTACATATACTTGATCAACATCATCACATGATATAGTCTTCCTCATCATTAAGGAAAATAACAATCAAGATATCTATTTATTGAGGTATACTCTCGAACTAATCCTAGAATGTTGAGCACTTGTCAGGGTTATTGAGCTTGGTCAGGCGAATATCCCAGTTTAAGGGCGCTACCCTCACTATTCGAACCTTTACCACTTAATGCCTACCCTCAAGACCTCTGCAAGTGGGTCTTGCCTTTTATTCCTCAGCGTACCAAACTGTAGCATTTCTAGCAGGTGTCATGCCATTACATGTCACTTGTTTTACGTTACACACTAAACTATCAATTCCTAACTTCTCAAACATAGGTTTTCTTGGTCTCATTTAATTTGAGTATTAGTATAATCAGCATTTCTACTATATTTTGCAGAAATTGCACAATACTAAAATTTTAACAGAATAATGACATAGTAATTATAATTTAATTACTAAAATTCTAGTAGAATAACAACTAAATAAATAAATTTTAATTTTTCTAAATTTGAGTAGAGTAACAGCTTAACAAATGCATTTTTATTTTCTAAGATTAAGTAGAGTAATAGCTTAGCAAGTGCATTTTAATTTTCTAAAATTGAGTAGAGTAACAACTTAGTAATTATAATTTAATAATCTAAATTTGAGCAGAGTAACAACTTAGTAAAAATTAAAGTTTGACAACAAACAATAATAACAATAATAAAACATAAGCCTAAATGGGTTTAAGGGCAAATCCTCCCTACCAACATACAAAGTGACAAAAATTTAGAATCAATCCCACTCCCCAATTACCTCTAAAGTGGTTGATGAAGAGGATGGAATTGTTGAAACAAAGCTCATAGGAAAAGAACTTTACTAGTTGTTGGAAAACTACTAAAATTTTAGCATAAAAACAAAGTAAAAGAAAATTTTTTCTAGAGAGATAAGCTCTCTAAGAATTTGGTAGCTCGAGAGAGTGGAGGATGTGTGCAAATGACTACGAATGGGAGGTATTTATAGAGGAGGAACAAGCTTAGGTATCCACTTTGATGACATAAGCCCTTAAGTCATAAATCTCATTTTTGATTTATTTTTAATTAATTTAGGGACACATTAAAATTAGAGTGATGGATTAGCTATTCTTAGGTTGGGGACATGATCCCTTAGTTGTCTAGCCTCTAGATGTTAATTTTATTTGTAGGTAAATTAACCGGTACTAATAAAATTGCCTAAACTTGAATAAATTGACTTTTAATATCAAAAAATTGAAATTAAATGTAAAACTAGAAAAATATGTTATTTTTCATCAAAAATAAATTTCTAATAGTTAATTTTAATTTTATTAATTTATTTCAAAATTTATCTATTTATTTTGTATTTTAAGCAAAAAAATTCATAATAGATCCATTTTAATTCAATAAATACCAAAATTTTTATGAAAATTATAAAATTAAATATTTCACCTATAATTAAATTGAAATAACCATTTTTAGCATCTTTGATGTTAAATCAATACTTGCTGACTTATTGGACACCTAATGGTATTTTGGTCATTTTACATAGAATTCCAAAAAATTTTCACAATTTTTTTTAATATATATGACATAATTCCAAGCTCAAATTGATATTTTAATGCCAATTGAATCTTTTATCATGTCAGCCCTTAATGTTGAAAAATAGGGACAAAATCATTGTTTTCTAATTTCTCCAATATGCGGCTTGAAAAAATTATTAAAAATCATGATTAAATAGATCTTAAAATGCTGAGCATAATGATGGGGATCAAAATTTTGAAATTCCTTCCTGACTTTTTAGAATTACATTGTAGAAAAATAATTGAAAAATTGAAATAGGATTATTATATTTTTAACTATTTTTCTTTCATATAAAATTTTTTATAGTGAAATCTACTTAATATAAAATTTTCAAAATATTTTGAGGTCAAAAAGTCTCTAGTTGGTTCCCGTAGTCAATTAGGGGTATTTTTGTCATTTCACAAAATTTATCTTAATAAATTCTCAAAATTTCTAAAATTATTATTAATTGTTCTAGGTACATTGATGATTTAAAAACAATTTTTAAAAACTTCTAACTATTTTTTTCATTAATACGAACATAATCATAGGGATTAAATTTTTGAGATTCCTATCTTGTTTTTCAAAATAAATATAGAATAATTTAGTATACAAAAGTAGGAGTGTTACACTGACCATCTGTTTATGGATGGTAAGTTGAACTCAATCTGAGCTAAGTCCTTAGACTCTCCCAAAATCTAAAAGTGAAACTGGGATCTCTATCAGAAACTATGCTTGAAGGCAAACCATGTCACAATCTCACCAATGTACAAGGTAGTCAACTTCTCCAAGGGGAATCTAATGTTAATTGAATGAAGTGAGCAGATTTGGTTAACCTATCCACTATTACCCAATCGCATCCAACCTTCTGGGGGTTCCAGGCAAACCAACCACAAAATCCATGGATATATTATCCCATTTCCATTTTGGAATGTCTAAGGGCTACAACATAATTGATGGCTTTTGGTGCTCTATCTCAACTATTTGACACACTAGACAAGCATACACAAACTAAGCTACCTTCCTTTTTTTACCCAGCCACCAAAACATCTTTTTAACGTCCTGATACATCTTTATGGCTCTTAATTGAATGCTCACACCACTCCTATCTCTTTCCTCTAAGATCATCTTTCTAAGCTCTGGCACACTAGGTACATAAACCTATCCTAAAATCTATGACTCCACTTGTTCCTACTTTAAAGTTATTCTCCTTACCTTACGCTATGGACTCTAACTGGACTAACAAAAATGGATCAGATTTCTAACCCTCCTTAATCTTATTTATCAATCCACTAGCCACTCTTAGCATACCTAGCTTTACACTCCTAGGGGTATCCTCTCATACTAGGCTAATGTCTCCAAACTACTCTATGAGGTCCAACTCTTTAACCATCAATGTGGACGTGTGTAAGGACTTTCTACTTAAGGCATCAACCATTACATTAGCTTTACCTGGGTGGTAATTAAGCTCAAAATCATAATCCTTAAAAAAATCCAACCACCTCCTTTGTCTCATGTTCAATTAAACAAGTACATAAGGCTCTTATGATCACTAAAGACTTCAAACCTAGAACCATACAGATAATGTCTCCACAACTTAGGCACAAATACCGTTGCTATCAACTCTAAATCATGGGTAGGGTAATTCCTTTCATAGGTCTTAAGCTACCTCGATGCATAAGCTACCACTTGCCCTTTCTACATAAGCACACCACCTAAGCCCATCTTAGATACATTACAATACACTACAAAAAGCTCACTTGGGTTGTGCAAAACTAAAACAAGTGCAAAAGTCAACTTCCTTTTAAGCTTTAGAAAACTATCCTCACCTGAGTATCCCACACACAGGCTTAACCTTTATGTGTCAACTGAGTTAAAGGCATGACTGTCTTAGAGAATCCCTGTAACACCTTATTTTTTTTTAATGTGTGATTTTATGCTTTAATAATTTAAAAGTGAAAATTAATATGTAATCTTGGTGATTAAAATGAATAAATAAGTGTTGTTGTGTGAGTGTTGTTTTGTGTTGGTTGTTTTGGAATTCTTGTATAAATTTAGGGAACTGAGGAATGTGTCATTCTTGAGTCAAAAATGAGAATGTATCTAAGTTTTTATGGGTTCCTGAGACATATATGATTGAGTTGGGCTAGTTGTGAGTAGTGGGACATAGTTAGGTGAACCATGGGCATTAATGGGCCTAAGGCATATGTGAGGCTCGAGGAGAGCTTTAAGACACAAAAGCGCTTTTCTTTCTCATTTCCACCATTCTCTCATTTTTTCCCTCATTTCTTGCTCTTAAACTCTCTCATTCCCTCCATCTCACTAAAACCCACCAAGAGTGTAGAAGGGATTTAAGCCTTGATTTCTTGGTTAGTGTGCTAAGAAGAGGAAATTTCTTAGAGATTTGCCTAAAGGGTTTATTTTATCTCATCTTCCTCCTTCCCCAAATTCAAACTTTTAGAACTCCTAAGAGGTGATGGAAACTTACTTTTGTTGAAAAGTTGTTGTATGAACATACTTGTAGGTGAATGTGACCTTGCTCTGTGTTGAAAACCAAAATTGAATGAGTTATATGACATGTTTTGTGGAAATGGGTTTCCTTTTGAATTTTAATGTTTTGTGTTGAAATGTTGCGTGGATTGTTGTATATGCTTGGTATGCTGTTGAGTGCAGTGATGTGGCCTTATTCGATCTTATTGGAGTTGATTTAAGGTAGTTAGGAGTAGAAAGTTTGGATTTGGGTTTTTTCGATGAAGTTTTTACCATTGTCACTTGAGAGTCATTAAGTGAGTGAAGGGCTCGCTGAGTGAGGGTGGCCCTACGAGTGAAGTGAGACTCTCGGGTTGGAAATCGCTAAGTGACTGCTTATGTTGTTGAGCGAGTGTTCTTCAGCTGTAATGAGAGTTGAATGAAAGTGGAAATTCATTGAGCAATGGCCAATTTGCTGAGTGAGTGATCATGAGAATTCTAAACATTCTCCAGAAAGTGGCTTGTTGAGCAAACGTGATATTCGCTGAGTAAAGATGAGCATCCTAGAATGTCTGAAAGCAATTCCCTGAGTGAACATTAAGCTCGCTGAGTGAATTAGGGCCCTGGAGGGTAATTATTCTCTATTGAGAGTGATTCATTGAGTAAATGCTGAGCTCACTAAGTGAATTGGAAAGCCTTGGAAGGAGGTTCTCTTTGTTATAAATGAATCATTGAGCGAACAATTGGTTAGCTGAGCGAGGGAAGTGTGTACAAATTTTGGCTATTTTCTGGAATAGCCATTCGCTAGGCGAGCAGACGACTCGCTGAATGAAAAGTGGATGAAAGATTTTGGAAGAAGTCCTTGGAGTAGATTCGCTAGCGACTTTAGTTATCACTGAGCAAAGTGACCCTGATTCACTGTGTGATACTTGTGGTCGTTAAGCGAGAACCTTTATAGAAGGATGTTAGTCCTCTATAAGGAAGGTCTTCACTGAGTGAGCATAGGGTTCACTGAGCGAACACAGTGTTCTATTTATGTTCAATGTTGATAGGTAGTTGAGTAAATTTATGGATTGAGGAAGACTCCTAGAGTGAGTTTAAGGGGGAGATGTAGGAGACATGGTTGATTGCTTATATAGGACCTCTACTTGATGTAAGTGTTATTGTTTAGGGTTCTAACCATTGGTTGTAGGTTACTAGATGGGGCCCTAAAGTGGTGGGTTGCTTAGATAGGACCTCCACTAGTTGTGAATGAATTGCTATGTGAGATTTCTCACGAGGTGAGTTGCTTGGATAGGGTCTTACCTGTTGACTATGTTTGGGGCCAGTTTGGGCCTACTTGGAGATGGTGGACGTTGTTTGGACATGTGGGGTAGCTAACGATGGATCTCAGGCCATGAGTTATATATATATATAGTTAAGTTGTATATTGATTGGTTGTGGTTGAGTGGATGTGGTGTGTGATACATGCATTCATGAATAAGTTGGTAGCTAAGGTAGCTAACGATGGACCTTATGCTGTGGTGCAGATAGGCATATAAGTTAGATAGTTGACAGGAGTTGTAACTCAGACAGGCCTCCAACCTAGTGCTGGATGAGACATGGGGCATGTAACACCTTAAGGTGTATTATCATAACTAAGCCTAGATTTCTAAGAACAAAAAAAGAAAGACTTAAAAACATAGAAACAACACGTTGAAGCAACTCATAAATATAATTATATTCATATAAGAATAACATTATAAAACATAAAGAGGAATACAAAAAAAATAATATATACTAGACTACATCTTCTTGCACATGACTCCAAGTTCCATATGTATATATCTTCACCTGCATCCTAAAAAAAGGGAAACTTAAAGGAGTGAGATGTAATGTCTCAATGAGTACTCTAAGGACTTTACAGCTGGGTTAGATTCTTTTACTCGGACAACCTTCATCACTCATCTTTATGGCTTTAGCCTCACTAGGTCTCTTATAATTATCCATACCTATGATTGGGTCTACACCTTTTAATAGTCAGTGCTTTCTGTTAACTCCTCTCTCATTGTCACAACTATTATGTAAGCTTGTTATCTCATTCTTAACCTAAAAAATCTTTCTTACCCAAAACTCTCTCTAGCATTTAAACCCTTCATGTTTGGAGTTTACTCTTCTTCCTTTTGATATTTAAAGTTATCCTTTAGGGGTCATGTCTAAAGTCACAAACATTCTAAAATACTTTTGACACTCCCTTAACACTCACCTTGATACCCTTATTTTATTCTCTCTTACTAGTCTCATACCTTTCTATTACGCTATGTGGGAATTCACACTTTCTCTATCTTTTCACAACCGTTATTATTCAACTATAACCCTAATAGCATTGTCTCAGGGGTCTAGCCTCTCACATATCCTTAAGGTAGAAAAAGACAATCCTAATTACAAGCATACATTTATTTCACATCCTTTGCCTAATAACTAGACATACACCTTGTTTTCTTTCATCAAACAAGAATAACATACATGCATAACAAGATCACATATACATAATATCTTGACGCTTCATTACAAGAGACGCTTATTGTAAGACCTGTCTTTTATAATCTTTGCATAAGTGGTTGATAATTTGAAAAGAGGAATTAAATTTAAATTCAACATAAGTGAATAATTAATAATATTTGATTGTGTCAATTTCAGTAAAGCTTTCTACAGAAATTTGGCCTGCTTGGATTTCAGCAATGCAAAGGTACACTGTGAAGACTGACAGTGTAAAATCTACAACATGTTGATCCCTTAATCAAGTGATTGATTAACTAACAAGAGGGATTAAATTTATTTTCAAGTGGGAAATAGATGATAAAAAGTTGCATGTTGTTCTTGTTTGAGATTCTGCAAGGATTTTTGCAAGAATCTAGTTATGATGATATCTGCTGAACTGGTACAGATCTGTACAGTTGGTGAGCAGTACGAGACCATAGAATTTAATTATAATTAATTTAAAATTTATTATGATTAGATTCTAATGAGTGGTAGCTTTCCTTACTCAAAAAGGGTCAAGATGCTGGGTTTTTCTCTGTTACCATTCTGGACCGTTTATCGAGGAGCCTGTCTAGAATCTTGTCAGATAAAGTAAATCCAGTTGTTTGATTGGACAGAGTTAGTCTAACCATGACTAGAGAAATTCTAAAAGAGTCATAAACTCGTTTAGACTCCAATGTCAATTAAATTATTTTGATCGGTTCAAGTGCTAGAAAGTTAAAATCCTACTCGTACAGGACTTAGTATTTGACTGTGTTCTCCTTTTACAGTGTAAGAAAATACAGTATTCTTTTCTAGAAACAATTACACATTTTCCTAAGCCTAACCAAACTAAAAGTAACCTATTGTCCTAAACAAACTAAACTAGTTGAAACCTAACTAGACATCATTTCATGAAAACCTACACCTAGTCATGTCAAGTGTGCCAAAACCACTCCCACCCATGGTTTTCTCCTCCATGGCCGTCCTCTACCACCTTGGAGAGAGTGAAAATAGTTTGTTTTTCATTTAAATTCAAAGACACCTCCAAAATTTACAAGTTACTAAAATGCCCTTCTTGAAAGTGTCTTATATTAAGTCCTAAAAGCCCAACATCTCCTTATTTCTCCTCTTAGAAACCATGAGACTTAGAGAGAAAGGAGAGCTTGCCCAAAGTTTCCTTAGTGTTGGAAGGAGAGGGTAGAGGTTAGAGTGCCCAAGAGGTGGTTCTAGGTAAGTCTCATCCTTTTCATCTTCTTCTTCTACCTCTTTCTTTTCTACAAAGACCTAAGCGGTCTAGACCTTGCTCCATATTTCTATGACCCTAAATCTTGTTGTTTTCTTATTTTCATGTCATATATTGACCATTCACGGTGATGGATGGTGAAAAGGTCAAAGCTTTGTGAAGAAAATAAACTCAAAAACTCAAGTTCCTGCTTGTTGTAACCTTGGCTGTTTGGTTGGTAAGGAAAGCTAACCCTTCTCTTGTGTGTTTGGATTTGTGATCTACTTGTTTGGATGTGTTTTATTGTTATGAATCACGTTGGTATTTTTTAAAAGTGCAAAACTTGATGAAAGATTTCATTTTTATGCAAGTTGGTGATGTGTTTGTTGATGCTGTGTGATTTTCGGATTGAGCATAGTGCACTGTTTTTACTATAATTGGAGCTTTGGTGATTATTTTCGTGTGATTGTTTGCTTTTTTGAAAACTAGACATGATTTACTCCAAAATGGACACAAGAAACGTATCAAAATATTAAGAATTGAAAAAGATATGCTTTTTGAAAGTTGGGCATGCTGTCTGAAAACGCTGACCAGACAATGTGTAGTAAAACGTGATTCTGGAAAAATCTGTTTTGTATTTTGGGAAACCACTTGAAAGAATGAATAGTACACAAAAATATATTTCTAGGAATATATGGTTTTCCTACATTTGGTTAGATTTTCTATTTTTAAATATTTTTGGAAACCGAAACTTGCACTTTCATTCTGACTGAAAGAAGTTTTGGAAACAGTGGACTTTCAAAAATTATATAAAATTTTGTAGACCTTGGATTTTGGATTTTTTGAACTTGTTCAAATTTTTTTTAAGTGTAATTTTATAAAAAAATAAACTTGGTTTTTAAAAGGACTTTTCTGGAAGTGAAAAATGGCAAGTTAAGTTCGTGGGTCCTCTAGGAGGCAGCCCTGACCTCTCTGCCTTGTCATTTTTATATCTTTTCGGGTAGATTTTTGATTTAGTTGATCTATATCAATTTAGAAAATAGATAAAATTATATTTTCAACCATGTATAGATTATATAAATCAAAAATCTTTTTCTATTTTAAAATAATTTTTGGAAACCGAGACAGAAATCTGGAAGACTCTAGAAATCTGTTTTAGAAAAGAAGAAAATGAATATAATAACTTATGTATAATCATAAATGGTTTTATCATTAATGACATAGTTTAATGCTGGATTTCTTTATAATAAATAAATTTAATATGGATATTTTATTAAAATATAAAATTTAAAATTTTACAAATTTATAAATATATACTTGGTAAAATAATAAAGAGACATTTCTACAATACTGCAAAGTGATGTTTTTCCAAAGAAGCTGAGACCTAAGCTTGGATTTGATAATTTCACAAAAAGTGTTTTCTTATTAATTTTCATACATTCTTATTCTAATGGTGGAGATATTTATAAGTATGTGGCTTGAGAAGTGTTTGATTTGAATGAATTGCTTGGCAAATTGTGTTAATGGCATGACTTTTGTATGTTGGTGACTTAATGGTATGATGTATATGTTATGAGACTGTTGATAAATGGCTTATTTGGGTGTGAAAGATAAGTGGTGGACCCTAGTTTATCCTCATTGAGATCGCATTGGATAGGATCCTATAGGAGAGCTAACGATGGATAGGGCTCTTTGTTGTGTCATAGGATTATGGGCTAACAATGGATTGGGCCCAGTGTTATGAGAAATCAGGATCCAATAGGAAAGCTAACAATGGATAGGGCTCTCAGTTGTGTTAGATGACTATGGGCTAACAGTGGATCGGGCCCAGTGTTGTGAGAAATAAGGATGTAATCTTTTTGAGGATAAATAGGATGAATCCATGATGTGCTGAAAAACTGAGACTTGATGACAATGTTGACAAAAGTTTATCTAGGTGTGAAAGATAAGTAATAAAATGCCTATCTGGGTGTGAAAGATAGGTCATACATAATAAAATGCCTATCTAGGTGTGAATGATAGGTGGATATTGATACATATTGCCATTAATGTCCGTTTATGATGAATTGGTTGCCATGCATATATGCATTAATGTACGAGCATGCGGTACCGAAGGTGTCGGTTTTGCGGGATTGTGGTGCTAGCCAGGTGAGAAAGCTTGAGGATTACGGATGGCGCGATTCCACAAGAGGCCGGGGCCTTGCAAACCCTGTGTCGTGGTGGCGATACCCTTAGACGTAAGTCTTGACAATGAGCACTGGTTTCCATGGTCAGTTCCAATATTCCCGAAATGGTTTAGGCACGTGCTGAGTTGATAACCCTAGTGAAGGTATCTATGTCTATTTTACCATTGTTAAGGAATATCCGACCTGGTCGCTTGAGTCTTTAGATTTCCATGGAGAGTCATAGGGCCATGGTTTGCATCTGCATCCTTGGTTGACATTTGTTTCGGACTGATGGATGAATATCGATACCATGTGTTGTGTTTATATGTTGGGAATGTGTATTGATTACTTAATGAGAAAGACGCCTTGTACTATGCTTACATGTTGTAATTTTGTATTAATTATGTCTATGCTTAATATGTGCTGTCTATCTTGTTATGTTTGTTTTTGGGTAGCTTATCCTTGCTTGTGTGTTTTGTGTGTGCGTGACTGTGATGATCGCGATACTTCATTGTTGCAGGAGCAGATGGATGGTGATTTTCCTAAACCTCAGATACTCTTCTGTCTCATAGGAGTGCATATTTTGCACTAATAGGCGATGTCTTTTGGATCTCACCACGGTCAACGGACGTCAAGAAGGAGGGATCATCTTCATGTAAATGTTAGGCCCTAACACCCCCACAGAGCTTGAATGAGTCACTATTCGATCCCTTCGGCAACCCTATAGCTTCTTTGGCTTGGCGCCACCAGATGCCCTTAGAGGCAAGAGGCCCACGTACATAGAAGTGGTAGAGGCAACTCAAACTCTACCATTAACCATGTTGCTAGAGTTTTAGTTTCTGGAAAGGAGATCTGTTTGGGTCATCCTTGTTTTTGTTGGGTGAGTTAGTTGTTATGACCAGCTTAGGAGTGTCCATATGTATAAACCCTCTCCCCTTTTTGGTTGTAGTCATAGGATGGTCACTTGTATGGCACACACTTCACCCTTATAGCTTGGTCTCTTCTATGCACGTAGTTTCGAAGTTTACATGATTTTGAAATTTATCTATTTCATGACTATTGGTGCAGACTGGGTCTTTATCATGCGTCACCTTTAATATTTGGAAAGTATGTTTTAAATAAATGAAAAAAATAAATTCTTGCTCTTTTTATGAAATGGATTAACAAGGCTAGATTTTCATAATTCCAATCATTAATTGAACTAATATAGAGATGTAATAGAGTTTTCCTGTGACAAAGTTGGGTCGTTACACTTACATTTTCACATATGTACACATTACATCAATCGCTCATGGACAAGATCACACAGATTTCACATAGTCACAATGTAGCACACTTCTAAATATCACACTACAATAGGATACATGTGCATGTTGTGTTCCTAAATCATTATTCATGCACATGTGGTACCAACTTAAACTTGTTGGAAAGTAGACAGGGAGTAAATGCACGATCATAAGAAGCATCATTGGTATCGATGCCTTCAGCTTTTGCACCCTTAACTAGCATGATATCCCTCGATGATTAGTCAGGGTTACCTAGTTTTGCCAATACGCCCTAGCTCTATGGGATCAGCATGAACCATTGGAGTTTTCTCAACCAAATAACCCCTAAGGGTAGCGTTAGACAACCCATCACGGCCTCCACCAGCCAGATTCCTACATACTTTTCTCATCACATAGCTCAAATGTTATGATGTATGGTCACATATAATGCTTATAGCTTTTCATAGGCTTTCATTATGAAACATTGACACAATTTCATATCACACTTAGTTTTCTCAAGGTAAATAACAATTACACAATATAAACTCAACGATGCATAAAAAGGAAACAACAATGAGTTAAAAACTGTAAAAAAGAGTTCATAGGCACAAAGAACAAAATAGCCAAGGTTGTGTTTGTAACATCCATTTATATTTAATACAATTCATATTAATTTAGTTATTAAGTTTAAGTAAATGAAAATGCATGTAAAATTTTTCCACTTTAAAAAATTCCAAACTTAACAGAATTTAGAAATAGTAGTAAAAGATGAAAGATAAGACTACAAATGCATATATATCATAAAACTGTACATCATGGTTTGATAATATAGAAAACTAAAAAATACATCAAAAGATCCTATATAGAGCAGTGTTCATCTACCCTATCCCTCATACAAAAAGAAAAATACTAAAGGTCTTCAAGTCTTTCCTCATTGAGGTGTCCTCTAACTCGTACTTTGCATCACGGGGCATTAATATCATCTTCAATAATCACAATCAATTATACACAGAAGAAAATAATGGAGTAAGGTATTTTGTTCTAAAATCACTTTTACATGCATGGTAGGAAATCTACCATAAAACAGAGGTAAAACATAGTTGACAACCAAAAAAATCCTAAAGGTCATTCTAATTTGTATTAGACTACCTTTGATTAGGTATGGATCCATACTTCCCATTAGTGGGTAATAGTTCTCAACAGAACCTGGGAAGTGACTGGGAGTACATATACCTCTCTCAACATTATCATGTAGTACAGTCCTCATTATCATTGAGGAAAATAACAGTCAGGATATCCATTTGTAGAGGTATACTCTCAAACAAATCATGGAATGCTGAGCAGTTGTTGGGTTTATCGAGTTTGTTCAAGCAAATATCCTAGTTCAAGGGTGAAAGAGCAAGGAACGCACAAGAAGGGAGGGTTAAGTTGTGCATTTTAAAAAAAAGCTTTTTCTTGATTTAAAACAAGTTTGAAAGCATTTTGAGCAGAAGGATAGAGAAGATACGAACACAAAAAAATTTATATTGGTTCACCCAACCTTGAGCTATATCCAATCCCTTCACTCAGAAGGTATTCACTAACCAATCTTGGTTAAAAGTATTCTTCGCGGCCTCTTCAGGCTGTACAATGTAATCATCCCAGATTGCTTCACCCAAGTATTCTTTATCACTAGGCCTCCCTAAGCTTTCAAAACAGATATAATTGTTTTTACAAAGAGAATCAGCTCATAATGTGAGGATGTAAAAGATTAAGTGCAATATACAATTGTTTCAAAGAGTCTTTAGCTATTGTCCAGTGGATGCTTAAGGTAACAATCAGCTCTTGGTTTTGTTGTTCTTTTCGTGCTACTCGTGCTTCTGCTCCTTCCTTCTTTCTTGATATATTTATAGTCTTCAGCGAAAAAGAGTCATTGAAAAAGACTTAGCTTCAATCTTCAAGGAAGAGATGTGCATATCAAGTTTCCAGACAGACCAGAAAAGGCAGTTTTTAAGCTTGTACCAAAACAGAAAGTGTAGAACTCTGCTAGCAGTCTGTTTTTTGAACATTCTTCATTTGGCTTGGTAGCTTGATAAGTTGACTTTCTTTTTTTCCATTGCTACACCTTGTACTAGAATGTTTTTGTCTACCACTTAATGCTTAATATTTGAATCTTAGATTTCAGAAATGGCAAGGTATTAGTCTTGAAAATAATAATGTATATAAAACATTTAGATTGGATGAGTATTTTGAATATAGCCGCTTAGAAGCTTTCATCTGGACATGTCTAATGCTAGCGTCTGATCTTTCGGTACAGTCCATGAAACGATACTTACTCTTGGACGGTCTTATTATGCGAGTCTATTTTACGCTCGTTTAAGTATGGCATGTTGGACACCATGAGATTGGACATTGTGGATTCATTAATTTCAAACAGAAACTTAAACTTTAATAATTTTGTTATCTTCAAAACTTGGAGGAACTAGATGCTTCAATGTCTTTGGTTCCAACAATCTCTCCCTTTTTGATGATGACAAATCTTATTAAATTTTAAGTTTTTGTGAATATATAAGGTAAAAAGAGTGCATATATAAAGAGATTTTTGATAGAATTACTATGCTCCTCTGAGTCTGATATGTCATAATTTTGCGACTTAAGAGATACAAGATGTTAGTCCAGTAAAGTTCATGACAAGTATCAGATCATACAATATCCAGTTATCAGATATGCACGAATGAGATGTTAAAGTGAACAAGTATCAGAGCAAATGAAGTATCAGAGTGATGAAGTAAATGAAGTATCAGAGCATATCAAATCAAATAAGTATTAGAGCATATTAAACAAATATATAAGATACATACAGAATACCTTGCATTTAATTTATTGAATAAAAGTTATAAAACTTAAGGTAATATACAATATATAGCAATGTTATTTTCTCCTCCTTTGTCATTGTTAAAAAAAACAAAGGAAAAAAATCATCATTGTCATTTTGGCATTGGTGGTGGAGGAGTGCAGAGAAGTTCTTATTGGTTTTGGAGTATTTGTTGTAGAAGAGTGAAGATGGGTTGAAGTTGACTATTGACATATTGTTGAATGGCAGGGTCAACGATGGAGATAGGTGGAGGGGCAGTAATGGAGATGGAAAGGCTTGCCGAGGCCTGAACACCAGGAGTAGGCGGTAGTGGAGGTGTTGGTGACAGTGGTTGAGAAGGGGTTAGTGTCAATCTTTGGGGGGTGGAGGGGGTGCTTCCGAAAATTTTAAGGCGAGGATGTGAAGTTGGTGAGGGCGTAAGGTTGTCCATGGGTAAAGAGATTGGAAAGTGTTTGGGTGTGTTAAGGCAGCAATCATGGTAGAAAGGATGGAAGTTTTTGGACCAAAGAGTGGATGCACATCCGTTAGATAAAGGCAGTAGAAGTGTCAGAAAAGTGAAAGACATGAGTTGGACGCTGTGTGTACTGACAATTTGTTACAGTTGGAGTTTGGGCCTTGTCGTCTTGCGATAGTCTGCTACTGGATGCTTCTTGTCCACAAGTGAACACGTGTTGATGCCAGAAGTGATTAGCGTCGTCCTCATCCATGTCTTGTGAAAGATGTTGAGCTTTGTACCATTCTGGAGTAATGGTTAGATGATGTTGAATTTCAGCTTTGGACGGTAGCAACAGAGAGAGTGGCTTGGTCAAAATTTTCTTCTTCTTTTTTATTTTCATCCACGATTGGAAGTCTTGGGCATATGCAATTGGGTTGGATGTGGACGGTTGTGGATGATGTAATGTGTTGAGTGGGAGGAATGACAAGTCGATACTTCAAAAATGCAAAGCTCTTCATAGAGTTGCAAAACATCTGCTCAAACGGAAAGGGAAAGAATCTTGCTTCCTCCGAGTCCAATGGCCTGAGCTTCAAATCTGCTGGCCTAATTTGGACGGTCCGCTCGGACCCTTGACTTTGTCTTTGTTGCGAAGCTTGGCTAATATCTTCCATTGAAGGTACTCGATGTTGAAGTACTCCAAGAGGATGAGCAGTTAAGCGCTAGGCTTGCACCAATCTTGGATACCTTTGTCGGATGAATCGCTTAAGCGGCAAGTGCTCAATAGAACCAAAAGGTAGAGCCAAGTACTCAGCAAACGACTGATGGACATAGTTGTCCATGTATTTGTGAAAAAAGATGGACAAATTGTTGAAGCCAGAGTCTGGCTCTAGAAGGGGTTCTAGATGTAGAATAATAGCGTTGTTGTCCATCAAGTCTTGTTGGTTGCCTTTGACAAATAGCAAGGGCCATTATTTTTTGATTTTCTTAGAGTCGGCTTGTAGGTTGGAAGGTGTGTCGAAGGAAATGATGGGGGATGAAGAGGATGGTTTTACGTACTTAATAGAAGAATGTAAATTTGTGAGTCCGAGTATGGCTATGGTGCAAGTGTAACCTTCATTACCAAGCAGTAACATGTCTAGTTTAAATGCAACTTATGTTTGGGTTTGTGTTTGGTTAGAGTGTTCAGAGGGTTTGACAATCAGATTTTCAACAAAATCAACATTTGATTTAGCAAGAACAGGATTAGATAACTTACATTTCTTTTGCTATTCAGTTGTAAGTTGTAATTCTGCTGGTCGTTTGGAAGGTTGAGGTGGTTGGACGACTAAAGGTTAAGGTCGGGATGGAATAGTGACTGTGCTAGTCTTATGTTTCTTGAGAAGAACTCCGATAGGCTAATCGACCTCATCGTTAGATTCTACAATCATCTAGAGTCTTCTCTTGGCAGGCGCTAGTGTAGGGTGCCGGTGTAGGTGCAACAGCCTGTGCCGGAGGTGGAAAAGGAGTAGCTGTAGGAGGGGTAGGCAAAGCTTGAGGTTGTTGAGTCTTTAACCTTGTTACTCTGGACATCCTGGCCTTGGACGGTCTCCTCTATGTGGATGGTCTAGAAACAATGGTGGGATTTACAAACAGGGCTTCATTGTCCATTGGCTCATCCTGTTGGACGATTTCCTCTTCCCCTTGCTGAGGTATCTTAATAGATTCCTCCTTGACCTCCACCAATTTGGTCATTGCTTCCAGAGGCTTCAACACAAAACCAGCCTTCATTTGGGCAATATTATTGTAGCCAAATGGTAGTTGAGTGAATCTGTACCCACCACCTCATTCGAGTTTTGGTCTACTCACCAACAGATAAAGCGAAGAAGGCATGATACACCTTCTACACCCAAAAAATCTGATTCAGAAGGGTCGCGCAGGTGATCTGATCATTTTCTCCTTATCCCTTCATTGACCTCATGATGTTGCTCAGGATAAGGTAGGGCAAATTGAACTGTTGTCTAGTGATCATGTGGAACAATGCGAACCTGTGCAAAAAGGTTACGCTATCCTTGGACCCAGCTTTGTGTAGTATACCCTTGTTGAGAAACTGCTAGTGTACTTTGCCTTCTTTGATGAGCTTGCTATACTCAACATGATTTTCACCTTCTAGTCCCATTAAGGCAGTGTCGATGGTTTTATGGCCTCCAAAGCTATTCTCCTAACTATTCCTGATGCAAGAGCCAGCCCTTTCATAGCCTACGATTGCGCAATGCTCCCTAGGTCCAAAGTAACCTTCACATCTAGATTAGTGCTAATAATATTTGTAATAGAAAACTCTACAGTCTTCCAGAATCACCTTATTAGCTCTGGGTAGACAATTTCGTTCAGGTAGACATAGTTAAGGATTTCACATCTCATCAAGTTATCGTTCACCTTCACTCCCATATCATTGAGAGTTTGTATGTCAAAGCGGCTCTCAATCAACACGATAGCCTCATCCTTACTTTCTACACAGGCCATGGCCTTCATGATGGCATTGGTTTTCTCCATCACCATTGTTGAAAGCTTAAGTGTTTAGGGTTCGAGAGATTTTAGCCTAGAAGTGCTTAGGAGTGGAGTTATCATTAAGCATGGTTTAAGCCATTTCTTGCAATGACCTGTTCTTTCTCTTTACCATACCATTTTGTTGAGGTGTACGTGGTACAGAGAAGTTGTGGAGAATCCCATTCTCTTCACAGACCCTTAAAAACTTTCGTTTTCGAACTCTCCTCTATGATCACTTCTGATTGAGGCTATGCAAACACCTTTTTCATTTTGAATTCTTTTGCTAAAAAATGAAAAAGATTTTGTATGACTCATCCTTGTGTTTTAAGAACATAACCCATTTCTATCTAGTATAGTCATCTACTACAACTAACCCATATCGTTTTTCACTAAGGGAGGTTGTTCTAGCAGGTCCAAACAAATCAATATATAAGAGCTCAAATGGTCTAGTAGTGGAAACAATATTCTTTGAATTAAAAGAGCTTTTCCCTTATTTCCCTTTTTGACATGCATCACAAAGATCATTAGACTTTCATACAAAATTTGGAAGTCCTCTTGCAAGGTTGTGCTTGTTTAGCTTTGAGATTAATCTCAAGCTTACATGTCTAAGTTTCTTGTACCAAATCCATTGATTCTTATTGATGGATACTAGACCAGACACATTTTGATTTGAAAGATCATTAAGTTAATCTTATAAAGATTGTTTTGCCTCTTAGCAGAAAACAATATAGACCCATCTAGGTTTCTAACTATACATTTATTTTTGTCAAAGGGGACACTATGTCCACTGACACATAATTGACTTATGCTCAGTAAATTGTGTCTTGGTCCTTCAACATATAAAATATTTTCAATAAAAGGGAAGGGATGCTTACCGATCTGACCTATACCTGTAATCTTACCCTTCTGGTTTCCTCCAAAGGTAACCCATCCACCATTCTTAGGTTAAAGGCTTTGGAACACAAACCTTTTCACTTGTCATGTGTCGTGAGCAGCCACTGTCCAATTACCATGATTAGTGTTTCTTTTTTACTGTCAAGCAGATCTGCAATACGAATTATCATAGACTTAGGTACCCAAATAAACTTGGGTCCTTTCCTATTAGTTTTGAAGGCATTGGACGCATTCTTAACTGGATGATGAAAACATCTGGATAATTCATGACCAAATTTTTTGTAGTATTTACATTGAGCCATGACTTTGGATGTTCCAGAAGCTTTTTCTTTAACAAAGCCAAGTCCAGATTTGTCATATGGACTTCTTTTATGCAACAAGATTTTATTTAAATTCTCAGTCCCATTGACAAATTTGGATAGGCTTTCCTTCAGGTGACTAACTTCCTTTTGAAGTTTTAATGCATCAATAAGAGGTGTCATGTAACACCCTAGAGGGTATTACTATAACTAGGTCTAGATTTCTAAGAACAAAAAGGAAAGACTTAAAAACATAGAAACATGTTGAAGCGACTCTTAAATATAATTATATTCGTATAAGAATAATACAATAAAATACTATACATGTCTAATACAACTCATTTATCACCCAAAGGTGTTGTACAGAATATAAAGAATACAAAAAAGAAGCACAATTACATAAACTAGGCTACGTCTTCTTGCATGTGACTCCAAGCTCTATCTGCACATGTCTTCACCTGTATCCTAAAAAAGGAGAAATTTAAAGGAGTGAGACATAATGTCTCAGTGAGTGCTCTAAGGGTTCTACAACTAGGTCAGACTCTTCTACTCAGAAAACCTTCATCATTTATCTCTCATGGCTTTAGCCTCACTAAGTCCCTCATAATTCTCCATACTTATGGTCGAGTCTACACCTTTCAACAGTCAATACTCCCTATTAATTACTCTCTCATTCTCACAACTATTATATTGGTTTACTATCTCATTCTTAACCTAAGAACTCATCCTCATTACTTATACTTTCTTACCCAAAAGCTTTTGTAGAATTTACTCTTCTCCCTTTTAATATTCAAAGCTGTTCTCTAGGGTCAAGTCTAAGGTTACAGACATTCTAAAATACTCTTATTTTATTCTCTCTTACTTGTCTTATACCTTTCTATTATGCCATGAGAGAATTCACCCTTTCTCTATTTTATTCATAACTATTATTATCCAACTAGAACCCTTATAACACTATCCTAAGGTCTAGCCTCTCACTTATCCTTAAGGTAGCAAACACAATTCCAGTTACAAGCATATAATTATTCCACATTCTTTGTCTAGTAACTAGACATATACCTCGTTTTGTTTTATCAAATGGGATCGACACACATGCAGGATATGATCACATGTCCACAACTTTAACATTTCATCACAAGACATAATTACATTTTTACATGTGTACACATTACATTAATCGCTCATAAATAAGGTCACATAGAATTCACATAATTATAACATAGAACACTTCAACATATTACACTACAACAAGATACATATGCGTGCTATGTTCCTAAACTACTATTCATGCACATGTGGTACCAACCTAAACTTTTCGAAAGTAGACTAGGAGTAAATGCAGGCTATAAGAAGCATCATAAGTACCGATGCCTTCGACTTTCGCACCCTCAACTAGCATGATATCCCCCAGTGACAAGTCAGGGTTACCCAGTTTTGCTAGTACGCCCCAGCTCCATAAGATGAGCATGGACCATTAGAGTTTTCCCAACCGGATAACCCCCAGCCATCACAGCCTCCACCAGCCAGATTCCTACATACTTTTCTCATCACATAAGTCAAATGTTATGATGCATGGCCACATATAATGCTTACAACTTTCCATAGACTTTTATCATGAAACATTGACACAATTTCATATCACACTCACTTTTTTCAAGGTAAATAACTATCATACAATATAAAGTCAACAAGACATAAAAAAACAAATAACAATGAGTTAAACACTGCCAAAAGGAGTTTATAAACATAAAGAACGAAATAGCAAGTCATTTCCGCCCGGCGGTCTAGCGAAACTGCCCAGTGGGTCTACGCCGGAACCCAACCTACCCAACGGGTATTACGCCCCGCCTAGCGGGTCTGTGTCAAGACCTAACCGGCCTAGCACCAACGCAAAATCCAACTTTTGAAGAAAAGTTGCCAAAACACTATCTAATCTATAAACTCCTTATTCCCTCACAATTCCCTCAAAACCCATCAAATCCCTAATCTTAGGCATAAAGAGGGGGGAAAAGGTAAATAGATGAACAATAACAACATAAAGGACAAGGAAGAATACGGGGGAGAACACTCACCTTTATGAACATGCAAAACTGAGTTCTAAGGTTTAGGTTCTCTAGTTTCTATTTCTCCTCCTTCTCTTCCTCTTCTTCTTCCCTTTTCTCCTCATTCTTTCTAACTTCTTTTTTCTTCTATTTTGTGACGGCTAAACCTAACCCTTCTTCTCTATTCCTTTCTTATAACATATGGATGAGTATGTAGCTTAGTGAGCTTTAGTCCCCTATTGGGCCCTAGATGCTCTTTTTGAGTTTTATGATAATATTTCTACTAATTTATAATACTAAGGTATTAATAATAATAATAATAAATATAATAACATCAACACAACACAATAATAGTAGCAGTAATAATAATAATAATAATAATAATAATAATAACAATAACTGCTATAACAATAACAATAAATATAATATTAATAATAATAAGAAATATAATAACAATAACTCTTAAGGCATCTTTTGTCTAATAACACATGGGAAGAGTCCCACTAAGAGCTCCCTCATGGTTTATTTTTAGTACCTGAAATTTGGGGTGTTACATGTCACTTCTAGAATGTCCTTAGTTTTTAATTTTTCATTTTCTCTTAAAACATTTTCATAATTTTCTTTAAGCAAATTAAATTCTTTTGTTATTTTTGAAAATCTCTTTTTCAAATCTTTATATCCTACTGAAAGAGTTAAGGAATTTGCAAGTAGTTCATTATATGCTTCTTGAAGAGAAGTTATGTCATTAAAGTTTACCTCTTCATCTTGCTCATCTTCTGAGCTTTTTGAGCTGTCTTTGCCATGAGACACAAGTTTTCTTCTTCCTCTCCTTCTTTTTCAAATAAGGATAGGTCCATGTCCTCCTAAATGGCCATGAGTCCTTTCTTCTTCTTTTTGAAGAAGGTTTTCTTTGTTTTCCTTTTGTAGGCTTGGACATTCAGCTTTGAAGTGTCTAGGCTTTTTGCATTCAAAGTAAACTGAAGGACTTTTCTCCTTGGGCTCCTTGGTAAACTTCTTCTAGAATTTTTAGCTCTAGACCCTCCTTTCTTTCTCCAGATGGCTTGTATCTTTCTTGATATAAAGGATATCTCATCCTCGTCAAACTCATCTTCTTCGGATGCTTCCTTAGAGGATTATTCCACATTTAGGGGCTTTGGATGATGTCCCTTTTATTGGATTCTAAACGCTTAAGGCAATGGACTTTCTTTTCTGTCCTTCGTCCTGCTTTAGCTCCAACTCGTGAACTTTAAGAGTTCCAAATAACTATTCCATGGAGAGTGTTGTTAAATCCTTGGACACTCTTAGTGCTGTAACCTGTGGTCTCCACTATTTAGGTAAACTTCTTAAAATTGTCAATATGATCATAATTATCATAAGTTTTGCCTAAGGATCTCAGGTTATTAACAATAGTTTGAAATTTACCAAACATGAGCTCGATAGTTTCATTATCATCCATAGTAAAGAGTTCATATTGTCTTACAAGTAAGCCCAGTTTAGATCTCTTTACCTGTGATGTACCCTTATAAGCAAGTGCAAGAGTATCCCACATCTTTTTGGCACTTTTTAAACAATGTAGTTTTTCATATTCAGATTTGGATACAGCGTACACAATAGCATTTCTAGCTTTAGGGTTAAGAAAGTACCTTTATTTGTGGGATTTTGTCCACTAACCTTTGGGTAACTCAGTTCCAATTTGGTTTAAGGGCAGTAGTCACCTGTTTCCACTACATCCCATATGTCAATGTGACATGTATGAAAGAATGATATTATCCCTTGTTTCTAGTAGTTGTAGTTTTGACCTTTGAAGAGCGGAGGTTTGTTTACAACTTGTCCTTCATTTTCCATGTATGCTCAGAATCTTTTTACCCCTGCACTATTAGATGCTTAACCCCATAAGGCCGAGCTCTAATACTAGTTGAAAGAGTAAGGAACGCACAAGAAGGGGGGTTGAATTCTGCGTTTTAATAAAAAACTTTTTCTTGATTTAAAACAAGTTCGAAAGCATTTTGAGCAGAAGAATAGAGAAGACAAGAATACAAAAAAATTTATATGGTTCACTCAACCTTGAGCTATGTCCAGTCCCTTCACCCAAAAGGTATTCATTAACCAACCTTGGTTACAAGTATTCTTCACGGCCTCTTCAAGCTGTACAATACAATCACCCCAGATTGCTTAACCCAAGTATTCTTTCTCACTAAGCCTTTACAGACTTTCACAACAGATATAATTGTTTTTACAAAAAGAATCAATTCACAATGTGAGGATGTAAAAGATTAAGTGCAATATACAATTGTTTCAAAGAGTCTTTAGCTATCGTCCAGTGGATGCTTAAGGTAATAATCAACCCTTGTTTTTGTTGTTCTTTTCGTGCTACTTGTGCTTCTACTCCTTCCTTCTTTCTTGATATATTTATGGTCTTTAGCGAAAAAGAATAATTGAAGAAGACTTAGCTTCAATCTTCAAGGAAGAGATGTGCGTATCAAGTTTCCAGATAGATTAGAAAAGGCAGTTTTTAAGCTTGCACCAAATAAAAAGTACAGAATTGTGTTGGTTGTAATACCCCTACTTTTGTATGTTAAATTATTCTGCATGTTTAAAAATTGTTTTTATATCATCAATGTATTTAGAATAATTAATAATAATTTTAGAAATTATTCTGGAATTTATCGAGAAATTTTTATAAAATTACTATTTTGCCCCTAGAAGGACTAAATAATTGAGAAAATAGATATAAACATTTAGAAGTATCTAAAATTTATTTTTAAGTCATTTTTGTGCCTATAATAATCAAAAATAATTTTATAAATTTTTTAAAAATTATTAAGATAATTTTTGTCAAATGACGATTTTGTCCCTACTTCTCATTCATAAGGGCTGAAATGAGAAAAAGATTAAATTGATATCAAAATATCAGTTTGAGTTTGGAATCATGTCATATATATTAAAATATGATTTTGAAAATTTTCTAAGAATTTTCTAGGATTCTTGTATAAAATGACCAAAATGCCCCTAGGTGTCTAATAAGTCAGAAGGTATTGGTTTGACATTCAAAAATAATAAAAATGATAATTTAAGTTTATTAATAGGTGAAATATTTAATTTTAGAATTTCCATAAAAATTTTGGCATTTATTTAATTAAAATGGATTTATTATGAATTTTTAGCTTAAAAATACAAAATAAATAGATAAAATTTGAAATAAATTAATAAAAATTAAAATTAATTATTAGAAATTTAAATTTGATAAAAATAATTTATTTATCCATTTTTAAATTTCATTTCATTTTTTTGATATTAAAAGTCAATTTTTTCAAGTTTAGGCGATTTTATTGGTACTAGTTAATTTACCTGCAGATAAAATTAACATCTAGAAGCTGGACAGCTAAGGGAGCACATCCCCAACATAGGAATAGCTGATTCATCACTCTATTTTTTATATTTTTCCCTAAATTAATTAAAAATAAATCAAAAATGGGATTTATGACATAAATGGTTTATGTTATCAAAGTGGACACCTCACCTCCTTCCTTTCTCTATAAATAGGCATCCAAAATTTTGATTTCTCACCATTTTTCTCCTCCATAAGCTAGAGAGCCTCTCTCTCTCTCTCTATAATCTTCTCTCTCTAGAAATTTTTGTTATTTAGTTTTTATGTTAAAATTTTGTTAGTTTTTAACTAGTAGAATTTCTCCTCTTAGAAGCTTTGCACCAACAATTCCATCCTTTTCATTAACCACCTTAGAGGTAATGGGGGGAGTGGGGTTGGTTCTAAATTATTATCACTTTACATGTTAGTAGGAAGGGTTTTCCCCTAAACCCGTTTAGGCTTAAGTTTTATTATTGTTATTATTGTTTAATGATAAACTTTAATTTTTGCTAAGTTGTTACTCTACCCAAATTTAGATTATTAGATCATAATTATTAAATTGTTACTCTGCTCAAATTTAAATTATTAAACTTTACTTGCTAAGCTATTACTCTGTTCAATTTTAGAAAATAAAAATGCATTTGCTAAGCTGTTACTCTGCTCAAATTTAAAAAATCAAAATGCATTTATTTAGTTGCTGTTCTATCAAAATTTTAGTAATTAAATTATAATTACTATATTGTTATTCTGCTAAAATTTTATATGATTACTAAATTGTTATTCCGTTAAAATTTTGGTATTATACAATTTCTGCAAGGTAGAAATGTTGATTGTATTAGTACTCAAATTAAATGAGACCAAGGAAACCTTTGCTTAAGAAGTTAGAAATTGATAGTTTAGTGAGTAATGTAAAGCAAGTGACATGCAGTGGCATGGCACCCTGTTAAGAAAGTTACAGTTTGGTACGCTGAGGAATTGAAGGCAGGGACCCACTTGCAAAGGTCTTGGGGATAAGCATCGAGTGGCGGAGGTCCCAATGACCAGGGCAGCGCCCTTGAGCTGGGATATTCGCCTAACCAAACTCGATAACCCTGACAACTGCTTAGCATTCCAAGATTGGTTGAGAGTATACCTCTATAAATGGATATCCTGACTGTTATTTTCCTCAATAATGATGAGGACTATACCATATGATGATGATGAGGTATATGTACTCCCAGTCACTTCCTAGATTTTGTTGAGAACTATAACTTAGAATAAACCCTAGGTTCCCTTCGTTAATTGTATTTTAATTCCTACCATACATGTGAAAGTGATTTAAAACAAATCACCTCACTCCATTATTTTTTTGTTATGCATGTTCAATCATGATTTTTGAAGATGACAACAATGCTTGATAATGCTAAGGACAAGTTAGAGGATACTCTTCCAGATTTGTATACATAGTTTATAATATTTTCCTTGAGGGATAGGGTAGATAAATACTGCTTTGTATAGGATTTTTTTTATGTATATATTGGGCTAGGTAGTATATGTCTTTTAATGTATTTTTATTTTTGTTTTGACTATTATGTATTACTCAAATCACAATGTACAGTTTGATATATATATATATAAGCAGTTTTTATCAGTTCACTTATATTTACAAATTCTGTTAAATTTTATAATTTCTCCTCTTATAAAATCAAAAAAAAAATTACTCGCATTTTCATCAACTTAACTTAATTAAATTAATATGAATTATATTTAAAATTAAAAGAGTGTTACACTAGCAGTCTACTTTTCTAAACATTCTTCGTAATGACCTACCTTCGTCACAGGAATGCTCAACTGACATGACTGAGATTCAATTTTTAATTCAATTATAAAATTCTTTAATTAGTTTATATATGAAAATGGGTAAGAATTTTTCGCGTTCTCACCAGCATATTCTATCCACCAATGCTAACATCTAATAGGAATAAAATTCATATCACTGAACATATGAGAAAGAGAAATCATGTACTCATATAAATATCTACATAGACTTGTACAAGCGACACACGGTGCCTTGTGCACCAACTTGCATGCAAAGATCATAATACTCTAATGTAAGATGTGTGTCAATGCATATGAGTAAACTACAAATACAAAGCAAAAAAGGAGGGGGATGATACAATATAATGCACTCCCTAAGCTGGTCATGACTACTAACTCATATAACTAAAGAGAAAAGATCCACTTTGGAACTTCTCCCTAATCTAGGACTCGAGATATGTAGCGAGATGCATCGCACGAGCTGTCTTAAAAATCTTCATGTAGGAAGATCTCTTGCTCTCCATCATGTATGAAGATGCCAATCTATAGACTATAAGCTCATTTGAAGGTTTGACTCTCGACTCCTCCAAACTCCTTTAGCGTATCCAAGATTGACATGTGGTGAAGGCTAAGGAACCAGATGACACCCCATCCATCTGCTCCCGTGACAATGAAACACACAAGCAAGGATAAGCTACCCAAAAGAGAATAACTATAGCAAAATAGAATAAGAAGTTGAAATTGATAGAATAATTGAACACAATTTCATTTAAAGCACACGAGCACTTTATCGAGTCATCTCATTTTCCAATTAACATTTCATAATCTCATCAATCATAGCAAATAATATGTAGATGCTGACATTTCTAGACCCTTTCCATGGAGAATAACAATTGAGCAACCAGCCAGACATATCCCTTAAACATGGTAATGGTTAACACCTAAACATGGGTGAAAGCAGCACGTGCCAAAACCATTGGGATACCGGTCCTAATCTTGGATCAACAGTGGCTTCGTCAAGATATACGCATGTGGGTAGTCGCCACTTCGACTCGAGGTATGCAATAGCCCTGACCTTCTTGGAATCACGCATCTGTATATCCCCAAGGCAGTCCAAATGCCTCCACTGGCCTTCCATACGCTTAACAGAGCCCCGTCAAATTTATGCAGGTATGCATATCAACAATAACGATAATATTTAACAAAATAATAATTTTACCGCTTAGTTCCTTTATCAAGATTAAACATATTTAGGTATATGCCTGCCACCCTCCAGGCCCGGCCCCCCTTTAGGAACTAAACAAATTATCACTAGATTATCCTTCTGTGGATATAGACATACACTTGGTATGCCTGCCACCTACCGGACCGAGCCCATCCACAAGGACATCTAGTTAAACATTATCTTAATTGGATGAGAATCACCATCTTAAAACTTTTCATTATGTCATTAAGTCATATACATTAACCATACCATATCCTTTATAAAAGAGACTCTGGCAATCCACTATTTAACAATTTTGTCAAGTCTTATAAAATATATAAAATTATAAAACTCTGTTCTAAAATATTAAAACATAAAGTTTAGATAAGAGTTGAATTTTCTTAAAATTAACCTTTTAAAACTTAGGCCATAGATATTCATTGTAAATATATATATATGTAAAATAGAAAGGAAGTATTTTCTTAAAGATCATATTTAAATTTTTCTTAAAAAGATCCATCATTTAAATTTTAAGTACAACAAATTGTGTTTTTCTTAAAGTTATAGAAAAAGATATAAAATTTTTACTTAAGACAAACTTCCAGTAATCTACCAGAATTCAGTCTCTACTTTAAAAACCATATTGGAATAGTAAATGAATTTTGCTACGATCCATATATGGTTGGAAATTTAATTTTGTTTATTTTATAAAACAATAAAGATTACCTCAAGCAAAAATCCACAAATAAAGATACAAAAATAACAAGATAGTAAGGTCAGTGTGGCTTACTAGAGGACCAGCGAGCAAGTCTTGTCATTTTTCACTTATAGAGAAAACTTTTAAGAGACCAAATCTTTTATTTCCTAAAAATAAACTTAAAAGCCTTTTCAAAAAGTCCAAGCACATAAAAAACAAAGGTCTACACAGTTTTCAAAACTTCTTCTAGATAGAAAGCAAGTACAACTTTTAGTTTCCAAAAATCATTAAAAATATTAAAACAAACCAAATATAGGCAAACCATATATGTTTGGAAATATTTTTGTGTCTAGTTTTTAGTTATTTAAATAGTTTTCCAAAATGTAAAACCGATTCTTTCAAAATCATGTTTTTCTGCCCACTATCGAGTCAGCGTTTTCAGACAGTGTACTCAACTTTCAAAAAGCTTAACTTTTCCATTTCTTAACCTTTTAATACGTTTCTTGTGTCCATTTGTTGGTATATGCACTTGATATTTAATATTGAGGCCCATTATAAAGAGAACCTATAGGGTCGCACACTTAAGACAAGCCCACTAGGAATAAAAATTGGTTAGACCAGAATTATTTTAATGGGCCAATTCATTGGCATTAAGCCCATTATGAGTGACACTTCTTAGCCATAATTACCTCCTATTAATACACGTTGTAGGAGGTATGGCCGTACACTAAGAATGAGACAAATATTAGGGTTAGCCATCAAACTCTCCTCTAATTGTTGCAAGCACAGTAAACCGAGAGGAACCCTAGTGCAGGCGTGGAGACGCACGCTTGTCTATGTGCACACCTATAGAGATATTTCTTGCTTGCATCGTTTAGTGAAGAAGAGGTAATCCTTTATACTTTTCTTCTATATTATAGTTGCTTTGATTCGTACCGTTCATTTGAACAATAAAGGGACAAAACTTTTAGTTTTGTTGTGTTGTCCCATGTCTCGATCCTTCACCATTTTGCATCAAATCTTGTCTAGTTTACAACCAAACAACAATCACATGAAAGCATTCACCACAGCTCTAGTTATTGTAAACACAGTGCAACATGTCTAGACAGGAAAACCAAACAGCATTAAGAATACATCACACACTTACACGAAAATGAGATCTCTTAACAAGTTTATTACTTTTAAAAATACCAAAAACATTCTTAACAACAACCCACATCCAAACATGTCAATCACAAATTTAAACACATAAGAAAAAGGGTTAGCTTTCCTTACAATGAGCTAGGATTCCTTCAAGCTTGCAAGGGTTTTGGAGCAAAAGGAGGATCTCCTTCCAACTTTGAGAGGATGAGCTACTAACCATCAACCAAAATGGTTGATATAGGACATGAACACAAGGAAACAACTTTAGAATCAAGAAGATAAGGAAAGCCTTGACCACTTTGGTCTTGGGTAGAAAAGAATAACGGAAGAAGAAGATGGAAGGGAGGAAGCTTCTTACCTAGCACCTTCTCTTGAATACCTTAGCTTCTTCCTCTTCTCCCAACATTTAACACTTTAGCTAAGTTGTCTCTCTTTCTCTATAGCTTATGACCACTTAAGGAAAGAAATGGAGAATTGTTGCTTTTCAAGACTTAATATAAGACACTCTTAGAAGGACAATTTGGTAATTAGTAAATTAAGAGGTAAGTTTGAATTAAAATGAAAAACAAAACTCACCTTTTCCAAGAAACTAGGTTGGACGATTTTTAGGAGAAAATAGGCGGTGGAGGGTGGTTTTGGTACACTATGGTACAACTTGCAAGACAACTTGTCACATTTAGATACAAACTAGGATTTGATGTCTAGTTAGGATGAGATTAGTCTAGTTTGCTTTATTTCGTTGGGTTGGATTCGAGGAAACATATAGTATAATTCTAGACAAGGAATACTATAAATTTCTCACACTAACAGTGAAGAATGTGGTCAAACATCAAGTTTCGTGAAGTTAGGTTTATGTTTTCTAACACTTGAATCATTTTAAACAATTTAATTAGTATTAGAATCTAAATGAGTTTATGACTCTTTAGAATTTCTTTTGTTATGAATGAACTGAATCTATCCAATCAGGTAGTTGAATTTACTGTATCCGACAAGATTCTAGACAGGCTTCTTGATAAACGGTCCAGAGTGGAAACAGAGAAAAACCCAATGTCTTAACTAGATTTTCGCATAAATCTTGGCATAATCTCAACAAGAACAACCTATAGCTTTTTATTATCTATTTTTCATTAGAAAAATAAATTAATTCTTCTTGTTGGTTATTCAATCACTTGATTAGGGATCAACATGCTGCATATCTTACACTATTAGCCTTCACAGTGTATCTTTGCACCGCTAAAATCCAAGCAGGCTTATTTTATGTAGAAAACTCTATTGAAGTTTACACAACAAATATTATTATTAATTGTTTTCTTAAACTAAATTTAAATTTAATTTCTCTTGTTAGATTATCAACCATTTATGCACAGATTATAAAAGACAGGTCTTAAGTTCTTCATTCGGCTTGGCACCTTGATAAGTTGACTTGCTTTTTCTGCTTTACTGCGACTTGCACTAGAATGTTTCTGTCTATCATTTAATGCTTAATATTTGAATGTTAGATTTCAGAAATGGTAAGGCGTTAGTCTCAAAAATAATAATATATATATAACATTTAGATTGGACGAGTATTTTGAATATAGTCGTTAAGAAGCTTTCGTCTAGACGCGTCTAATGCTAACGTCTGATCTTTCGATACACTCCATGGAATGAGACTTACTCTTGGATGGTCTTATTACGCGAGTCTGTTTTACACTCGTTTAAGCATGGCACGTTGGACGCCATGAGGTTGGATGCTGTGGATTCGTTAATTTCAAATAGAGACTTAATCTTTAATAATGTTGTTATCTTCAAAACTTAGAGGGACTAGACGCTTCAATGTCATTGGTTCCAACAAAGAGTGCTACCTTGGCCATTGGGACCTTCATCACTCGATACTTACCCCCAAGACCTCCTCAAGTGGGTCCCTACCTTTCATTCCTCAACGTACTAAACTGTGACTTCCCGAGCAATGTGCCATGTTACTGCATGTCACTTGCTTTACATTACTCGTTAAACTATCAATTCCTAACTTCTCAAGTTGAAGTTTCCTTGGTCTTATTTAATTTGAGCACCAGTACAATCATTATTTCTACTTATTTTGCAGAAATTGCACAGCACCAAAATTTTAACAAAATAACAATTTAGTAATCATATAAAATTTTGGCAGAATAACAGCTAAATAAATACATTTTAATTTTCTAAATTTGAGCAGAGTAACAGTTTAGCAAGTGCATTTTAATTTTCAAAAATTGAGCAGAGTAACAGCTTAGCAATTATAATTTAATAATCTAAATTTGAGTAAAGTAACAACTTAATAAAAATTAAAGTTTAACATCAAACATAAAATAATGATAATAATAATTAAAATTATGCCCAAACGGGGTTTAGGGGGAAACCCTTCCTACCAACATGCAAAGTCACAATAATTTAGAATTAACCCCACTCCCCCCATTACCTCTAAGGTGGTTGATGAAGATGATGAAATTGTTGATGCAAAGTTCCTAAGAAGATAAATTTACTAGTTGTTAGAAAATTAGTAAAATTTTAGCATAAAAACAAAGTAAAAGAAAAATTTTTCTAGAGAAAGAAGCTCTCTAATATTTTGGCTAGCTTGAGAGAGGAAGAGGTGAGTGAAAATCTGAAAACTTTGAGGCCTATTTATAGAAGAAGGAGTGTAACATCTTGTTTTTCCTAATGCATGATTAAGTGTTTTAATAACTAAAAAGTGAAATTTTGATATGTAATCTAGGTGATTAAAAGAAATAAATGAAATTTTGTTAGGTATGGTATGTTGTATGTAGTGATGATTTGATGTTGTTGGTTTGAAATTCTAATTTGAATTTAGGAAATTTGAGATATGTGCTTGAGCCAATTTGATATGTTGTGAGAGTAATTTTGGGTTTTTGAGAGAAAACAGTTGAGTTAAACCAGTTTTGAGATAAGGGGAATGGTTTAGTGAGATTTGGGTTTCAGTTGGCCAAAAGTCCGTGTGAGAGCTACGGGAGGTCCAAGTATAAAAGGAAGGAAGGGGGGATTTCCCCTCATTCTCTTATTCTCCTTCTCTCTCTAGTCTTTTCATCTCCTTAACTATCTATCTAGAATCTCTCAAGTTAGCAAGGGTATTAGAGGATTTCGAGCTCAGTTTAGTGATTGGGGTGAGAGGGGGAATCAATTTGTGGAAGGTTTTGGCTTAAAACATCGGATTCTCAAAGAACCAAAATTCAAATTCGAAGATTTTTAGAGGTAAGGGAAGCTTATAAATCGGTTGTTTTGTGTTAATAACTGTTGGTATGCTGATTTCTTGCCTTATAATCGGTTGAATCTTTGTGGATGTTGTCATTTTTGTTGGTTTTGGGTGAGAATGGATTTTGAGGGAAAATTTTGATATTTGGATGAGAAATTGATGATTTTGTGACGAAATGTTGAATTTGTTGTGTAATCTGATGTGTATGAACTTGGTTGAGGTGGATTAATGTTATTGGAACACCATTGATTCAAAACTTTGAGTTATTTGGTTGAAAAACTTGAGTTTTTTTTCGTAAGAAATCACGTTTTTTCAAAAATTTGTCACAAATAATTGATTATAGGGATTACATAATCGATTATCTAGAGCTCTAGGATCAGTTTTCGTGCATTTGGTTCGACAATAATTGATTATGGATTGTGATAATCGATTATCTGGGTTTCAGAAAAGTTTCTTCTAGTTTTGGTTCAGAAATAATCGATTATGGAAACCCATAATTGATTATCTCTGCTGAAAAATGAAATCTAATGCATTTTACTAAACGGATATAATCTGTTACTTCAGTACATAATCTGTTATTTCAGAACTGAATGTACTATTTAAGATTTTAAAGTTTTCATTCCAAAATATGAAGTATTATGTATATACACATATAAAAAGAGTATTATACATTTTCAAAAGCTCTATTTGAGAAAAATGGAGAGTTGTCAAGTTAGGATAGTATTTTCTTTAAATTAAGGAAGCGAATTGTTTCGAAGGTTTTTGCAAATCTCTAGATTTACCTATCTTCCAAATGGTTTTCAAAGAAGGTCTTGGTTTTAAAATTATGAATTGGATGTTGAATATGTCATTGAAGTGGAAGGTTGCTTAGATAGGACTTCCCCTTATTATGTATGATATTGTTCCTCATGAGGTGGGCTGCTTAAATACAACCTTACCTGTTGATTATGATTAAGGCCGGTTTGGGGCTGATATGGTGTTGATGGATGTTGAGTGGTCATGTGAGGTAGCTGACGACAGACCTCTTTGCCACTAGTTGTATTGATATACATATATATATATATATATATATATATATATATGTCGTATGTTTATTGGTTGTAGTTGAGTAGTTGATGGTGTGTAGTACATGCATTCATGCATAGTTGGCAGCTAAGGTAGTTGATGATGGACCTCATGTCGTGGTGTAGGTAGGCACGTAAGTTGGATGGTGACCAAAGTTGGAACTCAGATAGGCCTCCAACCTAGTGCTGGATAAGACGTGGGTTAGCTGACGATAGGCCTTTGGGGATGAGTGGATGGGTGACTCCGCAGGAGGCCAAGGTGATGCAGGCCTTGTGTCGCATTAAGCCACCACCCATATACACTTATCCTGACAAACCACTAAGCTTATCCGTAGATCAGAGTTTGGCAATCCCTGAATGGTGCTTAGATAGGCCACAGTAGGGGGTGAGACCTGGCTGATCGCCTGATATGTTACAAAAATTTCTTGAGAGTCATGTCATCATGCATTAACATAGTTGTGGTGGTTGTGACGTAACGTGGAGTCTTGAATTGAGAATTCTTCTCTATATGAATGTATCTTATATATGTATTTAGATGTTGAGGACTTTGGATATATGTGGTGTGCCATATATTCGTTATTGAATGTTGTGAATTGTTGATGATCTCCATAATTACATTTTATGCCATTGTTTTAGTAAGCTTACTCTTGCCATATTTTGTTGTTGTTGGTTGTCCTTTTGTTGTTGTTGTGTTGATGTGTCTGTGATGATCACGTCTTATGGTGTGGGAGTAGATGGCGAGGCTTCTGTGGGTTCGGCAACTCAAAGCTAAGGATGGAGCCGAGAGCTGGAGATGTTTGGCTTGGGAAAGCCAAGTTTTGTTGTTTTAGTTATGGCTCAGTTTCATTATATTCTTTTGATGGGATGGTATGGATTGACCAGCTATATGAAGTGAGTTTTGTATTCCACTTTCCCAGTGATGTATATTTTGATATGGGCTAGTGTTATCCCATTGTTGTGTATGATATGATGATGACAGATATACAAATATGTATGTATAGTACCAAGAGAGATAAGTGGATCTCTCAGTTGATGTGTACGACTCATATACAGACATTATATGATTTTATTCACTTGATAAGTCGTATGTGGTGTATGCTTAGTAGGGTTGTTTAGTATCGACAGTTGGGTTGTCATAAGGAGCGAGGTTAGGTGTCCAAAAATTTACATCATCCATTATGCAAGCATTATGTCATAAATCTAATTTTTATTTATTTTTAATTCAATTTAGGGACACATTGTAACGACCCACCTTCGTTATAGAAAAACTCTATTTCATCTCCATAACTAGTTCAATTAATATTTGAAATTATGAAAAGCTGTCCTTGTTAATTCATTTTAAAAAAAGAGTAGGAGTTTATTTGTTTATTTAAAACATACTTTTCTAATATTAAAGCCGACACATGGTAAAGACCCAATATGCACTAATGGTTATAAAATAGATAAATTTCAAGATCATTAAAATGTCGATACTACATGCCAACAAGAGACCAAGCTAAAAGGGTGAAGTGTGTGTCATACAGGTGACCATCCTACGATTACAACCAAAGAAAAAGGGAGGGGATCTATACATATAGACACTCCTAACCTGGTCATGACAACTAACTCACCCAACAAAACAAGGATGACTCCAAAACAGATCTCCTCTCCAAAACCTAAAGCTCTAGCCACATGGTTCTTGGTATAGCTTGAGTTGCCTCCACCACTTCCATGTATGTGGGCCTCTTGCCTCTTGGAGCATCTAGCAATGCCAAGCCGAAGAAACTATAGGGTTGCCGAAAAGATCGAATAGTAACTCCTCCAAGCTCTGTAGGGGTGTTAGGGTCTGACATGTACACGAAGATGATACCTCCTTCTTGACGTCCGTTGACCGTAGTGAGATCCAAAAGACATCGCCCGTCAGTGTAGATATGCACTCCCATGAGGCGAAAGAGTATCCGAGGCCTAGGAAGATCACCATCCATCTACTCCCGCGACAACGAAGCATCGTGATCATCATAGTCACACATACGAAAACACACAAGCAAGGATAAGCTACCTAAAAAGCGAATATAGCAAAATAGACATATAACAGAGTAAGCATGGAGGTAATTAATACATAATCGCAACATATAAACATAGTCCATGGTATCTATATTCATTCATCATTCCAAAACAAATGATAACCAAGTATGCAACTGCAAACCATGATCCTAGACTCTTCACGGAAATCTAAAAACTTAAGCGACTAGCTTGAATATTCCTTAATCATGGTGAAATGAATAAAGATACCCTAATCAGGGTTTTTAAGGTAGCATGTGCCTAAACCATTTGGGGAATATCGGTAACTAATCAGTGGAACTAGTGCACTTTGTTAGGATTTCCGTATGGGAGAACTGCCACCATGACCCAGGGTTTGCAAGGCCCTGGTCTCCTGTGGAATCGCGCCATCCGTAGTCCTCAAGCTTTCACACCCGGCTAGCACCACGATCCCGCGCATACTGACACCTTCAATACCACATGCTCGCATACTAATGCATGTATGCATGACAATCAATTCATCATACACAGACGTTACTAGCAATATATATAGATAACCACCTATCAGTCACACAAAGATAGGCTTTTTTATAAATAATCACTTATCTTTCACACCCAGATAAGGTTTTTATTAGTAGTCACTTACCTTTCGCACCCGGATAACCATTTTATTTGTCAATTTTAAGACGTGGCCATTGTGCCATTAGGTTAAGTCACTAATATTCACTACTAAGTCTTGTCCTTAACAAATTTTCTTTCTAAGAAACTCATCAAATTAACATTTGTCGAGCCTCATAAAGTTAATGCGAAATCGTATAGTTAGAATAACAAGTATGAGAGTCAATTAAGAAAATATATTTATGAAATTATTGAGTCAAAACTTAGGTCTTAGATTTTTATAAGATATAGCCTTTTATAAATCTTACTAAATTTTCTCTTTGTTTAAATTACCAAAAATATTATTTTTATTTATTTATTTATTTTTGAATTATATTAAATTGCAAAAACTATATTCTATTAAGTTTCATATTTGACTCCTATTTCAAAGAATCCATCATAACATTTCATTTGCAAAAGATAGAATTGTAAGAGGTTATGCATAAACTAATAAATTTATTTTCTGAAATAGTTTCCAACAATTTCCAGAATTTTTATCTCTATTTTGAAATTCATTTTAAAATAGTAAACAATCTTTGTTTAACACAATCTCTATATGGTTGAGAAGATAATTTTGTTTCTTTTTTGAAACAATAGAGAGTGTCTCAATCAAAAATCTACAAAGAAACATACAAAAAAAACAAGATAGCAAGGTCAGTGTGATCTACTGGAAGACAAACGAGCAAGTCTTGTCATTTTTCACTTATGGGAAAAAAATTTTAGAAACCAAATCTTTTATTTTCTGAAAATATAATTAAAAATATTTTTAAAAAGTCCAAGAACATCAAAAACCAAGGTCTACACAATTTTTTTTGTTTTTTGAAAGTTCACAATTTTCAAAACTTCCTTCAAACAAGATGTAAGTACAAGTTTTAGCTTCCAAAAATTATTAAAAATAAGAAAATGAACCAAATATAGGCAAAACATAAATGTTTGGAAATATTTTTGTGTCTAATTTTCATTTGTTGAAGAAGTTTCCCCAAATACAAAACCAATTCTTCTAGAATCACGTTTTACTGCCCACTGTCGGGTCAGTATTTTCAAACAATGTACTCAATTTTCAAAAGCTTAAATCTTTCTTTTCTTAACCTTTTGGTACGTTTCTTGTGTCTATTTTGGAGGAAATCTTGTCTAGTTTACAATCAAACAACAAGCACGTGAAAATATTCACCACAGCTCCAGTTATCATAAAAACAATGCAACATGTCCAGACAGGAAAGCCAAACGGCACCAAGAACACCTCACACACTTGCACGAAAATGTGATCTTTCATCAAGTTTATTACTTTTAAAAATACCAAAAATATTCATAACAACAAAAAAATCCAAACATGTAAATCACAGATTTAGACACACAAGAAAAAGGTTAGCTTTCCTTACCACCAAAATAGCCAAGGTTTTAAACAGTAAGAACTTAAGTTTTTGAATTCACTTCCTTCACAAAGCTTTGACCTTTGTACCATCCATCACAATGAATGGTTAATATATGAAATGAACACAAGGAAAGAACAAGGTTTAGGGTCATAGAAACATAGAGGAAGGTCTAAACCATTCAGGTCTTGATAGAAAAGAAAAGGTGAAGGAAGAAGAAGATGAAAAGGATGGAACTTACTTAGAACCACCTCTTGGACTCTCTAACCTCTACCTTCTCCTTCCAACACTTAGAAAACTCAAACTAAGCGCACTCTTTTCTCTCTAGGGCTCACGATTTTGAGCTTTCAAAATGAGAGAAAACTTTGCTTCACACAACTTAAAAGGCAACACACTTGAAGGGCATAAGGGTAATTGATAAAATGGAGAAACTTTGGGTAATTAAATGAAAAAGTTATTCAACTTCTCCTAAAAATGGGGGCTTGGACATCCATGGGAGGGGCAAAATAAGGGGTAGAAGTGGTTTTGGTACACTTGATATGACTAGGAGTAGGAATTAGTGAAAAGGCTTTTAGTTAAGTTGTGACCAAACTAGTTTGCTTAGGACTACTAGTTACATTTAGTTTGGTTGGACCTAGGGAAATGTAGACTTAGCTCTAGACAAGAAATACTGTATCTTTCTCACACTGTCAGTGAAGAATGTAGTTAAACACCAAGTTTTATGAAATTAGGTTTCAGATTTCTAACACTTGAATCAATTAAAACAATTTAATTGATATTAGAGTCTAAATGAGTTTATGACTCTTTAAAATTTCTCTGGTCATGATTGAGCCGATTCTATCTAATCAAACAGTTGGATTTACTTTATCTGACAAGATTCTAGACAGGTTCCTCGATAAACAATCCAGAATGGTAACAGAGAAAAACCTAGTATCTTAATCCTTTTTTAGTAAGGAAAGCTACCAACTCATTAGAATCTAATCATAATTAATTTATAATTAAACTCCATGGTCTCGTACTACTCACCAACTGTACAGATTAGTACCAGTCTGGTAGATATCATCACAACTAGATTCTCGTAGGAACCTTTGTAGAATCTCAAACAAGAATAGTATGCAACTCTTATTATCTATTTTTCCATTGGAAAATAAATTTAATTCCTCTTGTTAGTTATTCAACCACTTGATTAAGGATCAACATGCTACAAATCTTACACTGTCAGCCTTCACAATGTACCTCTGCATTGTTGAAATCTAAGCAGGCTCAATTTTAGTAGAAAACTCTACTGAAATTGACACAATCAAATATTATTAATTGTTCACTTATACTGAATTTAAATTTAATTTCTCTCTTTAGATTGTGAACCACCTATGCATAGATTATGAAAGACAAGCCATACACACATACACCATTTAGGGTGGTGAATCACCTTTTCTAGGCTTAGGGACGTGCTATATGAGCTGTCCTTAAGCTCCTCAGTATAAATTTTATCTGTAGGTACATTAACTAAAACCAATAAAATTGCCTAAATTTGAAAATTAGCTTTTAACATCAAAATATATTTTAATGTAAAAATGAACAAATACATTATTTTTAATCAAAAAAATAATAATAATAAATTTAAATTTTTATTAATTTATTTCATATTATATGTATTTATTTTGTATTTTTGAGCTAGAAAATTCATAGAAAATCCATTTTAATTCAATAAATACCAAAATTTTTATGAAAATTTTAAAATTAAATATTTTACCCATAAACAAACTAAAATTACTATTTTGACCCTTTTTAGATGTCAAACCAATACTGACTGACTTATTAGACACTTAGGGTAATTTGGTCATTTTACACAAGAATTCCAGAAAATATCCAAATTTTTTTTCAAAATTATATTTTAATAAAAATGACGTGATTCTAAGTTCAAATTGGCATTTTAATGTTAATTAAATTTTTTTCTCAAGTCAACCCTTAATATTGAGAAATAAGGACAAAATAATCATTTTACAAAAATTATGTCAATAAATTCCACAAAAAATTTCTCAAATTATTATTAATTATTCTACACATATTGATGACTTAAAAATAATTTTTAAACATACAAAATAATTTAATATATAAAAATAAGGGTGTTACAGTGTCCGCCCGAGGGCACAGGAGGTCTGTCTTGCAATCACACTGACAATGAACCCACCCAACGGGTAATATATCCCACCCAACGAGTCTATGCTAGAACCCAACTCACCCAACGGGTTGTGTGTAATGACCTAACTTCGTCACAGGAAAACTCTATTAGATCTCTATATTAGTTCAATTAATGATTGAAATTATGAAAATCTATCCTTGTTAATCCATTTTATAAAAAGAGTAGGAATTTATTATTATTATTTTTTTCATTTATTTAAAACATGCTTTCCAAATATTACAGGTGACACATGATAAAGACCCAATTTGCACTAATAGTCATGAAATAGATAAATTCCAAAATCATGTAAACTTCAAAACTACATGCATAGAAGAGACCAAGCTATAAGGGTGAAGTGTGTGCCATACAGGTGACCATCCTACGACTGCAACCAAAAAGGGGAGAGGGTTTATACATATGGACACTCCTAAGTTTGTCATAACAACTAACTCACCCAACAAAAACAAAGACGACCCAAATAGATCTCGTTTCCAAAAACTAAAACTCTAGCAACATGGTTAATGGTAAAGTTTGAGTTGCCTCTACCACTTCCATGTACATAGGCCTCTTGCCTCTAGGGGCATCTGGTGGTGCCAAGCTAAAGAAGTTATAGGGTCACTGAAAGGAAAGAACAGTGACTCTTCCAAGCTCTGTTGGGGTGTCGGGGTCTGACATATACACGAGGATGATCCCTCCTTCTTGACGTCCGTTGACCATGGTGAGATCCAAAAGACGCCGCCCATCAGTGCAAATATGCACTCTTATGAGACGGAAGAGTATCCGAGGTCTAGGAAAATCACCATCCATCTACTCCTATAACACCCCTACTTTTATATATTAAATTATTCTGTATGTTTAAAATTGTTTTTAAGTCATCAATGTATTTAGAACAATTAATAATAATTTTAGAAACTTTTCTAGAATTTATTGAGATAATTTTTGTAAAATGACAAAAATACCCCTAGTTGACTGTGGGAACCAATTGGAGACTTTTTGACCTCAAAATATTTTGAAAATTTTATATTAAGTATCTCTCATTATAAAAACTTTATTTTGAGAGAAAAGTAGTGAAAAATATAATAATCCTATTTCAATTCTTCCACTATTTTTTATAATATTTGACAATACAATTCTAAAAAATCGGAAAGGAATTTTGAAATTCTGACTCCCAGCATTTTGCTCAAAATTTCAAGAGCTATTTAATCATTATTTTTAATAATTTTTCAAGGTGGAGCCCAGAGAAATTAGAAAATGACAATTTTGTCCCTATTTCTTAATATTAAGAACTGACATGAGGAAAAGATTCAATTGACATTAAAATGTCAATTTGAGCTTGGAATTATGTCATATATATTAAAATATAATTTTGAGGAATTTTCTGAAATTTCTGTGTAAAATGACCAAAATGCCCCTGCGTGTCTAATAGGTCAGCTAGTACTGGTTTGACATTCAAAAAGGGTGAAAATGATAATTTTAGTTTAATTATGGGTAAAATATTTAATTTCAGAATTTTGATAAAAATTTGGTATTTATTGAATTAAATGGATTTTCTATGAATGTTCTAGCTTAAAAATACAAAATAAATACATATAATTTGAAATAAATTAATAAAAATTGAAATTTATTATTAGAAATTTATTTTTGATGAAAAATAATGTATTTTTTCAGTTTTTCATTAAAATACATTATTTTGATATTAAAAGCTAATTTTTCAAATTTAGGCGTTTTTATCGGTACCGGTTAATTCACCTACCGATAAAATTTGACACATGGAGGCTTGGGACAGCTGGTGGAGCACGTCCCCAACCCTAAAATAGGTGATTCACCACCTATTTGGGATATGTGTCCCTAAATTAGATTAAAAATAAATAAAATTGGATTTATGACATAATAGTGACATAATGGATGATGTAAAATGGTGGGACACCTAAGCCCCCTCTTCCTCTATAAATACCACCATCCATGGAGAAGATTTTCACCATCCTTCTCCTCCATAAGCTAGAGAGTCTCTCTCTCTAAAAATCTTCTCTCTCTAGAAATTTTTCTTATTGAGTTTTTATGTTAAAATTTTGCTAGTTTTCAACTAGTAGAATTTTTCCTCCTAGAAGCTCTGCGCCAATAATTCCATTCTCTTCATCAACTGCTTTAGAGGTAATGGGGGGAATGGGGTTAGTTCTAAATTACTATCACTTTGCATGTTGGTAGGAAGGGTTTCCCCCTAAACCCGTTTAGGCTTAAATTTTAGTATTGTTACTATTGTTTAAAGTTAAACTTTAATTTTTACTAAGTTGTTACTCAGCTCAAATTTAAATTATTAAATTATACTTGCTAAGCTGTTACTCTATTCAATTTTAGAAAATTAAAATGCATTTGTTAAGTTGTTACTCTACTCAAATTTAGAAAATCAAAATGCATTTATTTAGTTATTATTTTGCCAAAATTTTAGTAATTAAATTATAATTACTATATTGTTATATTGTTATTTTGTTAAAATTTTGGTATAGTGCAATTTCTACAAAATAAGGCAGAAATGTTGATTATAATGGTGCTCAAATTAAATGAGACCAGGGAAACCTTTGTTTGAGAAATTAGGAAGTGATAAATTAGTGAGTAATGTAAAGCAAGTGACATGTAGTAGAATGGCACCCTGCTAGGGAAGCCACAGTTTGGTACGCTGAGGAATAAAAGGCAGGGACCCACTTGCGGAGGTCTTGGGGGTAGACATCGAGTGGTGAAAGTCCCAATGGCCAGGGTAGCGCCCTTGAGCCGGGATATTCGCCTGACCAAACTCGATAACCCTGACAACTGCTCAGCATTCCAAGATTGGTTTGAAAGTATACCTCTATAAATGGATATCCTAAATTGTTATTTTATTCCTCAATGATGACGAGAACTGTACCATGTGATGGTGTTGAGAGAGGTATATGTACTCGTAGTCACTTCCCAGGTTCTATTGAGAACTATTACCCACTAATGGGAAGTATGGATCCATACCTAGTCAATGGTAGTCGGATACAACTTAGAACAAACCTTGGGATCCCTTGTGTTGTCAGTTATGTTCTATCTTTGCTTTATGGTAGATTTCCTACTATACATGTAAAAGTAATTTTAGAACAAAACACCTCACTCCATTATTTTCTTCTATGTATGATTGATCGTGATTATTGAAGACAACATTAACAATTCGTGATGCTGAGTACGAGATAGAGAACATCTTAACGGGGAGGACCTGAAGACCTATAGTATTTTCTGTTTGTATAAGGGATAGGGTAGATAAATACTACTCTGTATAGGATCTTTTTGATGTATATAGTGGGCTAGGTAGTATATGTATTTCGATGTACTTTTGTTTTCTGACTATTATGTATTACTCAAACTGTGATGTACAGTTTTATGAAATACATGTATATATCTTTCGTATTTTATTACCATTTCCAAATTCTGTTAAGTTTGGAATTTCTTTTAAAACTAGAAAAGTTTTACAAGCATCTTTATTTACTTAAACTTAATAACTAAAATAATATGAATTATATTTAAAATTAAAAGAGTGTTACAGCTCTCGTGACAACGAAGTATCACGATCATCACAGTCACGCACACACAAAACACACAAGCAAGGATAAGCTACCTAAAAACAAACATAACAAGATAGACAACACATATTAAGCATGGACATAATTAATACAAAACTACAACATGTAAGCATAGCACAAGGCGTCTTCCTCATTGAGTAATTAGTACACATTTACAACATACAAACACAGCACATGGTATCTATATTCATCCATCAATCCGAAACAAATGCCAACCAAGGATGCAGGTGCAGACCATGATCCTATGACTCTCCATGGAAATCTAAAAACTCGAGCGACCAAGCCGGATATTCCTTAATAGGGTTATCAACGCGGCGCGTGCCTAAACCATTTCGGGAATACCAAAACTGACCATCGAAACCACTACTCTTGTCAAGACTTACGTCTGGGGGGTATCGCCACCACGACACAGGGTTTGCACCCCGCCCTTTTCTGGAATCGCACCATTTGTAATCCTTAAGCCTTCTCACCCGGCTAGTACCACGATCCTGCGAATACCGACACCTTCGGTACCGCATGCTCATACACCAATGCATGTATGCATGACAACCAATTCATCATAAACAGACATTGATGGCAATATGTATCAACATCCACCTATCGTTCACACCCGGATATGCATTTTATATGTATAACCTATCTTTCACACCCAAATAGGCATTTTATTACTTATCTTTCACACCCAGATAAGCTTTTGTCAACATTGCCATCAAGTCTCAGTTTTTCACCACATCATGGATTCATCCTATTTAAATGAAAGTAAAAAGCTAAGAGTTTTGGGGAAAAAAATTCAATCCAAAACTATCTACATAAAAGCAACGAAATGGAAAGAGTTTTGGGAAAAAAATTCCACTCCAAAACTATATACATGAATAACAAGAGCAAATTAAATGTCATTAAAGTAAAGCAATAAATTAAAATGAACAAGAAATAAATAATTACTTATATATAGATAGTAATAGGATTAGTATAATAATATGGATTTAAAGGATAACCCAACACACACAGACACTCATTAAGAAAACAAAATTTAGAGGCTTAAACCTCACTCGCCCTTTACCTCAAATAAGTAGCTTGTTGGTAAAATATAGAAAAGGAAAGGAGATATTTTATGTATAGGAACTAAACCTAAGCTTGGAACACTTTAATGGTGGAAGGAAAAAAAATTAAGGCTTGCAAAGTGGAGAGAAGAGGAAGTCCAGTAGAATTTCAAAGAAAGAGGTCTGAAATTTAAAGAAAAAAAGTGTGACAATGTGTAATGTACATGGAGGGGTCTTTGTAGGAGAAAAATTAGTATAGTTATGATTTAATCTTTTTTAGATGAAATCCATTAAAATAATTAAAAATTTACTCCTCCAACCACCAATTTAGAATAGTTTTGAAAATGGAACCATAAGAGAGAAAATAAGAGCTGAAATTTTTGACTTATAATTTAACATGTGTATGTAATGATAAAAGGAATTAAAATAGTGTTTTATGGTAAATAATTGTTTGAAATTTCGGGTTTTAACCAAATCTGACTACATCTTGCTTTCACACATATTATTGTGAGTCTAATTGTTTTTTTGGAATTTTCTCATATATATACTATTTAAAATAAATTTATAATAAATTTTTCACTTAAAAAGGCATTTATCAAGCTAAATAAATAAATTTTTGTCAAATAAATATATTTTTAATTTTTCACTATTTTTATCTTAAAATAAAATTTAATAATTAAAATATACTCAATATAAAATTTTCAAAATATTTTGAGGTCAAAAAGTCTCTAGTTTACTTTGTAGTCAACCAAGGGTATTTTGGTCATTTTACAAATCTGTCTCAATAAATTCGTGAAAAATTTATAAAATTATTATTAATTATTCTAAGCATATATATGACTTAAAAAATAAATTTTAGACATTTTTAACTATTTTTATCCACTTTATCAATTATTCAATCCTTATAGGGGCAAAACAATTTTTTTAGCTCTTCTCGAGCTCCGATCTAGAAAATTTCTTAAAAGTCTAAGCTAAATACTATTTACTAATATCAACGTAACCATGGGGTCACACTCATGAGATTCCCATTCGATTCTTCATACATAATTATAGAATAATTTAAAAAATAGATTAGTAAGTAAAAGTAAGGGTGTAACATTTTTTGTATCAAGGCATCCAACACATTAGATTTAACAAACTTCCAAAAGACTCTGCATGATGATCGTCCAGACTTAAGTCTATTTAACGACTAAGTGTTTAAAGCTTGTCTAAACTATGCGTTTTCACATAAATATCTTAAGATGAATGCTTTACTTATTAAAGTGATCTAACGTTCAAATACTTGAGCATTAATTGAAGCATAGTATTGCAGAAAAAGAAAGTCAACCTATCAAGTTGGCAAGACAAAGAAAGAATGTTCAGAAAGTAGCTCTCCAACACAGTGTTGCACTTTTCATTTTAGTGCAAGAATAAAAGTCACTTTTCTATCTCTACTAAAAGCTCGATACATGCGCACACATTCCTCTTTTGAAGACTAAAGCTGAATATTTCAATGGCTATTGTTTTTGAAGACTATATATATTTTAGCTCAAGAGAGAAAAAGATGAAAAAGAGAACAATTATGAACTTTGTGCTTATTGGACGACCTTAAATCTCTTTCAAATTCCTTGTAGAAAAACTCTTTTACTGCACTTAAACTTTCATATCCTTGCATTGTGAGTTAAATTGTTTGTAACAACTGTTTTATGTTGTGAAAGCCTGGAGAGACTTAGTGATAAAAAATACTTAGGTGGTTGAGCAATTTGGGTATAGTGCATTGTAAAGCCTGAAAAAATGGAGAAAAATACTTGGTTGTAACATGTTGTGTGGTGAACACGAGTGCATCTCCGGTGAGCTCCCACAATGGTTGTTGGCATCTCTGGTGGTGGCACCTACAAGGACTCCAATGCCTAAGTCAGTAAGGATTTAAGTGTGAATGAGAATGAGAGAGAGCGTGTGTACCTAATAGGTATAGAGTCCTTTATATAGTGTGTTTTGGAGGGAAGTTCTGTTAGAGCTAGGTGTCACGTGGCAGTGTGCATTTAGGTGCCTTATTACACGCGTTCCTTGTCATTAGGTGCTTCCCATGCTATGCTAGGATAGAGGTGGAGTCGGTCTAAGATAGCAAAGGTTCACAAGTAGAGGTACCTGCGAATATGCCAACTGAGGTAGGTGAAGTGAGAGCTGACTTAGAGCTATAGGTCACCTCCAGAATAGTTGCCCCCAAACCGGTGATGCTTAGAGAAGCATCGTCAGCTTAAAAGCCTAAGTCGGCCCCATAACAGTTGCCCCCAAGCTGGTGATGATTGAAATAGGCATCATTGGCTTAAGAGCCTAAAAGAGGGTCCAGGATGATGTTGCCCCCAAGTCAGTAAGACTTTCCATTGGAAAAGGCTTGTTGACTTTGGAGTAGAAAGGTTCGAGTGTCTTTCATTTTTCAAACAATTGTGCTGTATCTTTAGGGTGGCCAAGGCGCATTAAATGCATAATGATTTGATATTTTAAACTCTATAGCACTTTGAATTTTAAGAGATTTTGGGGGTTGTTTGGATTATTACATTTTGAAAATCCTGGATTTAGGCCTGGCCCTAATATAGGCACGTAAGATAAAGCTTTGCTTCTGATAGTTTTAGTACGCTTGCTCTCATTTTCCTGTTGAGACCTTCTTTGTTCTTTGTGAGAGTTTTTTTTTTCTGCTTTTTGTGTCTTCCTCCTCCGACGAGAACTACAACACTTCCTGTTCACCTCATTTATTCTCCGACACCGGTCATTTCATATATTAAGGTAACGTTCTCATTCTTGTTTTTGCTTGAAGTAGTTTCTTTGTATTGTGGTTTTTCTTGTACTGTATTGTGTCCTTTTTCGTCGAAGATGGACTTGCATAGACACAATGCTTCGTCTTCTACTTGTGACAATCATGGCGAACGCCCAGGGGGTTTTGCCACTAACCGGCTATTTCAGTCTTCAGTGGTGCCTCTGTCTCACTGCATTGGTCGTCATGGTCATGAGGGTATCGTTGGCCATGCCAATTCTTCAACTGATCTTGCAGCTACACAGAGGACGGGGGGGGGGGAGGGGAACGATCTAAGGTAGGATGGGTAGGCAAAGGTCCGCAAGGAGGATTGATGAGTGCCCTTTAATAGCCGACGTAAAGCAACCCTTAAGATTGTTATCTACCCTGAGGTCCTAGAAAAATGTCAGAGCCACTTAAAGGCTATAAGGATGCTATATGACTTGGATAAGGTATTGAACTATACTAAAGTCTAGGTGCAATATCCAGACTTAATAAGGATTCCCTCTATGCTGGGCAACACTTCTGGGGTTAAAAAGTCAGTGAAAACTAATGCTGGGGTTGGGTCATAGTTGCCTAACCAGCCCATTCTAACCCTTCTTCCAGTGTTTTTGACAGGGAGATGGGAAAAACCATAAGAAAAGTGGAGACTACTCCAAAGGCCTACCATGACACAGCAGGTTTAAACATTGACTAGGTGGATAAGGAGGTGGCCGAGACTCAGTCATGCTTCAACCAGGCAGCTCTGGATGTATTAGCGGGTTGTCTTTTGATATAATGGCCCCTGGGAATGACTGCCAGATTTGTTTGTAAGGCTGGAAGGACAACATAGTGACTTGATTAGATGAGATCGAGGCTGTAGCGATAAGGTACTTGTACCCTAATTTTTTGCCTATGTACTTGACCTTTTTGAGTACCTTGGGATTAGGCTGCCATTGATGGAGTTCCAGGTGTCTATTCTCAACTTCCTCAACGTCGCTCCTTCACAACTTCATGCCAACTCTTAGGCCTTCCTCATGGCATTCGAAGGCCTGTGCGGTCGAGAGGGGACTGTGTGTAGTCGAACTTATTTTTGTACTATTTTACCCCTATCCAACAGATGTATGATAATAAATTTTCTTCTATCTCCCTCCAAAGTGTTCGGGGTTGGCCTCTACTAGAGCCCTTCCAAGATTCATATAAAGACTACAAAGACAAGTTTTTCTTCCCTCTGGGAGGCTTTTTTCATGGTTCGGGACATAGGGGAAAATGTCATTGAGCTCTAGTTCCCTCTATATTGGTCATATGACCATTATTGCTTAGATCCCAAAGGTTTTCAATCCAAGATAATGACCTAACCCCAGAAGAGGCTTGAGCTTGGGACTTTTTTTTGTTATGATAAAGAATCTACAGGATCGCATCCTTTGCCAGTGGCTAATTGGCACCACTCCTTCTGAGTATTGCCAAAATTTTAGTGTTTGTGTGAACTCTTTGTATATTTATTTTTTGATTGTCTTAAGACTTTATGTGTTGCTTGACCAAGTTCGTAGATTTTCTTACAATTACAATGGTGAAAGCCAAGATGACCGACTTCACCCTAGCCCTTCAACAGGAAAAGGTAGTCATTAGGGAAGTCGGGGACTAGGATACACCTATACTTGTAAGTCCAGCTATCGTTGAGGTAACAACTTCCAAGGTTGGCGTGCAAGCTGGAGTCGCCAAGACCGCTTCTATCGGCATCGTTTCTGGGAAGAAGGTTGTGACCGACAAGGGCAGTGCATGTGAAGAGGCATCAAGATGATCAGCCTTCTCCCTCAATGGTAGAGTTGGTGGACTAACAATTTTGGCCGTGAAGGCGACTGTGTTTAAAAATAAAATCTTCGGTGAGGTGAGTGCCATGAGGAGGGAGTTGGGCACCGTACAAAATGAGCTTGATAGGGCTAACCTCTCTCTTCAGCCATATGTTTCATGGCTGTTCTTGATATGTGCTGATGAAGGAGGCTTACAGCAACCAAAACCCCCTAGACATCCTGGCCGAGAAAGATGCAATCATATCCTGGCTGAAATAAATCAAGAAAGGGGCACGTTTGGCGAAAGAAGAAACTGGGCGTCAAATTGTTGAACTAGAAGGGGAAGTACACCAAGTATGCTGATTGATATGGATCTATCCTCTCAACTCCAAGCTTCAGAAGACAAAGTCAAAAATTTTGAAGCTGTAGTGTGAAAGTTAAAGGCCGACATGGTAGCTTCCCAGGATGAATCTCTCTTAATGTGCCATTGTTAGATTGAATCTTTCTAGTTGTCCTTTGAAAATACAATGGAACAAGTGTGTAACACCCCAAATTTCAAGTACTAGAAATAAACCACGAGCTAGCTCTTAGTAGAACCCTTCCCATATGTTATTAGACAAAAGATATCTTAAGAATTATTGTTATTATTATTATTATTATTATTATTGTGTTGTGTTGTTGTTATTATATTTATTATTATTGTTATCATTATTATTATTATTATTGTTATTATTATTATTGTTTTTAATACTTTAGTATTATAAATTAGTAGGAATATTATCATAAAACTCAAAAGAGCATCTAGGGCCCAATAGTGGACTAAAGCCTACTAAGCCACATACCCACCCACATGTTATAAGAAGGGAATAGAGAAGGAGGGTTAGGTTTAGCCATCATAAAATAGAAGAAGAAAGAAGTTAGAGAGAATAAGGAGAAAAGGAAGAAGAAAAAGAAGAGAAGAAAGAGGAATAGAAACCAGCGAACCCAAACCCTAGAACTCAGTTTTGCATGCTCCTAAAGGTGAATGCTCTCCCCTGTATTCTTCCTTGTCTTTTATGTTGTTATTTTTTATCTATTTACCTTTTCCCCCTCCTTATATCTAAGATTAGGGATTTGATGGGTTTTGAAAGAATTGTGAGGAAGTAAGAAGTTTATAGATTAGATAGCCGCTGGGCGACTTTTCTTCAAAAACTGGATTCCGCGTTTGTGCACAGACCCGCTGGGCGGGTTGGGTTCCGGCGTAGACCCGCTGGGCGGGTTTGCCGAACCGCTGGGCGCATACAACTTTTGCTATTACATTCCTTGTGTTTGTGAACTCCTTTTGGCAGTGTTTAACTTATTGGTATTTGTTTTTTTATGTCTTGTTGAGTTTATATTGTATGGTTGTTATTTACGTTGAAAAAAATGAGTGTGATATGAAATTGTGCCTATGATTCATGATAAAAGGCTATGAAAGCTGTAAGCATTGTATGTGACCATACATCATAACATTTGAGTTATGTGATGAGGAAAGTATGTAGGAATTTGGCTGGCGGAGGCCGTGATGGGTTGTTTAACCTTAGCCTTGGGGGTTATCCGGTTGGGAAAACTCCAATGGTCCATGCTGATCCCATGGAACCGGAGTGTACTGGCAAAACTAGGTAACCCTGACTAGTCACCGGGAGATATCATGCTAGTTGAGGGTGCGAAAGTCGAAGGTATCGGTATCGATGACGCTTCTTATGGCCTGCATTTACTCCTAGTCTACTTTTCGAAAAGTTTAGGTTGGTACCACATGTGCACGAGTAGTGGTTTAGGAACATCGCATGCATATGTATCTTGTTGTAGTGTGATATGTTGAAGTGTGCTACGTTGTAATTGTGTGAATTCTATGTGACCTTGTTCATAAGCGAATGATGTAATGTGTACACGTGTGAAAATGTGATTGTGTATTGTGATGAATTGTCAAGATTATGTATATATGCTCATGTTATGCATGTATGTCATGCTTACTTGATGAAACAAAACAATGTGTATGTCTAGTTACTAGGCAAAAGATGTGAAATAAATGTATGCTTGTAATAAAAATTGTGTTTGCTACCTCAAGGATAAGTGAGAGGCTAGGCCCTAGGATAGTGTTGTGAGGGTCCTAGTTAGATAATAATAGTTGTGAATGAGGTAGAGAAAGAGTGAATCCCCACACAGTGTAATAGAAAGGTATAAGATAAATAAGAGAGAACAAAATGACGGTATTAAGGTGAGTGTTAAGGGATGGTCAAAAGTATTTTAGAATGTCTGTGACCTTAGACTTGACCCATAGAGACAATCTTAAATATTAAAAGAAAGAAAAGTAAAATCTAAACATGAAGGGTTTAAATACTAGAGAGCATTTTGGGTAAGAAAGAGTTCTTAGGTTGAGAATGAGATAGTAAACTAATATAACAGTCAGGAGAATGAGAAAGTAGTTAACACAGAAAGTATTGAAGATTAAAAGGTGTAGATTAGACCGTAGGTTGGCGAATTATGAGAGACCTAGTGAGTTTAAATCCATAAAAGATAAATGATGAGGGTTGTCTGAATAGAGGAGTGTAACCCAGCGTAGAGTCCTTAGAGCATTCACTGAGACATTATGTCTCATTCCTTTAAGTTTCTCCTTTTTTAGGATACAGGTGAAGACATGCGTAGTTGGAGCTTGGAGTCACGTGCAAGAAAACGTAGTCTAGTTTATATTATGTTTTTGTATTCTTCTTTATATTTTGTACAATACCTTCGGGTGATAGATAAGTTATATTTGGCATGTATGTTTTTTTTTATATTGTTCGTATATAGTATTTAATTATATTTATGAGTAGCATTTGTATGTTGTTTCTACCTTTTTAAGTTTGTTTTTTTTTTTAAATCTAGACCTAGTTACGGTAATGCCTTTTAGGGTGTTACAAAGTGCACTTCTTCCTCCAAAGGAACATGGACCTTGCGTGTGCCCAGCTAGATTGCGAAGTAATTGACAGCGTTTGGCATGCAAATACAAATCATGAGATGACACTGGCAAATCTTGCCATTCCCACAGCTGATTTCGATGCTGACGATAATGCTGAGGAAGATGAAGTCGATGTAGAGCATCAGGGTGTCAAGGTCGATTCCGAGCCTCAAGGGGATAAGCAAAATGATGCAAGAAAACTTGCAGATAGCTTTATCAACCTTGTAGGTGACGCCAACTATCCCTCCTTCTATCGAGATTGTGATCCTAGGTGATGATCCAAAATCGGAGATGTCGGTCTCCCTGAAAATGCTGCCAACATTGGAGAATGAAGGGTCGGGATGTCAGTTTTGGTTGTAAATTTTTTTTGTTTATGTTTCCATCAGACTATGTATACATTTGAATACTTTGAATATAAATGACAAACTTTGATGTTTTCTTTGAATGTCTCACTCGTTGAGTACGATTTAGTATGTGTGCTTTACTTGGTATATAGATTGTTCTTTGCGCTTTAGTTAAACGCTTTCATGCTTGCTTGACTTTATCTTTTCACGCTTCTCGATTTCCATCTTCGTCTTTATATTCATTTTAGTGATCTTCCTACCCCGATTGGAGTGAATCCATGTACATGGGATAGTACGCGTTTATTTTTCTCTGTCTTTAGTGATCTTCCTATCCCGGCTGGAGTGAATCCACGTATACAGGGTAGTTCGCATTTAATTTTCTTCATCTTTAGCAATTTTTCTATCTCGGCTGGAGTGAATCCATGTATGTGGGGTAGCTCGCATTTACTTTTCTTCGTCTTTAGTGATTTTGCTACCTTGGCTGGAGTGAATCTAGGTACATGGAGTAGTTCGCATTTAATTTTCTTTGTCTTTAGCGATTTTCTTGCCTCGGCTGGAGTGAATCCATGTACATAGGGTAGTTCGCATTTTATTTTCTTTGTCTTTAGCAATCTTCCTAGATCGACTGGAGCGAATCCACGTATGTGGGGTAGTTCGCACTTAATTTTCTTTATTGCCTTTTACTTCTGTGTATTCATTTAGCCCTATATTTAACTTTATAGGGTAGGCAAACTCTCATTTTATTAATCATGTAAGGCAAAAAATATTGCAAGAGCCATAAGTTATAGTACGTGACTCTGTCCAATTGTACTACATGCTTAAATAACTACAAAATCAAAATCAGCGTAGCCAATCACGCCACAACTGTAGTACCGTCTGAGGTTACTTGTATTCCATGTTCGTAGTATGGCAATCCTAGGTAACGTATCCAAAGCATATGCATATGTGGCAGTCTTTGAGGTAACCCAATATAGGCCTTCTTATTTCTTGACAAGTTTTCCTTGTCTGGCGTTTCTCCCTCCTATGTCAGTCTGCCTCAAGACCATATCGCTAGGCTCGAAAGTGCGATGCGTGACCTTCTTATTATATCTCGCCGCAACCTATCGTTTCGAAGTAGCCTCTCTTATAGTGGCAACTTCCCTGCTTTCTTCTGCTATGTCTAATTCTGTACGTAGCAGTCCATCGTTATCCTCCAGCCTTAGGTTAGCCACTGTCTATGTCGGCTCTCTAATCTCTGCCAAGATCATTGCCTCCATGTTGTAAGTAAGGCGAAAATGAGACTCTCTAATGGAGGAGTGAAGGGTTGTGTGGTATGCCCATAGGACATATGGTAGCTACTCAAGTCAACACCCTTTCGCTTCATCTAAACGTCATCTGAGTCCTTTGAGGATGACTCGATTTGCTACCTTCGCTTGCCCATTCATTTAGGGATGTTCAGCTGACGTAAGATGCTACTTAATCTTCAACTGATCCAAGAACTTCTGGAAGCTCCTGTTTGTAAACTAAGTGTTGTTACCTGACACTAGAACATCCAGTATCCTAAACCTGCAAATAATTTGCTAGAACACGAAGTTCTCAACATTCGTCACCATGATGGTGGCTAATGCTTCTGCTTTGATCCAATTGGTGAAGTAACCAATTTCTACCACCAAATACTTAACCTAGCCGGGAGCTTTGGCAAAAGGGCCGAGTATATCAATGCCCCACCATATAAAGGGCCATGGGGAAGTAATCGTACTCAAATCTTCCCAGGGGGCAGATGAATGTCAGAGCATTTTTGGTGTCTTTCACATTTTTAAGCGAACTCCATAGCGTCATTTTCTAATGTTGGCAAATAATAGCCCGCTCTAAGTATCTTTTTAGCTAATGCTTTGCCTCCCAAGTATTGCCCACAACATCCCTTATGTATCTCAACCATCACATATTTAGACTCTGGCTTTCTCAAACATCCAAGCAACGGTTGTGAGAAGCCACATTGGTATAATTTACCATTCACTATGCAAAAATGAGCTACAGATCGCTTTAGCCTCCTTGCTTCTTTTTTGTCTTCCGAGGTGACACCTTCATTCAAATAGTTAATAATAGGGGACACCAACTTTGTTCCGACTCAATTGCTAATACGAGATTAGGCTCAAGAATTGTTTGTTGAATGACCGTCCTATTATTACTAGAAGATTTCGTTCTAGCTAACTTCGATAAAATGCCCGCCCTGACATTCTTCTCTCAAGGAAAGTAGACAAAGTCTATATTATTAAACTTTGCAATGAAAGTCTTAACTTTTGCCAAATACTTTTGCAATATCAATTAGGAATCGCTACATACACGCAATGACGTGATGCCAATGTCAGCCACCATAACGAGTCTGATTATGCATGCCTCGTATTCTGCCTGATTATTGGAGCTAGAAACATAAAAGTCAACAACTGTGCCAACACAACATCGTCCACAGACTCCAACATTATGTTGGCTCTACTTCCTTTTTTATTGGATGACCTATCTACAAAAGAGTCTAGGTTAAATTTCTGGATAAGGACTTCACTAGAGTCAATTCTGCTATAAAGTCGATTAATGCTTGAGCTTTCAATGCTTGGCTCGGTTCATACTGAATCTTATATTCTGATAATTCTATGGCCCAAGTTGTTGTCCTCCCTGCTAACTTGGGCCTGTGTAGAATGTGCCAGATTGGCTGATTTGTACTTACTATAATCTGATGTGACTAGAAGTATGGCCCTAACCTTTTAGCTACCATTACCAAAGCAAACACTACCTTCATATTGGGGTATCTCAGTTTAGCTCCTTGGAGAGCTCTACTTACAAAGTAAACTGACTTTTTCCCTTCTGGTGTCTCTGGTATTAGTGCAATATTCACAGCTTCATCGGCCACGGCTAAGTATAGGTACAATATTTCACCTATCTCGAGTTTAGTGAGTAGGGTGGAGAGGATAAAGTTTCTTTCAACCTTGTGAATGCAGCTTCACAATCATCTGTCCATTCAAAAGGTTTGCTTTTCCTCAAAGCCCAAAATAAGGGAAAGCATTTTGTGTTGATCTGGCTATAAATCTCGTCAATGTTGCCAGATGCCTAGTTAATTTTTGAACCTCTTTCACGTTATGAGGGCTTTTCATCTCCAATATAGCCCGACACTTTTTTGGATTTAACTCAATCCCCCTCTCAGACAGCTTGTACCCCAAAAATTTTCCTTTTGAGACACCAAATACGCACTTGTTGGGGTTTAACCTCATGTTAAAATTTTCCAACTGGGCGAAAGTTTTTTCCAAGTCTTGAAGATATGTCGAAGGTGTGGCACTTTTCACGATCATATCTTCAAAATATACTTCCAAAATCTTCCCTATCTGTGCCTCAAACACCTTGTTTATCATTCTCTAATACATGGTCCCAGCATTCTTCAACCTGAAGGACATCACCTTATAGCAATGATTGGCCTTTTTAGTCATAAAAGTTTTCTCCTAATTGCCTAGATATAAAGGGATCTGTTGTATCTAGAATAAGCATTCATAAAAGATAAATAACAAAATCTAGATAAACTGTCCATCAGTTTGTCAATATCGGGCAAAGGGTATAAGTCTTTCAGGTAGTGCTTATTTAGATGTAATCAACACACATTCTCCACTTGCCATTTTACTTCTTCACAAGCACCACATTAGCTAGCCAAGTGGCATACTTCACTTCTCGAATGAATCAGGCTTTCAACAACTCCTTTACCTATCTATCAATCTCCTGTAGGCGTTCATGGGCCATCTTTCTCCTTCCCTAACATACCAGTTTCATGGAGGGATCAACCTCTAACTGGTGGCAAAAAAGACTAGGTCTATCTCAGGGATATTTGTCAGCTTCCACTCGAATAAGCTAGCATTGTTCTTCATAAGTGCCAACAAATCCTCCTTCATTTTTTCGTCTAAGTCGGTACCAATCCTCACGACTTGAACCTTTTCTTTCCTAATCTGAACTGGGATGCATTCCCTTTTAGGATTTGGACGGGGTATTTAGGTATCTCTCTTTATCTCATCTTGGCAGTCTAATTTTGTCAAGAGTACTTCGCTTTCTTTGGGATTGGGTTTATAATCTATGTGTGGGTTGTGTCCAACATAAGGGACTCCTTGTAGCATTCCCTTGCTTTCCTCTGGTCTCCCCGAAGGGTGACTACCTCCATATTATCACCGACAAATTTCATAGCCAAATGCGAGACTGAGATAATGGCCCCTAAAGCATTCAACATTGGTTTGCCCAAAATCACATTAGACGAGGACTTTGCATCCACGACTATGAATTGCATGGTTATGGTTTTTATGCATAGTAGCTTTCCAAATGTTATGTGCAGCTTTATGTAACCCACCAGCGTTATCTAAGACCTGGAGAATCCTATCAAATCTTTATTGTATGGCATTAACTCAGATTTTGAGATTCTCAGCTTCTTGAAAAGTTCATAGAACATTACATCAGCGGAACTATCGATGTCTACCAGTTGCCTGTGAACTTCCTTGTTTGCCATCAAAGTGTTCACCACTAGAGGATCATCGTGGTTTGGCATAACGTCTGTGTAGTTAAAGTCATCAAAGATCAATGGTGGTGCCTTCTTCTTTGCGGGGCTATCACCAACACAAACCCCAAAAGAAGTTGCTAAAACTTCTCTGGCATGCCTCTTTCTTGTGTTGTTCAACAAACCTCCTCTTGAGAATCCACCTGCAATGACGTATATGATCTCATGGCTCTATGCAAGAGAATGGATAGGAGATTGTGTGGGTTGCCAGGATGACGACTGTCTGGGAGACTGGCGACGTATAGCGTGTACCTCAACATCATCTTGCGATGGTTAGGGTGGTGAATGGTTTCTCGCGGGACTATGTCGATGTGGTGATCTGTCTTTCTGGGGTGGAGAGTGCCCCCTCCTCGGGCTCCTTGATGTAACACCCCAAATTTCAGGTACTAAAAATAAACCATGAGGTAGCTCTTAGTAGGACCCTTCCCATGTGTTATTAGACAAAGATGCCTTAAGAGTTATTGTTATTATATTTCTTATTATTATTAATATTATATTTATTGTTATTGTTATAGTAGTTATTATTATTATTACTATTATTGTGTTGTGTTGATGTTATTATATTTATTATTATTACTATTATTGTTATTAATACCTTAGTATTATAAATTAGTATGAATATTATCATAGAACTCAAAAGAGCATCTAGGGCTCAATAGGGGACTAAAGCCCACTAAGCTACATACTCACCCACATGTTATAAGAAGGGAATAGAGAAGGAGGGTTAGGTTTAGCTGTCACAAAATAGAAGAAGAAAGAAGTTAGAGAGAATGAGGAGAAAAGGGAAGAAGAAGAGGAATAGAAGGAGGAGGAATAGAAACCGGAGAACGCAAACCCTAGAACTCAGCTTTGCATGTCCATAAAGGTGAGTGCTATCCCTTGTGTCTTTCCTTGTTCTTGTTCATCTATTTATCCTTTTCCTCCTTATACCTAAGTTTAAGGATTTTATGGGTTTTGAAGGGATTGTGAGGGAGTAAGGAATTTACAGATTAGATTGAACAATTATCAATGTAGAAGAGTGAGTAAGAATCTAATTATTTATTTAGGAGCATTTAGAAACCAAAGACAATAGGAAAAATAAATTAAAATTAGAACCTTGGATTTGGCCGACAGGATTAGATAGCCGCTGGGCGACTTTTCTTCAAAAATTGGATTCCGCATTGGCGTTAGACGCGCGAACCCGTTGGGCGGGGTGAAACATCCATGGGCTTGTAACACCCTAAGGGGCATTAGCGTAACTAGGTCTAGATTTCTAAGAATGAAAAGAAAAACAAACTTAAAAGGTAGAAACAACATGCAAATACTACTCATAAATATAATTAGATATTATATACGAACAATACAATAATTAAAATACATGTCTAATACAACTCATTTATCACCCGAAGGTGTCGTATAAAATATAAAGAATACAAAAAATACTATAAATTAGACTACGTCTTCTTGCACGTGACTCCAAGCTCCCTCTATACATGTCTTCACCTGCATCCTGAAAAAGGGAAAACTGAAAGGAGTGAGACATAATGTCTCAATGAGTGCCCTAAAGGTTCTACGACTAGGTCAGACTCTTCTACTCGGACAACCTTCATCACTTATATCTCATAACTTTAGCCTCACTAGGTCTCTCATAATTCTCCATACTTGTGGTCAAGTCTACACCTTTCAACAGTCAATACTCCCTGTTAATTACTCTCTTATTCTCACAACTATTATATTGGTTTACTATCTCATTCTTAACCTAACTCATCCTCATTACTTATGCTTTCTTACCCAAAACCCTCTTTAGAATTTACTCTTCTCCCTTTTAATATCAAAGCTGTCCTCTAGGGTCAAATCTAAGGTTACAGACATTCTAAAATACTCTTATTTTATTCTCTATTACGCCGAGAGGGAATTTACCCTTTCTCTATCTTATTCACAATTATTATTATCCAACTAGAACCCTCATAACACTACCCTAAGGTCTAGCCTCTCACTTATCCTTAAGGTAGCAAACACAATTCCAGTTACAAGCATATAATTATTTCACATTCTTTGTCTAGTAACTATACATATACCTCGTTTTGTTTCATCAAATAGGAATGACATACGTGCAAGATATGATCACATGTCCACAACTTTAACATTTCATCACAAGGCACGATTACATTTTACAAGTGTACACATTACATCAATTGCTCATAAATAAGGTCACATAGAATTCACATAATTACAAGATACATATGCGTGCTATGTTCCTAAACCACTACTCATGCACATGTGGTACCAAACCTAAACTTTTCGGAAAGTAGACTAGGAGTAAATGCAGGCCATAAGAAGTGTCATCAGTATCGATGCCTTCAACTTTCGTACCCTCAACTAGCATGATACCCCCCAGTGACTAGTCAAGATTACCCAGTTTTGCCAATATGCCTCGGCTCCATGGGATTAGCATGGACCATTGGAGTTTTCCCAACCGGATAACCCCCAAGGCTAAGATTAGACAACCCATCACGGCCTCCATCAGCCAGATTCCTACATACTTTCCTCATCACATAACTCAAATATTATGATGCATGGTCACATATAATGCTTACAATTTTTGATAGACTTTTATCATGAAACATTGGCACAATTTCATATCACACTCATTTTCTTCAAGGTAAATAATAATCATACAATACAAACTCAACAAGGCATAAAAAAAACAAATAAGAATGAGTTAAACACTGTCAAAAGGAGTTCATAAACAGAATAACAAAAGTCGTATCTGCCCAATGGTCCAGCGAACCCACCCATCGGGTTTGCGCCAAAACTCAACCCGCCCGATGGGTCCGCTTGAGGACCCAACCCGCCCGGTGGGTTTGCGCACCCAATGCAGCCACAGAGTCCAATTTTTCAAAAAAGTTGCCCAACGGCTATCTAATCCCGCTAAAAGGACGCGAGGTACAAATTTTTATTATTGTGTTTGATTTATAAACACTCCAAAATAAATAAATAAATTCCTTATTACTTCTTCCACCTTGATAATTAATCGATCTAATCTATAAATTCCCCACTCACAATTCCTTCAAAATACATCAAATCCCTAAACTTAGGCATAAGAAGGGGGAAAAGGTAAATAGATAAACAACACAATTTAAAGGACAAGGAAGGACATAGGAGAGAGCACTCACCTTTTGGAACACACAAAGCTGAGCTTTAGGGCTTGGGTTCTCCAGTTTCTATTCCTTCTCTTTTCTTCTTCTTTTTCATCCTTTTCTTCTCATTCTCTCTAACTTCTTTCTTCTTCTATTTTGTGACGGCTAAACCTAACCCTCCTTCTTTATTCTCTTCTTATAACTTGTGGGTGGGTATGTGGCTTAGTGGGCTTTAGTTCCTTATTGGGCCCTAGATACTCCTTTGAATTTTACGATAACATTCCTAATAATTTCTAATACTAAAGTATTAATAACAATAATAATAAGAACAACAACAACAACAACAATAATAATAATAACGACAACAACAACTTATACAACAACAATAATAAGTATAATATTAATAAGAATAGGAATAATAATAATAAGAACAACTCTTAAGGCATCTTTTGTCTAATAACACAAGGGAAGGGTCTTCCTAAGAGTTACCTCATGGTTTATTTTTAATACCTGAAATTTGGGGTGTTACAGGATGCGTTGGATCCTGACGCGGCTCCGCTAGGTGGGGTGCAATACCCGCTGGGCGAGTTGGGTTTTGGCACAGGCCTGCTAGGCGGGTTCGTTGGATCGCTGAGCGGGGCTTCCGTCTTGCTAGGCAAATACAACTTTTTTTATTCTGCTCTTTGTGCTTATGAACTCTGTTTTGTAGTTTTTAAGTCAATGTTATTTGTTTCTTTTATGCCTTGTTGAGTTTATAATGTATGATTGTTATTTACCTTGAAAAAACTGAGTGTGATATGAAATTGTGCCAATATTTTATGATAAAAGTCTATGAAAAGCTATAAGCATTATATGTGACCATGCATCATAACATTTGAGTTATGTGACGAGGAAAGTATGTAGGAATCTGGCTGGTGGAGGTCGTGATGGGTTGTCTAACCCTAGCCTTGAGGGTTATCCGATTGGGAAAACTCCAATGGTCCATGCTGATCCCATGGAGCTGGGGCGTACTGGCAAAACTGGGTAACCTTGACTAGTCGCTAGGGGATATCATACTAGTTGAGGGTGCGAAAGCCGAAGGCATCGGTATAGATTACGCTTCTTATGGCTGTGCATTTACTCCTAGTATACTTTCCAACAAGTTTAGGTTGGTACCGCATGTGCATGAGTAGTGGTTTAGGAACGTGGCATGCATATGCATCTTGTTATGGTGTGATATGTTAAACTATGCTATGTTGTAATTGTGTGAAGTGTATGTCACCTTGTTCATAAGCAACTGATGTAATATGTACATGTATGAAAATGTAATTGTGATAAAGTGTCAAGATTATATATATGTGCTTATGTTATGCATGTATGTTATGCTTGTTTGGTGAAACAAAACGATGTGTATGTCTAGTTACTAGGCAAAATATGTGAAATAAATGTATGTTTGTAATTAGAATTGTGTTTGCTACCTTAAGGATAAGTGATAGGCTAGGCCCTAAGATAGTGTTGTGAGGGTTTTAGTTGGATAATAATAATTGTGAATGAAATAGAGAAAGAATGAATCCTCACACAATGTAATAGAAAGGTATAAGACAAGTAAGAGAGAACAAAATGAGGGTTTTAAGGTGAGTGTTAAGGGAGTGTCAAAAGTATTTTAGAACATCTGTGACTTTAGACTTGCCCCCTAGAGAATAACCTTAAATATCAAAAGGAAGAAGAGTAAAATCTAAACAAGAAGGGTTTTAAATACTAAAGAGGGTTTTGGATAAAAAAGAGTTCTTAGGTTAAGAATGAGATAATAAACTAATATAACAGTTGGGAGAATGAGAGAGTAGTTAACGCAGAGGAAGTATTGAAGATTAATAGGTGTAGACTAGACCATAGGTATAGAGAATTATTAAAGACCTAGTGAGTTTAAAGCCATAATAAATAAATGATGAAGGTTGTTCAAATAGAAGAGTCTAACCCAGCTGTAGAGTCCTTAGAGCACTTATTGAGACATTATGTCTCATTCTTTTAAGTTTTCCCTTTTTCAGGATACAGGTGAAGACATGTGTAAATGGAGCTTGGAGTCCCGTGTAAGTAAACATAGTCTAGTTTACATTATGTTTTTGTATTCTTCTTTATATTTTGTATGATACCTTCAAGTGATAGATGAGTTATATTTGGCATATATGTTTTATTATTGTATTGTTCATATATAATATTTAATTATATTTATAAGTAGCATTTGTATGTTGTTTGACCCTTTTTAAGTTCTTTTTTTTTTAAATCTAGACGTAGTTATGGTAATGCCCTTTAAGGTGTTACACTTGATCTCTCTCTCCTTGGTGGTGAAGGGTGTCATCCTCTATCATTACGACCCCTATTCTGCTTAACAAAGTGGCCAAGTCTCCCTCGTCTGATCAGCACTTTAATTACATCCTTCAGCTAAAAACATTCATCAGCTAAAAACACCGTTCGCACTAGAAGCCACCTCAAGAGTGGCAGAAGCAACCTTACCATCCTTAGGCGATGGTGGTGGAAGCTTCAATGGTGAAGGTGCCACAATAGACTTGTAGTTTCTTGTGCTAACCATCATGATCTTTAGAGAATGAAGAAAACAAAGGAAATGAAGAGAATAAGAAAACAATTCCCACAAACAACGCCAATGTTGTATGGTGAACACAAGAGTGCGTCTTCGATGAGCTCCCACGGTGGTTGTTGGTGTCTTTAGTGGTGGCACCTACAAGGACTCTAATGCATAAGTCAGTAAGGATTCAAGTGTGAATGAGTATGAAAGAGAACATGTGTGCCTGATAGGCATAAAGTCCTTTATATAATGTGTCTTGGAGGGAAATCTTGTTACAACTAGGTGCCATGTGGCAGCGTGCGTTTGGGTGCCTTATTAAATGCGCTCCTTGTCGTTAGGTGCTTCCTATGCTATACCAAGATAGAGGTGGAGTCGATCCAAAATAGCAAGGGTTCATAAGTCAGGGTACTTGCAACCATGCCAGTCGGGGTAGGTTAAGTGAGAGCTTACTTAGAGCTATAGGTCCAAGTAACCTCCAGATTTTAACATAAGGTTAGTTAGTTGAACACCTTCACATGAAAGAATTGGACATAACTCAAGTTTGAATGAACCAATATAAAACTCTCTATGTCTTTGTTCTTCCCTTATCCATTTATTTACTCCTACTATCTACTCTCGTAATAGTCTTTTTAAAAGGTTAAAAAGTTTTTTTTTAATACAAAATTCAGCCCTCCTTCTTGTGTATTCCTCACTCTTTCAAGAAAAAGCTAAACCCTAAGACCATTAGTGGGTATTTCATTGGATATACCGAAAGGTCTAAAGGTTAGAAATTTTATTGTCCATCTCATGCTACCAGGATAGTGGAACCAATAAATAATAAGTTTCATGAAAATGAATTGATGAGTGGGAGTGATCAAGCTAGGAACTTAGATTTTGAACATGATCATATAACACCCCAACCTTCCACATCAAGTGACAGATTGATTGTTATTCACAATGCTCCTCAAATTCAAATGGAAGTTGAACAACCAATTATTAATATTCCATAAATTATTGATGACAATCAAGTAGATCAAGTTGATCATCAGATGTCTGAAAATGATGAACAACTAGCTAAACAACATGATCCATAAGAAAAAGTTGATATAGCATTGAGGAGATCTACTTGTATAAGGAAATAGCTATTCCTATTGACTGTGTTGTGTATCTACAAGAATATGACTATAACATTGGAGCTGAAAATGAACCTAAAAATTTCACCAAAGCCATGAGTTGTAGAGAATCAAATTTATGGTATAATGCTGTGAAGGATGAGATGGGTTCCAAGAAAAGTAACAAAGTCTAGGATCTTGTGGAATTGCCTAATGGAGTGAGGGCCATTGGTTGTAAATGGGTCTTTAAGGCCAAGAAAGATTCATTACGCAACATTAAGAGACACAAGGCATGACCTGTTGCTAAAGGGTTTACTAAAACAAAAGGAATCAATTATATGGAGACTTTTCTCCTATTTCAAAGAAAGATCTCTTCACTTTATCTTTCCATTAGTGGCACATTTTGACCTTGAGTTGCAACAAAAGGATGTGAAAATAGCTTTTCTTAATGATGATTTACAGGAGGAAGTCTATATAAAACAACCTGAAGGTTTCTCTTCTAGTGAATTTGAACATTTGGTTTGTAAGCTGACAAATTCCATATACAGTTCAAAACACCCCCCCCCCCCTCAATGGTATCTTAGGTTTCATGGAATAATTTCTTCACTTGGATTTGTTGAAAATCCCATGAATCAATGTACATACCAAAAGGCCAATGGGAGTAAAACAAGTTTTCTTGTTTTATACATGGATGATATTTTACTTGCAACCAATGATAAGGGTTTACTATGCAAGGTGAAATAATTTCTCTCTACGAATTTTGACATGAAGAATATGGGTGATGCATCTTATGTTATTGGCATTAAGATTTGTAGAGGTAGACCTCAAGGTATTTTAGGTCTATCATAAGAAACCTATATTAATAAAATTTTAGAAGAAAGATTGTTCATCAAGTGTTGCTCCCATTGTAAATAGTGGCAAGTTCAATTTGAATCAGTGCCCAAAGAATGATTTTGAGTGGGAATAAAAAAAAAACATTTCTTATGCTTCTATTAATGGGAGCCTTATGTATGCTTAGGTATGCACAAGGACTAACATTACATTTGTTGTTAGGATGCTTGGAAGATATCAGAGTAATTCATGTATTGACCACTGGAGAGCTGCTAAGAAAGTAATAAGGTACCTGCATGGAAACAAAGACTACATGCTTATATATAGGCAGATAGACAATTTAGACATGATAGGCTATTCAAATTTTGACTTTGCTAGTCGTGTCGATTCTTGCAAATCAATATCAGGGTACATTTTCATGATGGTAAGTGGAGCTATTTCTTGGAGAAATGTTAAGCAAACATTAATTGCTACTTCTACCATGGAAGTTGAATTTGTCTCTTCTTTGAAGACTACTTCACATGTTGTATGGCTTAAGAATTTCATTTATGAGCTTAGAATTGTTGATTCCATTTCTAGGCCTTTGAGAAATTCTGTAATAATTCAGCTATTGTCTTCATGGCTAAGAACAACAAAAGTAGAAGTTGAAGCAAACATATCAACATTAAGTACTTAGCCATAAGAGAAAGAGTAGAAGAAAAGAAAGTGGTTGTAACGACCCACTGCCGCCATATGACAACGTTACTACTTTTGTAACACCCTAAGGGGCATTACCGTAACTAGGTCTAGATTTTAAAAAAACACACTGAAAAGGGTAGAAACAATATACAAATACTACTCATAAATATAATTAAATATTATATACGAACAATACAATAAAAAAACATACATGCCAAATATAACTTATCTATTACCTGAAGGTATCGTACAAAATATAAAGAAGAATACAAAAACATAATATAAACTAGACTACGTTTTCTTGCACGTGACTCCAAGCTCCATCTACGCATGTCTTCACCTGTATCCTGAAAAAGGGAAAACTTAAAGGAATGAGACATAATGTCTCAGTGAGTGCTCTAAGGACTCTACGGCTGGGTTAGACTCTTCTATTTGGACAACCTTCATTACTTATCTCTCATGGCTTTAGCCTCATTGGATTTCTCATAATTATCCATACCTATGGTTGAGTCTACACCTTTCAACAGTCAATACTCCCTGTTAATTGCTCTCTCATTCTCACAACTATTATATTGGTTTACTATCTCATTTTTAACTTAAGAACTCATCCTCATTATTATACTTTCTTACCCAAAACCCTCTTTAGAATTTACTCTTCTTCCCTTTTAATATTCAAAGCTGTCCCCTAGGGTCAAGTCTAAGGTTACAGACATCCTAAAATACTCTTATTTCATTCTCTCTCTTACTTGTCTTATACCTTTCTATTACGCCATGAGGGAATTCACCCTTCCTCTATCTTATTCACAACTATTATTATCCAACTAGAACCCTCATAACACTATCCTAAGGTCTAGCCTCTCACTTATCCTTAAGGTAGCAAACACAATTCCAATTACAAGCATATAATTGTTTCACATTCTTTGTCTAGTAACTAGACATATACCTCGTTTTGTTTTATCAAACAGGAACGACACTCGTGCAAGATATGATCACATGTCCACAACTTTAACATTTCATCACAAGGCACAATTGCATTCTTACATAGAATTCACATAAATAGGGTCACATAGAATTCACATAATTACAACATAGCACACTCTAACATATCACACTATAACAAGATACATATGCGTGCTATGTTCCTAAACCACTACTCATGCACATATGGTACCAACCTAAACTTTTTGGAAAGTAGACTAGGAGTAAATGCAGGCCATAAGAAGCGTCATCGGTACCGATGCCTTCAGCTTTCGCACCCTTAACTAGCATGATATCCCCCGGTGACTAGTCAGGGTTACCCAGTTTTGCCAGTACGCCCCGGCTCCATGGGATCAGCATGGACCATTGGAGTTTTCCCAACCGGATAACCCCCAAGGCTAAGGTTAGACAACCCATCACGGCCTCCACCAGCCAGATTCCTACATACTTTCCTCATCACATAACTCAAATGTTATGATACATGGTCACAAATAATGCCTACAACTTTTTATAGACTTTTATCATGAAACATTGACACAATTTCATATCACACTCAGTTTCTTTCAAGGTAAATAATAATCATACAATATAACCTCAACAAGGCATAAGAAAACAAACAACAATGAGTTAAAAACTACAAAGAGAAGCTCATAAACACAAAGAACGGAATAACAAAAGTCATATCCGCCCATCAGGACGGAAGTCCCGCCCAGCGGTCCAGCGAACCCGCCCAGCAGGTCCGTGTCGGAACCCAACCCGCCCAGCGGGTATTTCACCCCGCCCAGCGGCTCCGCGTGCCTAGCGTAAACACAGAATCCAATTTTTGAAGAAAAGTCGCCCAGTGGCTATCTAATCCCGCTGGGCGGATCCAAGGTACTAATTTAATTTATTTTTCCTATTGTCTTTGGGTTCTAAATGCTTCAAGATAAATAATTAGATTCTTAATCACTCTTCTACATCGATAATTGGTCAATCTAATCTATAATTTCCTTACTCCTTCACAATCCCCTCAAAACCCATCAAATCCCTAAATTTAGGTATAAGGAGGGAAAAGATAAATAGGTGAACAAGAACAAGGAAGGACATGGGGGAGAGCACTCACCTTTGTGGACATGCAAGTTGAGTTCTAGGGTTTGGATTCTCCGGTTTCTATTCTTCCTCCTTCTCTTCCTCTTCTTCTTCTCTTCTTTTCCTCATTCTCTCTAACTTTTCTTCTTCCTCTATTTTGTGACAACTAAACCTAACCCTCCTTCTCTATTCCCTTCTTATAACATGTGGGTGGGTATGTGGCTTAGTGGGCTTTAGTCCCCTATTGGGCCCTAGATGCTCTTTTGGGTTGTATGATAATATTCCTACTAATTTATAATACTAAGGTATTAATAACAATAATAAGAATAAGAATAAGAATAAGAATAATAATAACAACAACAACAACAATAATAATAATAACAATAATAATAATAGGGAATATAATAACAATAATTCTTAAGACATCTTTTGTCTAATAACATATGAGAAGGGTTCTACTAAAAGCTATCTCGTAGTTTATTTCTAGTACTTGAAATTTGGGCTGTTACAACTTTTCTCTTAAGAGGCTTGTTTTAATAAAGATATTAGATTAACCATTGCAAAACCGTGCCTTTGTTTTCACCTTTTTCTTCTTTCTAGAAAATCATAAAGAAAACTATCCTACTAAGAACTTCCAGATCTCATATATAACCATCATCTATGGAATCTATCCATTTCAACTGAGGTAACTACACCAATGTATAAATCAAATAATCAAAAGAAATAAGTATACAAACGTTATTAGTATATTTACATCAATAGGAAAGGGGTACAAAACACTCCCTTTATAGCTGGTCACACTATACATCATGTTAAAAGAAATAAATAACAATAAAGGAATATCAACTCCTCAAAAGAAGAAAATAAATGAATAATTTCTCCAAGCAGGTCACATCTTGCCACTGGCTAAAGTGAAGCATCATCATAGACTGAGAGAAGATAGATTTGCCAAAATCTCACATCTGCTCCCATGTCAATGACGTGGTCATCACAGGCATGAGCTACACATGCAAACAACGCAAGGGTAAGCTTACTTGAAACAATATAACATGTAGTATGAAATAAAAGTAATAGGAAATCTCCTTCTCATACATCAATTGTCAAACAAGGATAACAATAGTACAACAACCACCACAACAAAAACTTTAGCAATAACACCACCACCACCACCACCAACAACAACAATAACAACTACGTAACAACAACAACAACAACAATAACAACTATGTAACAACACCACCACCAACAACAACAACACAACCACAACAACATCAACAACCCCACCAAAAACAACACAACCACAACCACAATAACAACAATGACCACAACAACGACAACAACACAACGACAACATGACCAACAGCCCCATCAACAACAACAACATGACCAACAGCATAACCACAACAACATCAAGAACCACAATAATGACAATAACACCACTAATAACAATAACCATAAAAGAAATCTTCATTTATATACATATACATGTATAAGATCTAAAGAAAATTCTATAATACATGTCACATTCCAAATCAATGATATCAATCACCATGTCAACGTATGAGGACATTACTCTCAAGAGATTTTCATCAACTAAGTGATAGCAAGGTCTCATCCCCTACCATGACATCAACAACCATAAGTACTATACACCATCCAGGGATTGCTAACTCTGACCAAAGTCATTTTTGACAAAATCAATCAACACCAAGCATCACAAAACAATTCTAGTTACTTCTAATACCTTTCTAACTAATTACATAATAATTTCATCACCAATCATCAACAATTTCAAAATACCTTTCAAAAACCCATTTTTACCAAGAATAAACTACATGACAGCATTCATAAAAATTCAATCATTTCAAAAGCATGAAATCAACATATCAATAGCCATTAACACAAAATCAACTAATAGTAAACTTCCCTTACCTCTTAGAGACTCCAAAATTTGAACTAATGGAAGAGGAGAGAAATGGAACTTGAACTCTTGAGCCAAAGTTTAAGGAGAACCTTTAAGAAGAAGAGCAATCCTTGCACTAAACCAAGAAAGACACAACTATACTTGTTAAAATTGAAGAAATAGATGGGAGAAAGCTAGAAAAGGTTGGGAGAAAGAACTTGAAAAATGAAAAATGAAGGAGAAGAAGGAGTCATCCTCTTTTTATAGAGGATTTGGCCCAAAAAGGGCTTTGGCTTGCCAAGGCCCAACTTCTGCCTCCTGACACTTCAAGGCTCAAAACTGGCTGAGCACCATTGTTTCCTTACTAAGCTAACAAAGATATCACCAACAAAGGAACTAGGCTCAAAAAGCTTTTTCTCAAATTCCACTATTTAAATCGGAGTTTCCAAGCAAAACACCTCATAAAACAATAATCACACATCTACAATTTATTTATTACGTCTTAATTACAAAATTAAATTAAATTTCTACTTTCAATTATTAAACCACAATAGGAGAACACTGGGGTTATAGTGGTCATTAAACCTATTAACACTTAGTTAATGATTGCTAATCCTTTAGCTAAAGGCATGCCACCATTACGATTCAAGGATTGTCATGTAGTGTTTTCCTAATGTATGATTTAGTTTTGATAATTAAAAAGTGGAAATTAGATATGTAATATAGGTAACTAAAAGAAATAAATGAATTGTTGTTATACATTAATTGTTGTGTGTGATGATGGTTATGAGTGGTTTATTTGAAATTCTGGTTTGAATTTAGAAAACTTGAGATATCTGCTTGAGCTAATTAGATGAGTTGTGAGTGTGTTTTTGGGCTGTTGAGGGAAAAATAGATGAGTTAGACCAGTTATGAGCTATAGGGAGTGGTTAGATGAGTTATGAGCCTTAGTTAGCCTAAACTCCATGTGAGAGCTCTGGAGGGTAAAAAGTATAAAAGGAGGGTGGAGGGAGTCTTCTTCTCTCATTTTCTCATTCGCACTCTTTCTCATCCTTTCATCTCTTCTCTCATCTCCCCCAATCCCTCTAAATATCTTTAGTCACCAAAGAGGATAGCAAGATACCAAACCTAGACACCGTGTTCTTATGTTAAGGAAGGTAGATTTCTTGAAGGATTGGTTCAAGAATCTCTTTCTCTCACATTCTTATCTTCGTAAATTTGAAACTTGGAAACCTTTAGTGGTAAGGGAAGCTTGCTTTAGTTGTGCTCCTACTAGTTTATTGTTGTTAATTGTGATTATAGTATTAGATTGTGTTGAAAATAGATTGGAATTGAGTTTTGTGGAATTTTGTTGTTAAAATGGGTTTCCCTTGAGAATTGGATAATTTATTGGTGAATATTACTTTGTTTGTAAAACTCTATTGAATATATTGAGTTTGAATGTTGACTGAATCTATTGGATCTTGTTTGAGAAAGAATAAGTGAAAAGGTTGGATTTTGGGGTTTTGTTCGAAGAGAGTTGCTGAGCAACTAAGGGCTTCATTAAGTGAGAGTGCCCTTGGAACTGAGTTGAAGTTATTGGGTTGAAGATTCATTGAGCAACCCCTATTGTTGCTGAGCAAATGTTCTTAAGGGAAGATGAATGAGTGAGGAAAAGAGGAAATTCACTGAGCGAAAATCGATTTGTTGGGTGAGTGATCATAAGAATTTTGAAAATTTTCCACAAAATGGTTCACTAAGCGAGGGGTAAGGAGGGCATTCGCTGAATGGAACCTATTCTCGCTGAGCAAATTTGGAGACCTATAGAGTTATTTCTCTTTATTGTAAGTATCTCGCTTAGCGAAAAATATGTTTGCTAAGCAAGGATCTTAAATGAGACTTGGCTACTCTATAGAGTGGCTACTCACTGAGCAACACTCATGCTCACTGAGCGAAAGGTGAGAGGAAGGCTTGGATTCACTAAGTGACTCTTATTGTTGCTAAGCAAGAACCCTGGTACAGAGAAAGGGGTAATCTCTGGAGTTGAGTTCGCTGGGTGGGGCTTATACTCACTGATTAAGAACCTTCGAGAGGGAAAGTGTGCTCTTTGTGTAGAAGGTACTTGTTGAGCAAGCATATGAATCACTAAGCGAACCTAGTATTCTATTAAGATGTGTGAGAATTTGTTGGAAAGTGATAGTTGGGTGGAAGGTTGCTTAGGTAGAACCTCCACTAGTTATGTTGTGTTATAGTGGTGAGACATTTCACAGAGAGTATAGGTTGCTTAGATAGGACTTCACCTAAGATGTGTGAGATTTCTCACGAGGTATGTGCTGCTTAGGTAGAGCCTTACCTTTTGACCATGCATGGGGCTAGATTGGGCCTGCATGGAGTTGGTAGTGATGATGGAACCATAGGTGGTGCTGAATAGGTCACATGATATTATGTTGATATATATATATATAATGATTGGTTGTGTTTGAGTTATTGTTGTGGTGATTCATGCATTTGCTTGCATATATTATTAGGGATGAGCGCCTGGATAAGATGTGGGGTTTGAAAGATGGGCCTTGGGGATGAGTGGATGGATAATTTCGTAAGGGGCCAAGGCGGTGCAGGCCTTATATATCGCAGTAAGCCACCACCCACATTCACTTGTCCTGACAAACCACTAAGCTTATCCATAGATTAGAGTTTGGCAAACCTTGAATGGTGCTTGGAAAGCCATGGTAGAGGGTAAACCTGGCTAATCGCCTAGAATGTAGTAAATCTCTCGAGAGTCATGTCATTCATGCATGGACATAGGGTTGATAAAAGCTTGGTATGTTGCGTATAATGTGTGAAAACTCATTCTTCTATGAATTGGATTCCGAATTAGTATGCTGATGGTTTGATGAAATGGATTTTGTATACAATATTTTTGTTTTGTATCGTAAGCTTACCTTTACCTTGCTATTTGTTTTATTGTGGTTGTCGTTGTTGCTGGTTGTTGTTATATGTTGTTGTGACTATGATCATCACTTCGTTTGGCATGGGGACAGAGGGTGAAGCTTTAACAAACCCAACTTCTCGAAGTGGATAACAAAGGTCTCAGCTAGATATGTTAGAAGGCCTTGATTGGATGATCTTTTTGTTTCTTTTGTATATGTTGTATAGTATGACCAACTATAGGGAGTTTCTTTTTGTATCCCTCTCCCTTGAATTGTATAACTTGGTATATATGTCATATTATTTCATATTTTGTATATATTTTATAGTATGTATGACATCATAGTAGTTTTTGATCTTTATTATTAAGTATCTTGTTAATATATGAAATGGAAATGTAGTACTATAGTAACAATGGGTCATTACAAGGATCATGTAGAGAAAATATGGGACTTGGTTCCACTTTATGATTGTATATATACAGATGATTAATGATACTCTTATATCTATGATGTTTTCTCATATTCATATGCACATTAATTTATTTTAGAAAATATATTCAACAAGAATAAATGTCGGGTTTATTCATTAAGTTTTTTTACCATGTAAGTATAAAACTTGAGAAATTGAATATGTTGTGATAGATGGATGATAATACCCACTATAAGAAGTATTATTGCTATGATTCACGTATTCATTTCTTAAGGAAGGTTTCAGTTGACTCATTCAGTTTAATGGGTTAAATGTTTAAACCAAGTGGAAGAGTGTAACAGTTTTATTATTTAAAATTATGTTTAATTCTATTTAATGGTTCAAACATTTTGGATTTGTAAGGTCAGGTTTGAATGACCATTATTGTGGTGGCAATGGCTATTGAATGCACTCTTGATGGAATAATGCTTAAAAAATAGCAGTTATTGGTCCATTAGCTTCATACTCAAAACTTTCTAATAAACCAGCTATAGTGAGAGTGAGAGCTTGAAAGAACCAAGAACAGGAAGATTTGCAGCTCTTCATATTTATAATGGCTGGAGGTAATTTTCGATTTGGTTTATTCCGCATTTAGATTTAAACTAGTGTTTCATCTAGTATTTGAAATACATAAAGATCTTATAGTTTCTCTTACAATACAGTCCTAGGAATGAGTTGGAGGCTCTCAATTCAATTGTATTGCTTGTTGATAAAGGTGAATGTAGCCATGTTTGTTTAGAAACATATAACCAAAAAACGGGTTTAGTGATATGTGATATAAAATTTTATTTTATTGTTTAATGCTTAGTAAAAATTCTATGGTCAAGTTGGTCACTAAATTTTAAATTGATACTCATTGTGAACTTGATCTCTAAATTGTATTCCTTTTTCATTAATTTGATTCAATTGTTTAGTTTTATGTTGTGCATTTTATAAAACTGATATGGTAAGATAACATTGTTTACAAGTATCATACTTTTGTTCTTAATTTCCATTGGCCTTTATATGTGTGTGTGTGTGCATGTGTTTCTCAGAAATTTTCATTGCTTCATCTTCTTATTGGTATTCCAGGTTTTGCACTAGGTTACTTTGCTTCTTTTGGAAAAAATGCAAATTGTAAATTTAGTCCTTTATATTGTTCTACTCATGACTGCTTATAAAACTATTTTCTATTTTTTCCAAATGATAGGTTGACATGTTTTTTGTGTTTGCTTCTTTAAATGAGCTTCTTGATCCCTTTCTCTTTCATTTTTTCTCTCTTTTGTTAGGGTGTATAAATAAATTGAAAAGTTTAAATTTTTCTATTATGCTAAATTCTTGGATTAATTAACTATTTTTCTTGGTATTTCAAATATGTTACTAGCTAGGTTTCCTAACCTTTTAGATTCAAGATTGAGAGTTGATGAAAAAACCAAAAAACTACAATATTCTTTGATCAACCAATATTTACTTGCAATGTGCTTTTGGATATGTGCACACGTGTAAGAAATTATGAATTTGTCAACTCTATTGATTTTTTTAATCAATGATTATCACCTAATGTGAACCCTTCATTTTAGAGAAGTTAAATGCTAAATCATATTTGTTGTGCTTCCAATTGTTTTCATTAAGTTTATAATTATCCCTAAATGAAGTTACTTTGTTTGCTGTAAATTGTAACTTTCTTGGTTGTTTGTTTGAAGTTAGCTTTAGGGTCCTCCTTTTTAAAAAAAAATAAGATAGAAAGAGTTTGTTGTCTATGCCAAGTCTTATGGCTCATGACATGTCTCACTAACAAGTGAAATTATAGGACTTGTTGATGGCCTATATGCATCTCGGTTTGAAGTTGGTAGTGTGTAGGACATTCAGCCACATGGATATAGAAGAGCCTCACTGTTGTTCTGTGGAAGGAAAGGTCAAAGTTTATTTGAGGAAGAGTTTTAGTTTACTTAAGAATAAGTACTGGCAGGTGGTTTAAGGTTGTTGGTAATTTAGTGCTTACCCTTTTGTATTTTTTGTTTACATATTTGAGTTTTCTGTTCATTAGTAGAATTATGAGTTAGGTTTAGTTTAAACTTTAGACTTTACTTTATCAAACTGTTTGTTTATATATTAATGTTACTTTAGTTAGTAATCTGTTTTATATTTTGTTTTAGTGATTTTTCAAGATGGGTTAAATAGATTACAATCTTGTGTGTAGTATTGTTAAATTTATTGAAACTCTATATATACTCTTTCAAGCCCTTATTTATAAATGAATAGCTTTGTAAATAAAAGGCTTTACTGACAAAGTGATCTTAGACTTTCTTTGTCCATGCCTTTCTCCCTCTATCGTTCCCTCACTCATTAAAAGCAACAATCAAATACGATGAAACCATCAACAAGAAATTTGAAGTAAATGGTTCAAGCGCTATCTATATGAAATCACAAGTCAAAAGTATAAAGCTAAAAAGAGCATATGGCAATACTATGTGCCGATACAAGAACATTACATGTCATTCATTATAAATACATAAATATATATTCACATGAGTGCTTGATAGTGATATTAATTGTAAAGAGTGTGTGTGTGGCTATATATGTATATGTGTGTGTGTGTGTGTGTGTGTGTGTATACACTAGTTACCTTAAACATGATAAAAAAAGTAACGATGAATGTATTAACTGATTCACTATGTTGATTCAATTACTTTGACTTTATGGCAATATGGAAACATGAATTCTATTTTCTAAACTTACAACCAATTTAATTGTGAGTTTTGTATAAATTTTGACTTACTTGAGTTTTATAAATGATGTTAAATGATACACAAGGTATTTATTAAATGGTTCTTTTGTTTATGAATGACAAATAAGTAAAATAATATTTCATTTTTTTAAAATGATAAGGATGTTAAGATGTGGTATATGACCGAAAAAGTAAAACCTTACCAAATAATAATAATGATGATGATGATGATGATGATGATAATAATAATAATAATAATTGTTGTTGTTATTGTTGCTGTTGTTCTTACATTTAATGCAACAAGGCAGTGGATGTTTAGCCCTTCCCATTTCTAACTTTGACAAAGGCAGAGCGAGTTTAAGAAAAGCGGGTTTAAAAAATTTAAATACAACACCATCACTGCTAGGTTTTGTTGGGTTTGGGAAAGCCTGCCTCACTTTTTTTCAAATTTAATCTACTCTTATATTTTTATATAAATCATAAGACAATGTGTAGAAAATTAAGTAACGAATATCTTAAAAATTAAAATTTAATAATTAAATTAATTTGTTTGTTAAATGAAAAATTTTAACTTTACTATTTAATATTATTATAAAATTATTTAATTATTAAAATAATTAATTTATATTTTTAATGAATATAAAATATAAAAAAAGTATGAAAATAAAATCCTAACTCACATACATATATATAATACTTAATATAATATATAACATATAATAGGATGGGTTTGAGGGCAAGGGTTACATCCTTAAACTCGACCTTGTTACACAAGTAGGAGAAACTCTGATGCTGCACTGTTGTAATAGGAGATTTGTGTCTACTACTACTTACAATGAGAGCGAGATAATACACCTGTGAGGGAGTTCATATTTACTAAGCATGTACATCCCTGTACATATAATCCAGTACGTAAAGAAAATGAGATATACCTAACAATTAAGATATACATAATACATGTGCATATATAGAGAATCTGCTCATCTGTGCATCTCCACAATATATAGCATGTCTTATATGGTCATGGTCCATAGAGGTAACTTCACTATCGAATATTGATTTATTAATTATCCTTCTAGTACTAAATATGAACATCTGGTACATCATATAATTTTTGAAAAAAAGCCATAAATTACCCTAACAAGTAATGTAAATAAGAAATGGCAACACATAATAGCACAGGATTTTATGGGAGAAAGGAGTCAAGGTAGTGACATAGTAACTAAGCCATAAATAATTAATAATTGTAATATTTATCAAATCATAAATGGAGATACGTGTTGAATGAATTCAAATAACTGTCATTATCTTTGTAACAACCCCTGTCGCTACATTACTACTTACATCCTCATACTCTATTAAGATATTCAGTCATTTATATTAAATATCATCTCATCATTGTTCTATATGTAAAACATACACATATGATATAGAACAATTCAACATATAAGTCAGTTTATATATAATTTCACGGGAGATACATAATCAAAATTTCCTATAGCTGGTCAACTATATAACGTATACATCAAATCCAAAAAGAAATGAAAAGAGATTCTATAACACCCTAAGGGGTATTATCGTAACTAAGCCTAACTTTTTAAGAACAAAAAAGAAAGACTTAAAAACATATAAACATGTTAAAACGACTCATAAATATAATTAAATATTATATACGAATAATACAATGAGAAAAATACACGCTTAATACAACTCATTTATCACCCTAAGGTATCAAATAAAACATAAAGAGGAATACAAGAAAACAATATAAACTAGACTACATCTTCTTGCATGTGACTCCAAGCTCCGCCTTTATATGTCTTCACTTGTAACCTAAAAAAAAAGGAAAAACTTAAACGAGTGAAACATAATGTCTCAGTGAGTGCTCTAAGGATTCTACGGCTAGGTCAGACTCTTCTACTCGGACAACCTTCATTACTTATCTCTCATGGCTTTAGCCTCACTAGGTCTCTCATAATTCTCCATACCTATGGTCTAGTCTACACCTTTCAATAATCAATACTCCCTATTAATTGCTCTCTCACTCTCACAACTATTATATTGGTTTACTATCTCATTCTTAACCTAAGAACTTATCCCCATTGCTTATACTTTCTTACCCAAAACCCCCTTTAGAATTTACTCTTCTTCCTTTTAATATTCAAAACATATCCTCTAGGATCAAGTCTAAGGTTACAGACATCCTAAAATACTCTTATTTTATTCTCTCTTACTTGTCTTATACCTTTCTATTACGCCATGAGGGAATTCACCTTTTCTCTATCTTATTCACAACTATTATTATCCAACTAGAACCCTCATGACACTATCCGAAGGTCTAGTCTCTTACTTATCCTTAAGGTAGCAAACACAATTCCAATTACAAGCATATAATTATTTCACATTCTTTGTCTAATAACTAGACATATACCTCGTTTTGTTTTATCAAACAGGAACGACACTCGTGCAAGATATGATCACATGTCCACAACTTTAACATTTCATCACAAGGCACAATTACATTTTTACATAGAATTCACATAAATAATGTCACATAGAATTCACATAATTACAACGTAGCACACTCCAACATATCACACTATAACAAGATACATATGCATGCTATGTTCCTAAACCACTATTCATGCACATGTGGTACCAACTTAAACTTTTTGGAAAGTAGACTAGGAGTAAATGCAAGTCATAAGAAGTGTCATCGGTACCAATGCCTTCGGCTTTCGCACCCTCAACTAGCATGATATCCCCCGGTGACTAGTCAGGGTTACCCAACTTTGCCAGTACGCCCCGGCTCCATGAGATCAGCATGGACCATTGGAGTTTTCCCAACCAGATAACCCCCAAGGCTAAGGTTAAACAACCCATCACAACCTCCACTAGCCAGATTCCTACATACTTTCCTCATCACATAACTCAAATGCTATGATGCATGGTCACATATAATACTTACAACTTTTCATAGACTTTTATCATGAATCATAGGCACAATTTCATATTACACTCATTTTTTCAAGGTAAATAACAATCATTCAATATAAACTCAACAAGATGTAAAAAAAACAAATAACAATGAGTTAACAACTATAAAAAGAGTTCATAAACACAAAGAACAGAATAACAAAAGTTATATCCACCTAGCAGGATAGAAGTTCCGCCCGGCGGTCCATCGAACCCGCCCAGCGGGTCCGCGTCAGGAACCAACCCACCCGGTGAATGTTTCACCCCGCCCAGTGGGTTCGCGCGCTTAGCGCCAATGTGGAATCCAATTTTTGAAGAAAAGTTGCCCAGCGGCTATCTAATCCCCCCGGGCGAATCCGAGGTACTAATTTTAATTTATTTTTCCTATTGTCTTTGGTTCCTAAACACTCCAAAATAAATAATTAAATTGTTCATCACTTCTTCTACCTTGATAATTTGTCACTCTAATCTATAAATTCCTCATTCACTCACAATCCCCTGAAAACCCATCAAATCCCCAAACTTAGGTATAAGGAGAAAAAGATAAATAGATGAACAAGAACAACATAAAGGATGAGGAAGGACATGGGGGAGAGCACTCACCTTTATAGACATGCAAAGCTGAGTTCTAGGGTTTGCGTTCTCCGGTTTCTGTTCTTTCTCTTTCTCTTCCTCTTTTCTTCCTTTTTCTCCTCATCTCTCTAACTTCTTTCTTCTTCTATTTTGTGACGGCTAAACCTAACCCTCCTTCTCTATTCTCTTCTTATAACATGTGGGTGGGTATGTGGCTTAGTGGGCTTTAGTCCCCTATTGGACCCTAGATGTTCTTTTGGGTTCTATGATAATATTTCTATTAATTTCTAATGCTAAGGTGTTAATAACAACAACAATAATAAGAAGAATAATAATAATAACAACAACAACAACAACAATAATAACAATAAATATAATAACAACAACACAACACAATAATAATAATAATAATAATAATAATAATAACAACTGCTAGAACAATAACAATAAATATAATATTAATAATAATAGGAATAATAATAATAATAATAATAATAAATATAATAACAATAACTCTTAAGACATCTTTTGTCTAATAACATATGGGAAGGGTTCTACTATGAGTTATCTCGTGGTTTATTTCTAGTACTTGAAATTTGGGGTGTTACAGCTTCCAGAAAAGCTCTACCTAAAAAAGGCCTCCAAAAGTCTCCATCTAAGACCTCCTCTATCAACTCTGAAAAGTTGGATCTATAGATGCCTCTCCCCTGCTCCCATGCCAAACGACGTGATCATCATAGTCATAGCATCACATAACAACAATAGCAACCATAACAACCATATCAAAACAAAACAGAAAGGCAAGGGTATGCTTACATAATAAAACCAATGTATGGTATGAAATTCAACACAATCAAAATCATTAATCACACCAATATAGAAACCAAATCTACCCAAAAATAGGTTTACATACATTACAATATAGCAGACACAACATAACACACCATGCTATCAACCCTATATGTCAATGTATGAATGACACGACTCTCAAGAGATTTCTACAGTTCGGACGATCAGTCAGGTCTTATCCCCTAGCATGGCTTTCTAAGCACCATTCAGGAATTGCCAAAACTCTAATCAGTTGGATAAGCTTATGGTTGTCCAGACAAGTGTATATGGGTGGTGGTATGTCGCGACACCAGACTTGTGTTACCTTGGTCCCCTGCGAGATTACCCATCCACTCATGCCTTAGGCCTAGCTTTCAGACCTCACTTCTTATCCAGGCACTAAGTTGGACGCCTATCTGAGTTCTAACTCTGGCCACTATCCACCTTACATGCCTACCCATACACGGCTTAAGGCCCACATAACCCAAGCTAACAACATATGCATGTAAATACATGTATCACCATAACAATCAACTCAACCACAATCATTCAACAATATCCATATATATATATATATCACACCATCACACCACAATGGCTTGAGGCCCACACAACCTCAGCCAACAACATATGCATGTATCACCACAACAATCAACTCAACCATAACAATCATCATATATATATATATGTATGTATATATATATATATGTATGTATATATATATATATATATGTATATATGTATGTATGTATCAAACATATCACCACGTGGCCTATTCAATGCCACCTATGATCCAACAATCACCATTAGCCCCAAATCAACTCCATGCACGCCAAATTGGCCTCTTACATAGTCAACAGGTAAGACATTGTCCAAGCAACACATGCCTTTTGAAAATTATCACACAACAAAACAGAATTACATGCTTGCTCAGTGATACATATGCTCACTCAATAATTACCTTTCATACAGGGAGCACAATCTCCCTTTCAAAGGTTCTTGCTCAACGAGTATAAGTCTCGCTCAACGAACTCAATTCCAGTGAACAACCAAGTCTTAGGTGGAATTCTCGCTCAGGGAACATGTGTGTCGCTCAGCAAGACACTTACAACTTATCAAAAAAATCCACCATAATAATCAAGAAAAATCAAAAACTAGTTTAGAAAACCATTTGAACATATAATTATCTTAAAATATACATTTTACATCTATGGGAGTCAATAAAATCATCAATAACCAACAAAAATAATAAGAAAGTACAGAAAATTATGTTTTTCTCTTGCTAAGCGTGAGTTCCGTCGCTAAGCAATGACTTACAGAAAGCTGTTAACTTCCATTGCTAAGTGAGCGACAAACTTCCAATGACCTAAAATTAATCGCTAAGTGAACATTTCCATCATTGAATGAGTGACAACTTCCAATGACCTCAAAATTAGTCGCTAAGTGAACATTTCCATCACTGAGCGAGCTATCCATCACTGGGTGCGGTTTTCAATCATTTTCTTCGTAAATCAATCACCAACACCCATTTTTGACCAATTCAATCAACAACAAGCATCACAAAATAATTTTAACTACTTCTAATACCTTTCTAATCGGGTATATAACGATTTTATCCACAAGTCATCAACAAATCTCAAATCCCCTTTCTAAACCCATTTTCTTTTCAAAATCCACACACACAACATATTAACAGAAATCAATCGATTCCAAAACATTAAATCAATATATCAACAACCACAAACACCAAATCAAGCAAGAGTAAGCTTCCCTTACCTGTAAAAGTCTTTGAATTTGAATTTAGGTTCTTTGAAGAACTTGTGTTTTGAGCCAAAACCTTGCACAAATTCGTTCCTTCTCTCATCACAAGCGCTCAACTAAGCTTACAACTCTTTTACACATTCACAAACTCAAGAAATCTTAGAAAGAGATAGAGCAAAAATGAAGAGATGAAAGAGAGAGAAAATGAGAGAATGAGGAACTCTTCCCCCCTCTCCTCCTTTTATACTCGACCCCTTAGAGCTCTCACACGAACTTTTGGCCAACTGAGGTTCAAATCTTACTAAACAACTCCCCTTATCTCGAAACTAATTTAACTCAATTGTTTTTCTCTTAAAACCCAAAATCACACTCACAACATACCCACATTGGCTCAAACACATATATCAAGTTTCCTAAATTCAAACTCGAATTTCAAACCAACAACACACAACCATCATCACACACAACAAACCATACATAGCAACAATTCATTTCTTTCTTTTAATCACCTAGTTTATATATCAAATTTTCACTTTTTAGTTATTAAAACACTTAATCATGCATAGGAAAAACAAGACATTATAGTCTTCCTCTTATTCCAATGTTTGAACAAATAAACATTCTTTTAATCAATTAACCCAATCATATGATTAACTATAACAACTCACTGCCACTATATGACAACATTTCAACTTTTAATCTTGAAAGGCTCATATTAATAAACATATAGGATTTAGTTATTAAAAAAACATGCCATTGTTTTTCGGCCTTTTTCCACTTGAAAAATAATAATAAAGAAAACTATCCATTTCAACCAAAGTAATTACATCAATGGATACATCAAGAAATCAAAAGAAATACAAATATCAACATTAATAACATCTTTACATCAACAAGTGAAGGATACAAAACTCACTCCCTATAGCTAGTCACTGTATATATCATGTCAAAAGAAAATAAACAACATAAAGGAATATCAGTTCCTCTAAGGAAGAGAATAAGAGAATGAATCCTCCATACTTGTTGCATCTCGCCACTGATTAGAGCAAAGTGTAACGACCCTCTGTTGCTACAATATTCCATGCAATCCCATACGTTATTAAGATATCCAATAATAAGAAATTAACATGCTATATAAAATGTATGTATAAGATATAAAATAATACAATATGTATGCCCAAAAAAATCCAAAACAATGGAAGATACAAAAACAAAACTCTCTATAGCTGGTCAACTATAGAATACATAATAAAAGGAAGACCAAAAGGATCTGTTCAAAAATCCACCCATAAGGGCCTTCAAACTCTAACTAAAATCCTCCACCATCAAATATGGGAAACCAGATCTGCTAAAGGCTCTCTCTCTGCTCCCATGTCAAAATGATGTGATCATCACAATCACAGCAACACATATAACCACACCAGTAATCACAGCAACCATGATAATACAAAATAGAACAGCAAGGCAAGGGTAAGTTTACACAAGAAAACCAATATATAAGTATTGCAATCCATATCATCAAAATTCATTAATATATTCATTTGGAATCCAATGAATCAAGAAATAGGTTTACATACATCACAACACACGTACCATGCTTTTAACCCCTACATGTTAATGTAGGAATGACACAATTCTCAAGAGATTTCTACATTCCGGGTTATTAGCCAGGTCCTATCCCCTACCATGGCCTTCAAAGCACCATTTAGGAATTGCCAAAACTTTGATCTAGGAATAAGCTTTATGGTGTATCAGGATAAGCAAATGTGGGTGATGGTATACAACGACACAAGGCCTACATCGCCTTGGCCCCCTACGAGATTACCCATCCACTCATCTCCTAGGCCTATCTTTCAAACTCCACTTCTTATCCAAGTACTAGGTGGAGGTTCATCTAAGTCGCAACTTTTGTCAACCATCCAACTTACATGCTTACCTGCATACGGCATGAAGCCCACACAACCTCAACCAATAACATATGCATGTATGCATGAATCATAACATCATAACAATAACATTACCACAACCATTCATTAATATATATATATATATATATATATATATATATATATATATATATATATATATATATATATATATATATCAACACAATACCACATGGTCTACTTAGCACCATCTGTGGTCTAACAATCACCATCAAGCCCATGCAGGCCCAATCTAGCCTCTAGCATGGTCAATAGATAAGGCTCCATCCAGGCAGTACATACCTCATGAAATATCTCACACATCTTAGGTGTGGTCCTTTCTAAGCAACCAATACCCTCTATAAGATATCTCACCATCACAACATATTACAACTAATGGAGGTTCTATCTGAGCAACCTTCCACTCAACTCCTAGT
>CM014730.1:0-195872 GCA_004329165.1 Spatholobus suberectus | reverse complement strand
CCCGCCCAGGGGTCCCGTCATACCCAACCCGCCCGACGGGTCTGCGCGCCCAGCGCCAACACAAAATCCAGTTTTTGAAGAAAAGTTGCCAAAAAACTATCTAATCTATGAACTCCTTACCTGCTCACAATTCCTTCAAAACCCATCAAATCCTTAATCTTAAGCATAAGGAGGGTGAAAAGGTAAATAGATGAAAAATAACAACATAAAAAACAAGGAACAATACAGGGGAGAGCACTCACCTTTATGGACATGCAAAGTTGAGTTCTAAGGTTTGGATTCTCCGATTTCTATTCTTCCACCTTCCCTTCCTCTTCTTCCTCCCTTTTTTTCCTCATTCTCTCTAACTTTTTTCTTCTTCTATTTTGTGACGGCTAAACCTAACCCTCCTTCTCTATTCCCTTCTTATAACATGTGGGTGAGTATGTAGCTTAGTGGGCTTTAGTCCCCCTATTGGGCCCTAGATGCTCTTTTGAGTTCTATGATAATATTCCTACTAATTTATAATACTAAGGTATTAATAACAATAATAATAATAAATATAATAACATCAACACAACACAATAATAATAATAATAACAACAACAACAACTTATACAACAACAATAATAAATATAATATTAATAAGAATAGAAACAGTAATAATAAGAAATATAATAAGAATAACTTTTAAGGCATCTTTGTCTAATAACACAAGGGAAGGGTCCTACTAAGAGTTACCTTGTGGTTTATTTCTAGTACTTGAAATTTGGGGTGTTACACCTTTGGGTGATAGATGAGTTGTATTAGGCATGTACACATGGTATTTGTTTTATTATTCTTATATGAATATAATTATATTTATAAGTCGCTTCAACATGTTATTTTTATGTTTTTAAGTCTTTGTTTTTTTTTTGTTCTTAGAAATCTAGACCTAGTTACAGTAATACCCTATAGGGTGTTACAATAATCGTCCCCAATAAGAAAAATTTTTGTCTTAAAAAATTCTTACCTAGGAAGAGATTTAGGTACTACTCTTTCATCTTCTCCTCCAATTCCCATGTAGATTCTCTAGTTACATCATTCCATACCACTCTCACTAATCTTTGCCCCTTAATTGTTTTGTTTTTCTCTCCATGACCTTCACTGGTAACACCTTATAGGTCAAATCTTCTTGAACTTGTATTGTATTAGGTTCTATGACATGAGTAAGGTCATACATATACTTCCTCAACTGAGATACGTGGAAGACATTGTGGATATTGGGCAAGAAAAGTGGTAGAGCTATCTGATAGACAAAGGGTTCCACTCTACAAAGGATTTGGTAAGGACCAAGAAACTTAGGAGTACACTTCTTAGATTTTATCACCCTACCAACTCCAGTCACTAGGGTGACCCTCAAGAAAACATGGTTGCCCTCCTCAATTCTAGCCCCACAAGCATACTTTCTCTTGAATCTTCTTCACCTTCTCCGTCATCTGCTATATCAATTCAAGCCCTACAAGTATACTTTCTCCACCTTGGTACCAACATAACGATGTTCTACACCTTTAACCATACAAAGCTTCAAATGGTGCTATGCTAATGCTTGCATGAAAATTGTTGTTATAAGTGAATTCCACTAGAGGCAACATCTAAAACTACTAGAAAAGTTTAATATAACGACGGAATTTAGAGACATAATACTTTTTGTCTCTGTCAGAGACAAATTCAGAGACAGATATTAGTGCATAGAGACGAAACAAAATTTTACATTTTAGAGATGATAGTCAGAGACGGATATTTCTGTCTCTATTTTATTTAGTCTCTATGTTCGTCTCTATATGTTCTAAATATAATCAGAGACGGGTATCGGAGACGATATTACTCGGTGTTTGCTAAATGTTAACAAAGTTCGTCTCTGAGTCCGTCTTTGGTTGTCAATTTGATGAAATTAAAAATTCTAATACCTTTGAGACAAAAATATTTTCGTCTCTATATCTTATTTTTAATTATAATAACAAAATTTTATTATCATATCATTTTAACAATTCAAGAAAAATCATAGACTTTTATAAATAATGTAAAATGTATTTATCCTAAAAACATGATGACTCAATATTATTATTATTATTATTATTATTATTACCATCATCATCATCATCATCATTATTACTATTATTATTATAGATTGTGAAAAAATATGCATGGCATGGCTTAAGGATAATTTAAAAATTAACTAGAGATTAAAATTATTATCAATAGTTATTAATATGTTTTATTATATAATATAAGAGATAGTTATTTTAAAATTTTAATTCATCTTAAAAAATGTATATTTTTAAACTATACTTTTGAACTATATCTTATTTAGTTAAATTAATTAAATAACACACATATGTATGTATATATATATATATGTATGTATATATATATGTATATATATAATTCTAACTTAATTTAATTTACCAACATGTCATTGGCCCAAGTGGTATTGGGCTTGGATCCATTAAGCAAGACCTTAGGTTCGAACCTTATGAATGGAAAAAATGTGGTTTGGAGTGGAGAGCCCACTAAAGGTGGCCAGGTAGGTTTTTCGGCAGAGATTAGTCATTGGCAAAGCCAAAGATGTCAACGGGGCAGGGCAGGTACCGGTACTAGCTACTTGCTACCCGCCCTGCCAAATAAAATCCATACGGGTACCTGCAAATATTTTTAATATCTACGAGTATCTGTGGATGCTTTCTAAAAATAAAAAAATAACAAAATTATTTTGTGTGTTGTGGACAATTATAAAGTGCTGTAAATATTACTTTAAATTTATAAATTTAAATTATAAATTAAAGAGTTATTGTTTTAATCACTTTGAATATAAATTTTAATTATTCTAACAATTCTTCTAAAAACAGTAGTTTAAATGCTCACAAATTTATGTTCCTTTTGTCTTGTAATATAATTGTATAAGATTTCTCTCATAATGAACAATCATTTTGGAAATTTTGGATAAATTTATGTAATTTTATCTATATTAATATATAAAGGTATTTAAGTAAATATATAATTGCAGGTAGCAAGTACTCGTACCTACCAGGTTAATAAACGAATAGCTGATATACCCGTTTAGAATATCCATAGTACCCATTTAAAGTACCCATTTTCTACCAGTGGTAGATTTTATCCGCACATATGCGCGAGCGCAAGTTTTTTTGCCATTTTTAGGCAAAGCCAATGGATACTTCGTACTTATGATATGGTCACCTTAAAAAAAAAAAACTTAATTCAATCTAATTAAATGAAATATATTTGATTGGTAACCCATTTGAATAATTTGAATGAGGTCCTACTCACAAACCTTATTATTATAATTGTACTCTACCATTGCCACTGCATCACCATCGTCACCACCCACCATTGTTGCTACCACTGTCACCACCACCACCATAATTGTCATTGTCGAAGCTGCCACTACTATCATCACCACCACAACCACCTCCATCGCTTTCACCACCACCATTGCCACACAATTATGACGATAGTGATAGTGGTGGTAGCGACTGTGGTGACTACAATGATAATAGGGATGACGACAATGGTGGTGGAAATTGTAGTTGTGGTGGCAGCAGTGATGGCGGGGGTGACAGTGGTGGTTGTGTGATGGAGGTGGCAACAGTAATGGTCTTATACGAGGTGTTTATAATTGAGTTTTAATCTCAAGTGTAATTTTTTTAACTGTGATCTAAGGGCTATCATTGAAAATTTTCATTTTCTCATTCTAAAAGTTTCCCATTTGAAACACCCTTATATTTATATTTATATTTATAACATGTATTTTAACCTGTGTAATACACATAGTAAATATTTATTTATATAATTAAAATTTATAATTAATGATTATTTTTGAATATATAAATTATATTATATATAATTATAATTTGTACAAGATAAATATTTTTAAACATATAAATTATATTTTAGATTTAAGATAAATAATTTCTAATGTGATACAAGGATATTTTTTAACTATTGATAGTTTCTTTTTAAAAAGATATTGAAATTCAATTTAGAAATAATGATAAAAAGGATACATTGAAAAAGATAAGAGGTTAAAAAAATTACTAAAATAAATGCTTTGATTTAAGTTATTTTAATTTTTATATATAGAAGATAATTTTAAAAATAAATTTTAATTTATACACACCCATCACTCACATATAAATATTTTATTTTTAGTTATAATTAATACATAAATACATATATATATATAAACTTTGCACTGGACAGCAAATATTAAAAAATTGTAGACACGTATCATGTATTTAAAATTTTAAATTTTTTAGTCTAATGATTAAATAACATGATAAATATTAAAAGTAAAAATTTAATAAAAACTTTATTCTCCCAAATATTTTGACCATTCTAAATTTCCCTCTCTCCTAAATTAACCCAAATAACCTAAAGCTTAATCAAAATTTTCTAACTTTTTGTCTTCCCTTTCTTCGTCTTTCACTCTCCACAATTTAACCTAACCTTTTCAATTTTAACTCTCCAAAATTTCACACCCCAAATTTGCTGTGCTGTTTCCTTTTCTATAGCAACTCCAATGCCTCTTCGTTCCCCTACTGGTCCACCTTCAACGCTTTCTTCACTCTTGGTCCTCCAACTTCAACGCCCTTTTCCCCCTCTATTTTTGTACAGCAATGGGTTTAGGGTTTTGAAACAGTGAATGTTCACCACCTTAGGTTCAACTTTTTGCTTTTATATTCAAGTACTTTATCTCTTTTGATTCCCACATTTCTCTCTCTCCCACTATGTCTATGTGTGCATCAAAGTTACCTTATTTTTGTTCGTGTGTTGCACAATTAAAGGACGCTCTCTCACTATGTGTATGTGGCTGGAGAATTGTGATTTATTTTTAGGGGAGAAATTTGTGTTTAGAGGATGCTATCAGTGAAAGCATTTTTTGTTTGAAAAGTCCACAAGTTATAAAGGTTCTTTTGAGTACCCTGTTTCTAAGGTAGTTTTAGTGTTAGGTACACAGAAATCCTTTTTAGGGAATGACACTTTTTTTCTAGTATTTGAACAGGGGGCATGTGTGTATAACTCTGGGGCATAATTGGTCTTTATTACTTTTGGAAGGGGGACCAATGACCAATTCTTGCTCCTTGTCAAATTGTCTCAAGTGACTCTTTATGTTGAAACTTTGGTCGATGTAATTCAATGGGGTTAAGGAGGTCATGTCAGTGGATAGTGTGGTGGGTAAGGTGGGACCATTATCATGTTTAACATGTTGCATTTGCTGTCCAGTGCAAAGTTTATAACTTGTAGTTGTGTATCAGCTTATGACCCAAAAAGGAAAAAAACATTGCAATCATCTCTTATATTTTTTTGTCTTTTTCCCAAAAAAGAAAATGTAAAATATAAATGTGATAAACAAGAATGTGTAATCCCCTGTCACTCTTCTATTTCTATATGTGATAAACAAAAATATGTAATCCCCTCTCACTTTCCCATTTGTTCTATTGAGGTATTTATATATTTGTGTGGTGATTGTTTATTTGTGGACCATGTGAAGATATTTGTATCTTATTACTTCTTATTTTGTAGACTGGAGATTCACGAATTGAGGATCTTAAGCGTGTGTGATATACTAGAGATCAACTTTGATAGATTAGAAAGGTATATCCTAACTATATTCTATTAATTGAATAACGTTTTATAGTAGAAAGTATTTGGTGTCTTCAACTGATGTAAAAACCTACATATTTGTTCTATCTTCCTATATTTTATGCTTCTGTGCATGTATATTTTGTGAATATATCCTAAGTAGAAGAGTTTATTTTTGCCTGACCACCATATATAGACTGAAATCCAAAACTGTAAGTTTTGCTTGAGCTAAATAATAATTGTAATGGTAGTTTCTGCTGTTGAAGTTGTGTGTGCATTGCCATAGAAATAAGTAGTTCCGATTATTAAACTTTTAGTAAATGAGTATACATAATAACATAGTAGTGGATAAGATAATTTAACTAAAAATAATCAAAGAAAACAATCAAACACAAAGACAAGATGAAATAGAAAAGAAAACTGAAATTATCTTTTAGTTATTGGTATGATTATACATCCAGAAATAGCTAATCATTTTTTTTCTTCTGATACGATACTAGAGATAAATATTATAGGTTTCTAAAACCTTTGGGAGTGGAAAAAAAAAATAGAGATATGTATGTTTTAGTTCTTTAACTTTATGGTAAAGGTTACTAGTAAAATTTTAACTGGTCAATAAGTAAGCATAATTTTTTTTAGAGTACATCAAATTAATTTCTGTCAGGATGTAGAGATTATCAAAGTAAATTTTATTACTCAGAATAAAATATTTTCTAAAGACACGAGTATGGTGAAGGCATAATATTTTTAAGTGTGTAAATATCGTAGAAATGTTGAAATTTAGTATATATTGTGTAGGATGGGGCTTGATGTGCTAATTAAGAATGACTTCATATATATATATAGTCTTTTCTAAATTTGTTATTATCAATAAAAAATGTTATTTATTAAAGGAAATATTACACATTAGAATTAGAATTCTCTTTTATTGTTAAAGTTAATGGAAGTTATGTCAAATCATAATTATTATATGACATTTTTTTTTCAAATATTGGTGAATAAAACAAACCTAAATGGCAAATATAATTCTACATTTTTATGGTCCGTAACAAATCAAGGCACTAATATATGCTAATTGTATTCTCCAAATGATTGATATATATAATAATCAATATAAAGTGATAATATCAATTCATTAGTATACGTGGATGGAAACATGGATTTATATGTAGTATATTCTTACGGTTCCTTCGCCTTATACCAATAAATATAGGATCTAGATGCCTTTGCATTTAAATAAAAAGAAAATCATGAAAATAAAAGGGAGAAAATAAATAAGACAAGAAGAATCCACCGTGTACATATATCATTTACTTTAAACCAAGCTAAAGGACCACTCGAAAGATTGTGCCAACTTTTATCCAAACTTCTCTTCATGTATAATGCTATATAAATGCAAAGTTGTGTGCTTAGGAAAACCACTTATATATCTATAGGGAAAGTATTGATAACCATAGGACTTTAGATTGGAGTAGCATTAAATTTTGAGCTTAACTTTAGTTTACTCTAACAGCTACCCTCAATGGGTAGAAGAATCTCTCCATTGCATGCAAAAACCCCACCCCATAGCGTAATGCCTCCTCTCTAGCTAAGGTCGTACTTTAAAGTGTTCATAGACTTAATCTCAATCCCAATGCATTTCATATACCTTGAGCTTATAAGCTTTTTTCATTCATGCAGTAATTAAGCTTTCTTATGCATGCTACTATTTTTTGTATAGAGGAAAATATATTATGTGTTATCCTTCAACATGGTACTTCACCATAAATCTAAGGCAGATTTTTGTCTCGTGGCTAATGGTTGTCAAATAGCATTGACAACTTTGAATAAGGCTGTTAACAATACTAGTGCTTTAGTTATATGTGCTTCTTCCTTTGCTCATAGAGTTTGTCTTTAATTGATTTTTCTTTGAATTGGTGTAGAGACACAGCATAGAAGGTGTTGGTTCTGCTGCACATAAACAGTAAATAAGGCTACATCTTTGATTCTCTCCCACAAGGTTTGAAATTCTTACAACTATCGTTGTTTATTTGTTTTTTCTGTTGATTGTCACATGCTATTATTTAGATTGTTATAACAATGATTTATGTGTCGTAAGGTTGTTGCACATTGATTTTGACTGCTATATTACTTTTTTTTGCTGATTTTTGAAGCAACTAAATGGTGGAAAATAGAACAAATGGGTCTAAAAAAAATTGGATTTTCTTTAATAAGTTTTTTTGAGAGCCCAGATTTTTTTTTCTTAATATTTGACTGTTATGTATTAGGCCAGGACCCTTTGCTGCCCTTAGATGTTTGAGTGACCAAAACTCTCTCCCTAATACATAATGAGTTTTAATAATGAAAGAATATCCCTTTCCCTTATTTTATTTTTATTATCGTTGCTAACCATGCTAATTAACTAGCAATAGTTAGTTATTTTGTTTACGAATCTTTGACTACTTAAGGGTAGAATTCTTTGTGGCCTTCCTAACTTTTATATCCCACAAACCTTTGTTATGCAATTTTGTTGCTTGTGTCACTTATCACTATTGTCTTTTGTAATTTACAAGTCACTTATTTGTTATTTAGAAAAAAAAATGGAAGTTCCAGAGCATCGAAAGTGGATGGATAAGAGGATGGGTCCTGATAAGAGAAGAGTTATAGATGAATTTATGGCCGGGGTTGTTGAGTTTGTTGATTTTTTTGCTTATGCACAAGAAAATTATAAAAGAGAAGGAAAGTTGAGGTGCCTATGTAAAAAATGCAAATGTCTGAAGTATCAATCAGTTGATGAGGTCAAGACGCATCTTTGTATGAAGGGGTTTATGAGTGATTACTATTACTGGACTAATCATAATGAACAAAGGCCTCCTATTCCACCAATCGTTTCAAACAACTCCTACTACGAAAGTAGTGGAGTTCGAGAAGGCTTCAATGATTATGAGCAGTCGGTAATGGATGCTACTGAACCGTCTATTGGTAATTATCTTGAGCAACAAGGGCTTGACTATGAAGAACAAATGAGGGAAGATCCTAACCCAGAGGCTAAAATTTTTTTTGACATGTTGGCAGCTGCACAAGCTCCCTTATATGATGGTTGTGAAAGCTACTTTGAATTGTCAGCTGCGATACAAGCTTTAAGTATCAAATCTGACTTCAATATGTCTGAGTCTTGCTTTAACCGGTGGGTGGATTTTATGAGAAATGCGTTGCCAAAAGATAATCAAATGCCTAAAAACTTTTATCGCGCAAAGAAGTCAGTGGAACAGCTTGGATTAGGTTGCCAAAAAATTCATTGTTGTCCAAAAGGATGTATGATTTATTACCATCCTCTTGATAAGGATCTTCGTCAATGTAAATTTTGTAAAGAAGATCGTTACAAAAGTATCATTAGGAATGGTAAAGCTAAAGATGTTCCTTTGAAAAAGATGTGGTATTTTCTAATTATTCCAAGGCTTCAGAGACTTTATTCCTCAATGCAAACTGCAAGTCAAATGAGGTGGCATCGTGAGAATGTGAGAGAAGCAGGTTATTTATCTCACCCATTCGATGGAGAGGCCTGGAAGCATTTTGATGAAAAATATCCTGAATTTGCAATAGACCCTCTAAATGTTAGGTTAGGATTGTGTGCTGATGGATTTGCACCATTTGACAAAACTGGTAGGAATTATTCTTGTTGGCCAGTAATTCTTACTCCTTATAATCTTCCACCTTGGATGTGCATGAGAAGAGAGTTCTTATTCTTGACCATTATAATTCCTGGCCCATCCAATCCAAAAAATAAAATTGATGTGTACTTGCAGCCACTTATAGATGACCTCAAACTTTTGTGGCATTCTGGTGTCATGACCTATGATGTATCATTGAAGCAAAATTTTCTATTGAAAGCTTGCTTGCTATGGACAATTTATGACTTTCCTGCATACGGAATGTTGTCTGGTTGGAAGACAATGGGTAAACTTGCTTGTCCAATTTGCATGGAGCAAACAAAAGGATCATCCCTAAAACATAGTCAAAAGACATCATTTTTTGATTGTCATAAAAAATTCTTGCCAGTTGATCACTGTTATAGAAGAAACAAAAATGCTTTTAAGCATAGACATGATGAGAGCTCATTACCTCCACAACGGTTGACTGGTGAAGAAATATGGGAAAGGGTAAGATATTTACCGAGAATAACTGGACCGAGATTTGATACTCTACCAAGGTATGGATGTGATCACAATTGGACCAAACAAACCATCTTTTGGGAGCTGCCATATTGGCAAACAAATCTTCTCCCGCATAATTTAGATGTCATGCATATTGAGAGAAATATGTCTCTTAATATCTTGTATACTATTATGGACACTAAAGGTAAGACAAAAGACAATTTTAATGCTAGACTAGACTTAGTAGAGATTTGTAGACGGAGAGATCTAGAACTGCAAGATAGAGGAGGGGGTAAACTAAAAAAAACCCAAGGCAAAATACACATTAACTAAGCAGCAAAGATTATCAGTGTGTGAATGGGTCAAACAACTAAAGCTACCTGATGGGTATACCTCTGCCTTAGCAAGGTGTGTTGACATGCAAGATGCAAAGTTGTTCGAGATGAAAAGCCATGATTGCCATGTGTTCATGCAACGTTTGCTTCCAATTGCCTTCAAAGCTTTACCAAAGGCCATTTGGAACACATTGACAGAGTTCAGTCAATTCTTTTGAGAAATAACTTCGCCTCTACTAAGAGAGAATGCTTTGCGTTTAATGGAGAAAAATATCCCAATGATTTTGTGCAAACTTGAACAAATATTTCCCCCAAGTTTCTTTGACTCTATGGAGCATCTTTTGATTCATTTGCCTTATGAAGCTCGGGTTGGTGGTCCTGTGCAATATCGATGGATGTATCCCTTTGAAAGGTTGAGTACTACATCCTAATCCTCTTCAATGAATTATCATTCAATATTTGTTAAACTAAAGTCTTCAATTTATCGTATGAGGTTTATTCGCACCTTAAAAGACAAGGTCACAAACACATCTGCAGTTGAGGGTACTATTTGTGAAGCTTATTTAGTGGAAGAGACCTCCACATTTGCATCTTACTACTATCCACCCGATGTTCCATGTAGGAGGACTATGGTTCCACGAAATGATGATGGAGGTGAAGGTAGTTCAATAAGGCCACCTTTATCTATCTTTAATTATCCTGGGTGTCCTTCTGGAAAATGCATATCCTATGTCTTAGAAGAAAGGGAAATAAAAGCTGCATATCTTTATGTTCTTCTAAATTGTCCTGAAGTAAAGCCATTTTTGACATAAGTGTAAAAATTATTTGTTTAATTACTTGTATCACTAAAAAAATGGAGTTAACATTTGTTCTTAATGCAGCATATATGCAAATATGCTTTAGGAACTTGGTCTAAATGACTCAGAAGTTGATAAACAAATCTCCTCAACATTTCCTGATTGGTTTAAAAAATATGTATGTTGAATTAAATCTCCCAAATTTCCTAATCTGTATGATACTGCTTGAGTTAAAACTAATTTAACCTTCTTTAAAATAGGTATTAGATAACCCTGTTGAGGATGCCTTTTTGAAGAGTTTGGCATGGGGGCCAGAAAAAAAAAGTCAACAAATGGCCAATGTATTATGTAAATGGATACAAATTCAATACAATAGGCCATGGTCAAGGGATGGGTACAACAAATTGTGGTGTATATGTTCAAGGTGATGATAGTGAGATGACGGACAATGATTACTATGGGGTCTTAACTAATATTATTGAAGTGCATTACGTGGGATGGCCAATAAAGATGTTAATTTTATTCAAATGTGATTGGTTTGACCCTACTCCGAATCAAGGGACAAGGATAGATAATTATGGGATTGTTGAAGTGAAATCATCTAGGAGATATAAACATTATGATCCATTTATATTTGCCCAACAAGCAAAGCAAGTATACTATACACACTATCCTGAAAGGCAACATGATTGGTTGGTTGTGATCAAAACCAAGGCACACAACACAATTGAAAGTTTAGAAAGTAGTAATCATGAGAAAGATATTCCATACCAAGATGAATTAATCACACAATTTTCGGTAATAATTACAAATGACAATCTTGAAGAAAGTATTGTTGATGTAGGTGGGCAAGTTGAGGAAGCATATGTTGATTCCTTATATGAGCTTGACTTTGAAGGGGATGAAGATGTTGAAATAGAAGAAGAAGAAGAAGAAGAAGAAGAAGAGGTGGAAGAGGAGGAGGAAGATGAGGATGAATAAGAAGAGAATGATGATAATGAAGAAACATAGTCTTACTACACTAGTATTTTTTAGTTTACAAGCACATATTAAACCATGATTTTGTAATTTTGGATTTGGTTATATAATTATACTTACATGTTTGTGAATTTCTTTAACTATGCATGGTTATGGATTTAGTGTTATAAATGGTATCAAAATATAGGCAGTAAAACCCTCACAATATGATAGATGCAATCTCTTGATAGCTTTGGTTTAAGTCTTTTAAGTAGGATTTCTATCTTCTATCTTTTTTATTGGAAACTTATTAGTGTTATTTTTAGCGATATATACACACACATACAACTAGCTTTTATACTTTAATGAATCTGTAAACAAAAATCTGCATAAAAAACTTATTTTTCATAGGTTTGTATCCAACTTCTTTCAACTTGTATTTATTTTCCATGACTGTATTGCAAGTTTGTTTTACTTATTTAGCATATATTTTTAGCTTCATTTTTTTGTTCAAAATCCATTGACACAATAGTATGTGATAAATAATATCAAATTTTTAGCTATTGATTATCTAGTTCGTGGATAAGTAAAAGAAACATTATTAGGTATTTGTGTTACATGTAAGGACTTGGTTATATATATTTATTGTTAAAGTTAAAGATTTCATTATTATTCAATGTGTATAGATAGATGACGGGTAGAGGTAGAGGTAGAGGTAGGGGAAGAGGAAGAGGAAAGGCTACCTCTCAGCTATCTCAGCCTATTCCATCTCTGCATGTCCCATCTTCTCATGCTAGGCATACACATATCCCATCTCCTTCCCATGGTAAACCTACACTAGACATACACATACCTATTCCATCTATGCATATCCCATCTTCTCATGCTAGACATACACAACCTACACCTACATCTATCCCATCTCCTTCAGGGACAGCATATACATCAACCCCTTCTCCTTCCCTTACTCAACCTCCACCATCCATATCCCCTCCTATAGTGACTGCACCTACATTCACCCCATCTCCTTCCCCTACTCAACCTACACCGGCCATAACCCCCACTTTAAGGACTACCCTTATATTTACCCCATCTCCTTCCCCTACTCAACCTACACAACCCATATCCCCTCCTTCCTTTACTTCACATGCAGCTCCAAACTTGGAGACAACATCCTTAACACTTGAGAACATTAGGTGGGGGACAAAGGATGTAGACGGACGAATTTGGATCAAACCAACACCTGGCAATAAGTAAGTTTTATTTTTTAGTGAAATTCATATGAAAATATATATTTAATATTTTTATGTAAAGTTTTTCCACTTTCAGCTTTCACCCAGAATGTAAAGTAAGGGGTGTTATCACAACAATTTTTAAAAAAAAATTGAGGGAGCTTGGACAAGGTGGACTGATGTGGAAGCCCGCATAAGAGATATGTGGTTTGAACAATTTAAGGTAATATATAACATTCTGTTCAATATTTATTTTTATCTCTTTAAAATGTAGGTTATGTAATGTGCTTTCAAATTGCTTGATTTATGATTATCTTTTAATGCAGGCAACTTTCAAGTGGCTTGACCAGGATGAAAGGGAAATTAAAAGTCCTTCAATAGTAAAGGATCCTTAGCATTTAAAAATGCAATGTTCAAGGTGCGTAACGGTGAAGATAAACGTGATTGGATTGGTCAAGATTTATTAAAGCAATTGAGGGCTAAGTGGGAAACTGAGAAATGGAAAGAGAAGTCTATGAAAAACAAGGAAAATAGGTTGTCTCAAGATGGACATAATGTCCATAGTGGAGGATCAATTTCTGCAAGAGAGCATGCTAAGAGAATGGTAACTTTTGTGACAAAATCATTTTCTTTTTTTCTTCTTTACTTTGTTGGATGGGAATTGCTCTATTAGATTAATTATTTATGTTTTGTATGTTTTTTACTGCATATATTATAACTGAGTCTTATTTATGCCATGCTGAGAATTAGTTGTCTAAAAATTTGTTCTTTCTTATGTGATTTGCTTGAATGATGCTTAAATTATAAAAGAAAACATTTTCTAAGTTGATGGTTTCATATTAGGTATTGCATCAGTAATGGATTATTATAGGTTTTAAGTTAAAATTGCTTTGGTGCTGGTTTGTTCTCTAAACAAGCCTTAATCATCCAAGCCAATCTGCTGTGTTAGTGCTGATTTGTTCTCTAAACAAGCCTTAATTGGCCAAACCAATTTGTTGCATTGGTGCTAATTTATCTACATTGGTTTATTTTTTCCTGACCAGCATAATTTTCTTGGTTTGGTGACATTATTAGGGACCACCCTTGGTATTGCTGTTTTGTTTTTTTAATAGCTTCTTTATTGTTCTACTTTTTTTTTGGATAACAAAAATTCATTTAGAATTGAGCACAAAGTAAGTGGCTTTGGACTGATGCAGCTTTAGGAAGGTACTTATGTTAATTTTTTAAGTTGGTTCTATGTAAGGGCAAATGTACAGAATGTTTGGTTCTTTTGTGGGCTTGATTTTGCAAAAGGGTTATGCTTTAAATTTGTCATTAGACCCACATACCATGCCAAACAAGCATGTTATTTGGTTTGTTCGGATTTGCTATTTTTATGTTGGAATTAGATTGATTTGGTGGTGTGGTTAGTCAATGTTCTTTCTATCACGTGTTTTTTCTACATAAGATTGATGTTGCTGCTATTATGTTGTTTCTAATGATAGGATACTAATGTAAAAGGATACACTTTGTGTAAACTAATATTTTGTACTTTAATTGTTTGGTTAAATCTTGGTTGGAAATGTTTATAAGTGTGCTAAGCATGTGTGGTAAAAAGGCTCAAAGTGTGGGAAAAATTAGTACCCTGTGCATACTACATAGATTGTCATCAAGAGAAATGGAAACTATATGCTATATTAGTTTCAAAATTGAAAGATACATTGAATTATATAATTGATATTACTTCATGAATCCAATTCATGCCATGTTGATTATATTTTTGAATTTGCATGACAATTTATAAAAATGTAACATTTGTGAGCTATTTTTTCAGAGGCTGGAGATGAATAAAGAACCAACATGTTTTCAGCTTTATGAAAGACTTCACAGGCCTAAAGGGAAGCCGAATGAATGGCTTAGTGAGAAATTAGGAAAGATAGCTCTAAGTAATTAAATGCCAACCTTAAATTTAGTTTTTGTTAAATATAAATTACAACTAATAATTCTATTTTTAGGAAATGTACCAAGCACGGATAGTTGAAAGACAATCCCAAATTGGTGAAGGTACTAATCAACAATCTACCCTACAATATGATAATAGCATATATTATGATGTTGTGGGAGGCATCAACAACAAAGGCCGCATATTTGGGTTGGGATCTCAAGCTGCAATTATCAAGGCATCTTCTACTTCACATTCCACTTCTATTGATGAAGAATCATCAGGAAAGGTTGTTGAATTAAAGGCTGAAGTTGAGGCTTTAAAGACTGCACTTCAACAAAAAGAAATTAAGCATCAAATGATGAGGCAAGAGATGGATCAATGGGCACGAAAAATTGAGAGGCTTATGCTACATAGTAATTTGAAAGATTCATCAGTTGAAGTTGAAGGAGAGAACAACAATGACAATGAAGAAATGAACGATTCCCATCACCTATGATTTGCTTTACTTTCTTAATTTTGTCAAAACAATATAACTTGTGTTAGGGTAAATTACTTTTGGAACATAGTAGTGTGGTTGATTTATGTTTTCAGATTTAGGAGTGTCATTTTGATTTATCTTTCAAAATTAGTGGTAGTATTGTTTGACTTTCTATTAATGCTACTTTTTATTTATTATTAATGTGTTATTATTTCCATGTTCATCTCTATTTAATTATTGTTTATTAGATTATTTAATACTTAATAGGTACTAATAGCTAAAATTGAAGAGAATTGGGTAATTTGTAAAAAAAAATAAACCAAAAAATTAGAGACGGATTTGAATTCTGTCTTTAGAAATATGCAAACCAACCAACATTGTCATATTCAGAGACAACAATTAATCTGTCTCTGATTAGAGACAGACAGATAACCTTTAGAGACGAATAGTTTCGTCTCTGGCAGAGACAGATTGTAGCTTTTTTATTTGAACATAGAAACGACTTATATTAGACACAGAGACGAGAAATGTTCATCTCTAATTAGAGACGGTCAATAATGGTCTGTCTCTATATTCTTAGAGACGTGCAAAATCGCGACAAATGCATTTTTGTCGCTAGTTTTGTCTCTGTTATCACCAGAGACGAAAAATATAACTTTCAGAGACGAAAAATGTCGGTCTCTATATCAAATTTTTCTAGTAGTAAATCCCAACTCCCGAGATGATCTAGCACGCACGCCTTCAAAAGATCCTCTAAGGACTGGATCATCTTCTCCAACTGACCATCTATCTAAGGGTGATACGTAGAACTGAGCTTCAACTTTTTACCTAAAGCTTGATGCAAACTCTACCAGAACCTTGATGTAAACCTTGGATCTCTATCAAACATAATGTTGGAAGGCACTCCATGCAAATGCACAATCTCCTTAATGTATATCTGAATCAATCTTTCCAAGGAATACTTAATGTTAATAGGTATGAAGTGAGCACACTTTGTCAACCCATCAACATTGACCTAAATAGCATCAACACCTAGTGCCATCCGAGACAAACTCACAACAAAATTGATAGTGATGCTATCCCACTCCCACTTAGGTATTTCCATAGTTTGCAATATCCCATAGGTCTCTAGTGTTCTATCTTGGCCTTTTGGTAGGTCAAACAAGTTGTAACATACTCTGCCATATCTCTTTTCCTATCCGACCACCAAAGTATCTTGTTCAAATCCTAATACATCTTGGTAGTACAGGGATGCAAACTCAGCTTACTCTTGTGACCTTCTTCCAAGATAAGCTTCTTCAACTCAAGGTCTTGTGGCACACATTCTCTACCTTTGAATCTCAAAACACCATTTGCACCTAGGTTGAAATCTATCACCTTATCTGTGCCCAATAATTCTTTAGTCCTACAAAGCCTAGGATCCACCAATTGCTTCTCCTTAACCACGTATAAGAAATCACCAGCCACGGTAATTATACCATAGCTAATATGGTCAGAGGATAACTCCACATATAAGTTCACATCTCTGAACTTCTCCACCAACTCTAACTCCTTTACCATCAAGGCTGACATGTGAACAGTCTTTCTACTTAAGACATCGGCTAATATATTTGCCTTGCCAAGATGGTACATCAACTAGAAATGAAAATCCTTTAGATATTCCATCCATCTTCTCTACCTCAAGCTCAGCTCCTTCTGATCAAATAAGTACCTCGAGGTCTTATGATCGCTGAACACATCAAACTTTGCCCCACACAGGTAATGCCTCCGTATCTTTAAGGCGAACCCCACAACTGCCAACTCCAAGTCATGATTAGGGTAGTTCATCTTATGATTCTTCAACTATCTAGATGCTTAAGCCACTACCTTCTTGTGCTGCATCAGCACACAACCCAACCCTTGATGAGAAGCATCACAGTAAATCTCAAAAGGTTCATTAGTATCAGGCAACACTAAGACAAGCGAAGTAGTCAACCTTTTCTTCAACTCTTGAAAACTATTCTCATAAGCTTCTGTCCATGCAAACGGTTGATCTTTACAAGAAAGTTAGGTCAACATTACAACTATCCTTGAGAAACCTTCTATGAATCTCCGATAATATCCAGCCAACTCAACAAAACTCCTTATTTTTGCAATTGTCTTCGGAAGCTCCCATCTCAACACCTTCTCCACTTTCTTAGGATCAATTGCAACTCCTTCAGCTGAGATCACTTGGCATAAGAACTTCACTTTATCCAAGCAAAACTCACACTTGGATAACTTGGCATGTAGCTTCTTCTCCTTTAAGGTCCCCAATACTGTCTTTAAGTGCTCTTCATGCTCCTCATTCGATCGGGAATAAATGAGAATGTTGTCAATGAATACAACAACAAACTTGTCTAAGAAGGGTCGAAAGATTCTATTCATGTAATCCACGAATATAGCAAGAGCATTTGTAACTCCAAATGGCACCACCACATACTTGTAATGCCCATACCGAGTCTTGAAAGCAGTCTTTGGTATATCTTCATCCTTTACCCATATTCGATGGTACGCCAATTTCAGATCTATCTTTAAGAATACCTTTGCTCCTCTCAACTGGTTCATCAAATCATCTATCCTTGGCAACGTGTACTTGTTCTTGTTCTTGATTATAATCTTATTCAACTACCTGTAATCCACACATAAGCGTGAACTCTCATCTTTCTTTTTCACCAACAATATTGGTGCTCACCAAGGAAAAACACTAGGTTAGATCATTTTCTTCTCTAGCAACTTCTCAACTTACTTCTTTAACTCTGCCAACTCAGCTAATGCCATTCTATAAAGAGCCATCGACACTAGTCCCGCTCCTAGAACCAAGTCTAAAGCAAATTCCAATTCTCTTTATAGAGGTACACTAGACACATTCTTAGGAAAGACTTCAAGAAACTCTTTTATCACTACCACTTAATCCAAATCCAAGTCGCTCTTGACTTCTAGAAAAGACAAGATCATATAAGCCTGAGCTCCTTCTTGCAAAGAAGTCTGAGTTTGGGTAGTAGAAATAAATTCAAAATTATCCATACTAGGAAAGATCAAAGTCTTCCTAGCACAATCTAACAGGATATGGTTGGAAGATAGCCAATCCATCCCCAAAATAACATCTAACTCTGTTAACAAAAGATAAATCAAGTTCACCTTATACCTTCGCTCACTCACTACTATCGAACAATTAGCACAAACCATCGATGTCACCATAGAGGTAGTAGTCGACGTAAAAACAAGTATATCAAACAATAGAGAATAGATAGACAACAACTGCAACCTCTCCATACACTCATAAGAAATAAAAGAATGAGTGGCTCCAGAATCAAACAACACTGATAGAGCATTACCAACTATCTTACACTTACCCCTAATGAGATCATCAAAATGAACGACTTCTGCTCTACTCATAGCAAATACCTGTCCAATTGCTGTAGGTATCCCAGCCCTTGAAACATTCACAGCAAACTTCGCCTTCAATATAGCTATACAGTCTCTAGCTATATGTCATGGCTACTGGTATCTATAATATATATTGCCTTTTAGAGGGCACTGACCCATAGTGTGGTCCTCCACACCAATAACATCTAACCTCCTACGGTCTAGTTTGTGGAGTGATGGATGAATGACTCTGGGAGCTAGAAGTCCCAAACTACTAAAGTCTAAAGGATTGTGGGTGACTTTGAGGTCTACTATAGGGCTTCCTCTGCTACCCTCCTCTTTTGGATCCAGATGATCCACTACTTTGAGTCCTCACAACTCGGGCACCAGACTCTAACTGTGCCACAGTTTTCACCTTATCCACAAGAGTAGGAAACTCTCTAATATTCATGGGGACTATCATTCTCTTTAGCACATGCCTTAGACCCTCCTCAAACTTGCGATATCTCCATTCCTTGGTAATCACCTGTGAGTAAAACTAGGCCAGGTCCTCAAACTTGCCAGCATAGTTGCTCACTGACATGTTCTCTTGATATAATCTCAGAAACTCCATATCCTCAACATGCCTAGTGCTTGTTGGAAAAATAATTCTCCCGGAAGTGCTCTCAAAAGCTAGCCCAAGTGACAGCCTCACCCCGAGCCCCCATTAGTTGTTAGGCTCCTTGCCACCAATATTTGGCCTCATCAACAAGCATATAAGTGGCATGTACAACTTTTCTGACATCAGGGTAAGCCATCACCCTAAAAACTTCTTCGTTTCCTGCATCCACTTGTCAGTTGCATCAGGATCTGACTCACCCTTAAACTAAAATGGATCATCCTTCCTAAACTCTGCCAACCTTTGAAACTCGGGAGGCATAGCAACACGGGCAACCTCAGTGGCAGCTTGAGACATCTTCAATTGAGCCATAGCAGCTTGGTGCTGCTGAGCCATGGCGATCTATTGTTGGGCCATAGTAGCAACCATCGCCTCTATAGCACCAGCTATCTGAGAGAAATAAACTAGAGGTGGTGGTGGTGGTTGGTTAGACCTCCTCATTAGGATTCTACAAAACTAACCACAACAACAGCTTATCAACTATCCATACATGATCACTTCGCTCATGGAAGGATCCACACCAAACAACACCACATAAACAAATCACACCAAACAACATGTCATATACACACAATGCAAACATACTAGGCTTATTCCCCATAAGTCATTCCAAAAGATACAGCCAGCTCTGATACCAAAAAGTATAACGACCCTTTGTTGTTACAATATTCCATGCAATCATATACGTTATTAAGATATCCAATAATAAGAAATTAGCATGGTATATAAAATGTACGTATAAGATATAAAATAATACAATATACAGGCCCATTGTAGTTGGTCAACTATACAATATATAATAAAAGGAAAACCAAAAGGATCTTGTCAAAAGATCCACCCACAAGTGTAACACCCTAAAAGATGTTACTGTAACTAGGTCTAGATTTCTAAAACCAAAAAAAAAAAAACAACTTAAAAAGGTAGGAACAACATGCAAATGCTACTTATAAAGATATAATATAGAAACAATACAATAAAAAAAATGCCTAATACCACTCATTTTATCACCCAAAGGTGTAGTACAAAATATAAAGAATACAAAAACACAACATAAACTAGGCTATATCTTCTTGCACATGATTCCAAGTTCCATCTACACATGTCCTCACCTGTATCTTGAAAAAGGAGAACTTAAAAGAGTGAGACATAATGTCTTAGTGAGTGCTCTAAGGTTCTAAGCCTAGGTCAGACTCTTCTACTTGGACAACCTTCATCACTTATATCTCATGGCTTTAGCCTCATTAGGTCTCTCATAATTCTCAATAGCTATGGTCAAGTCTACACCTTTCAACAGTCAATACTTCCTATTAACTCCTCTTTCATTCTCACAATTGTTATACAAGCTTACTATCTCATTCTCAACCTACGAAGTCATCCTCATTATTTATATTTCTTACCCAAAACCCTCTCTAATATTTAAACCCTTCGTGTTTAGAATTTACTCTTCCTTTTGATGTTCAAAGTTGTCTCTAGGGGTCAAATCCAAGGCTACAGACATTCTAAAATACCTTTGCACTCCCCTAACATTTACCTTGATACTCTCATTTTGTTCTTTATTACTAGTCTCACACCTTTCTATCACACCATATGGGAATTCACTCTTTCTCTATCTTTGTCATAACTATTATTATCCACCTATAACCCTCATGACACTATCCTAGGGTCTAGCGCCTCACATATCCTTAAGGTAGCAAAGACAATTCTGACTACAAACATACATTTATTTCACATCATTGCCTAATAACTAGACACACACCTTGTTTTCTTTCCTGAAACAAGAATAATATACATGCATAATATGATCACATATACATAATATCTTGACATTTCATTACAAGACACACTTACATTTTCACATATGTGCACATTACATCAATCGCTCATGAACAAGATCACATAGACTTCACATAGTTACAACGTAGCATGCTTCAACATATCACACTATAATAAGATGCATATGCATGCTAAGTTTCCTAAATTACTACTTGTGTACATGTGGTGCCAACTTAAACTTTTCAAAAAGAAGACTAGGAGTAAATGTATAGCCATAAGAAGTATCATCAGTATCAATGCCTTCGACTTTCGCACCGTCAACTAGCATGATATCCTCCGGTGACTAGTTAGGGTTACCTAGTTTTGCCAATACGCTCCGACTCCATGGGATTAGCATGGACCATTGTAGTTTTTCTAACCAGATAACCCCTAAGGCTAGGGTTAAACAATCAGTCACGGCCTCCACCAGCTAGATTCCAACATACTTTCCTCATCACATAGCTTAAATGTTATGATGCATGGTCACATATAATGCTTATAGCTTTTCATGGGCTTTTATCATGAAACATTAACACAATTTCATATCACATTTAGTTTTCTCAAGGTAATTAACAATCACACAATATAAACTCAACAAGACATAAAAAAAAAGAAACAACAATAAGCATAAAAATTTCAAAAAGGAGTTCATAGGCATAAAAAATGGAATAGTAAAGGTCGTATCCACCCAATAGGACAATATTCCAACCTGGCGATGCAATGAACCCACTCAGCGGGTCTGTGCTGGAACCCAACCTACCTAGCAAGTATGCACTCCGCCCAGCAGGTTTGCGTCAGGACCCAACCCGCTTGACGGGTTGTGCATCCCACCTAGCTAGTTTGCGCACCCGATGTAAGCATAGAGTCCAGTTTTCTCAAAAAGTTGCCCAATGGCTATCTAACTCCACTGGGCAGATGTAAGGTATGAATTTTAATTTATTTTCCTATTGTCTTTGGTTTCTAAATGCTTTAAAATAAATAATTAAATTCTTAATCACTTATTTTACTTTGATAATTGGTCAATTTAATCTATAAATTCCTCACTCACTCACAATCTCCTCAAAATACGTTAAATCCCTAAACTTAGACATAAGGAGGGGGAAAGGCAAACAGATAAATAAAACAATATAAAAGACAAGGAAGGACATGGGGGAGAGCATTCACCCTTAGGGATATGTAAAGTTGAGTTCTAAGGCTTGGGTTCTCTAGTTTTTATTCCTCCTCTTTCTCTTCCTCTTCCTCTTCTCCTCATTCTCTCTACTTTTTTCTTCTTCTATTTTGTGACAGCTAAACCTAATTCTCCTTCTCTATTCTCTTCGTATAACAAGTGGGTGGATACGTAGCTTAGTGAGCTTTAGTCCCCTATTGGGCCCTATATGCTCTTTTGGGTTCTATGATAACATTCTTACTAATTTCTGATACTAAGATACTAATAACAATAATAATAATAACAATAAATATAATAACAAAAACACAACACAATAATAATAATAATAATAATAGTAATAATAACTGCGACAACAACAACAATAAATATAATATTATTAATAATAGGAATAATAATAATAAGAAATATAATAACAATAATTGTTAAGATGTCTTTTGCCTAATAATACAAGGGGGAACTCCTACCAAGAGCTATCTTGTGGTCTATTTCTAGTACTTGAAATTTAGGGTGTTACAACAAGGGCATTCAAACTCTAACTAGAATCCTCCACCATCAATTGTGGGAAATTGGATCTGTTGAAGCCTCTTCCTCTACTTGCATGTCACAACAACATATATAACCACACCACCAACAATAGCAACCATTATAATACAAATAGAATAACAAGGCAAGGGTAAGCTTACAAAATAAAACCAAATATAGTATTGCAATCCATATCATCAACATTCATTAATATATTCATTTGGAATCCAATGAATCAAGAAATAGGTTTACATACATCACAACACATGTACCATGCTTTCAACCCCTACATGTTAATGTATGAATGACATAACTCTAGAGAGATTCCTATATTCTAGGCGATCAAACAGGTCTTATCCCCTAGCATGGCCTTCTAAGCACCATTCGAGGATTGCCAAAACTCTGATCTAAGGATAAGCTTTATGGTATGTCAGGATAAGCAAATGTAGGTGGTAGTATACCACGACACAAGACCTACACTGCCTTGGCCCCTTGTAGGATTACCCATCTACTCATCCTCTAGGCCCATCTTCTAGACCCACTTCTTATCTAGGCACTAGGTTGGAGGCCCATTTGAGCCATAGCTCCCATTAACCATCCAACTTATATGCCTACCCACATATGGCATGAGGCCTACACAACCTCAGCCAACAACATATGCATGTATGCATGAATCACAACAACAACAACATAACCACAACCATCCATATACATACATACATACATATATATATATATATATATATATATATATATATATATATATATATATATAAACAACACAATACCACGTGGTCTACTCAGCATCACCTGTGGTCCAACAATCACCATCTACCCCATGCATGCTCAATCCAACCTCTTGCATGGTCAATAGATAAGGCTCCGTCTAGGTAGCACATACCTTATGAAATATCTCACACGTCTTAGGTGAGGTCTTTTCTAAGCAACCAACACTTTCTGTAAAATATCTCACCATTACAACATACTACAACTAATGAAGGTTCTACTTGAGCAATCTTTCACTCAACTCCTAGTAATTACCAATTTTTACACCACACACAGGATTACATGCTCACTCAGCGACCCACATGCTCGCTCAACGATTGCTTTTCATACAAAGAGCACAATCTCTCTTTTGAAGGTCCTCGCTTAGCGAGTATAAATCTTGCTTAGCAAATCCAACTCTAGAGATGTCTCTTTCTTTGTAACTAGAGTTCTTGGTCAGTGACAACAGGGGTCACATAGCAAATCCAGCTCTCCTTCTTACCCTTCACTTAGAGAACTTAAGCGTCGCACAGTAAATAGCGACTCTAGAAAGCAGCTAAATCTTTATCCAAATTCTGGTTTAGTGAACTTATGTTCCACTTGGCGAGACACTTACAATAGATAGCCATAATTCTCCAAGGCTCCTATTCTTTTAGTGAAGATAGGTCTCACTTAGCGAATTTCCCATACACTCATCTCTCACTTAACAAGAATTCTACTCACGTAGCAGTTTCTAGATATTTTCCTAAATTTATACGATCACTCACTCAGCAAAGTAATTTTCACTCAGGGAATCTCCTCATTTCTTCACCCATTCATCTCATCCCACGAACACTCGCTCAACACAATGGTGATCGCTCAACGAACCTTCAAACTGACATGTTTTCCTAGCTCCAAGACACTCTCGCTTAGCGAGGCCCTGAGTTGCTTAGTGACATTCTTCCAGTAAAACCCTAAAAACCCAATCTTTTCTCTCATCTTTCTCCCATCTAGCTCATATAGAGTTCAATAGGTTCATAGCATGTCCAGAATCATTATATTCATCAAAGTTTTTCATAAAAACCACACACACTAGCAAATCATCCAAATTCAGTCAAACCCATTTTGAACAATAATTCCACATGATTTCAATCTAAACAGTTTTCAATACGAATTAATAGAAGAATCACACTTAACAATACTCAACTAGCCAAATTATAGCATAAGTAAGCTTCCCCTACCTCTAAAAGTCTCCGAATTTGAATTTAGTTTCCTTGAGAATCTTCTGTCTTAAGACAAATCTATCTAAAATTGCTCCTATTCATACCACAAGCACTAAACTAAGCTTGCAACTCCTTTTACAACCTCACAAACTCAAGAAATCTTAGAGAGACATGGAGAGAAAATGAAGAGATGAGAGAGAAAGAGAATAAGAGAAATGAGGGAAAGTCCTGCCTCCCCTTCCCTTATATACTCGAACTCATGGAGCTATCACACAAACTTTTGGCCAATTGAGGCCTAAATCTCCCCAAACCACTCCCCTTGCCTCAAAACTAGCCTAACTCAATTGTTTTTCTTTCAAAAGCTCAAAATCACACTCACAACACACCCACATTGGTGTAATACCCCAATGTTTTCCTTTAATTATTATTATTATTATTTGTTTGTCTTGTTTTTCATAAATGGTATTTTGAGAAAAGAAATATTGAGCTTTTAAAATGGAGTTTATAATTAGAATGTTTTTAAAAGTTTTAAAACCCTTGTGTTGGGCTTAGTTTTATGAGCCCAAAGTTAGCTTTAAGTATTCTTTAGGTTTCTTGAAAACCTAATCCTTTTCCACATTCTCTCTCTTGTGCCTCCTTGGAGATACCGTACCGTCAGAGCCTTTGTAGTCAAGAAGTGAGGAACCTTAGGGAGACGTTGCTGCACCGTTCGCATTCTCTTGTTGGAGATCGCCTCTTTCAAGGTAAAGGGGGAGTGAGTTATCTCGCTCATGGGTATGGTTTTGATCGTGGGTAGAGGGGTTGGCCCTAGGACCTCAATTGTTTGTGAATTGTATGCTTGTATGTATGCAAAGGAAAATGTGATTTTTCCCAATTCATTGATATGTTTATGAAAATTTTATGTTTAATTATATGAATTATCATGGATTGCCTTTTAATATTTGTATCTCAGATCCACCCAGCGGGGTTAGATAGCTGCTGGGCGACCTTTCTTTGAAAACTAGACTCCGCATTGTCACCGGGCAAGATGCACAACCCGCTGCACAACCCGCCGGGCGGGTTAGTTGCGGTGCGACAAGATGCGACCGTAGCTATTTCGTTCTTTGTGCCTATTAACTCTCTTTTTTTGCAGTTTTTAACTTATTGATGTTTCTTTTTATGCCTTGTTGAGTTTATATTGTGTGACGGTTATTTACTTTGAAAAAATTGAGTGTGATATGAAATTGTGCTAATGTTTCGTGATTAAAGTCTGTGAAAAGTTGTAAGTATTATATGTAGCCATGCATCATAACATTTGAGTTATGTGATGAGGAAAGTATTTAGGAATCTGGCTAGTGGAAGCCGTGATGGGTTGTCTAACCCTAGCCTTAGGGGTTATCCGGTTGGAAAAACTTCAATGGTCCACGTTGATCCCATGGAGCCGAGGCGTACTAGCAAAATTAAGTAACCATGACTAGTCACCAGGGGATATCATACTAGTTGAGGGTGCGAGAGCACAAGACATCGGTACCAATGACGCTTCTTATGGCCGTGTATTTACTCCTAATCTACTTTCTGACAAGCTTAAGATGGTACCACATGTGCATAAGAAGTAGAAGCTAGGGATTGCATTACATATGCTTATGTGTGTTTTGATTTTTGCAAATTACTATTAATTGATTATGTATGTGATGTGTATTCTACCTATCTCCATTGTTATACTTTGAGCATGACGTGAGATGTATCTCATTCCCTTGGTTTCTGGTGTTTTCTGTATGTGTCTGTGATATACAAGTGACATCTAGCAAGACCTTGAGGAGGAGTCTTAGAGTAGGGGCATTAGCCTCATCGCAGTTTATTTTATAGCTTCTTTTGGGTTTTGTTAGCTCTAATAGTAATGTGACATCAGGGTCTTAGTTATTTATTATTTTAGCTTTTAAACTCTAGACTAATAGTTTTACTTTTAAATTGGTTTATTTTATTTTGTTTGGACTTGTATGGCCAACTATAGGCCACTATCCTTTGGTTAATCAATAAAGCATCTTATGGAGTTTTAGTAAACGTGAGTTGTGCATATGATGTCCTTTACCATGTGAAAAAAAGATTATGAACTATCATTTTATTTCACAAATGAAAAGTATGTTATATTTTCGTAATATTCATTTAATAATTAGCTTTGGGGTAAAGGGTATCACAATTGGCTCAAGTACATATCTCGAATTTCTTAAATTCAAACTAGAAATTTAAACATATAATACACAACTATCAACACATACAATAAATCATACATGAAAACAATTCATTTACTTCTTTTAATTTCCTAGATTACATATCAAATTTTCACTTTTTAGTTATTAAAACACTTAATCATGCATTAGAAAAACAAGATGTTACACGAACATCATTGTCAACCAAAAATCTGCCAAAATCTCAACATCTGGTCCCACACCAATGACGTGATCATTACAGGCATGAACCACACGTGCAAACAACACAAGGGTAAGCTTACTTTAAACAATAAAACATATAGTATAAAGGAAAAGTAATAGGATATTCTCTTAATCATATATCAGTTGTCAAACAAAATAATGACAACAACAACAGTACAATTATTACAAGAACAATTTTAACAACAACAACAACGACATTAGCAACACCTCTACCACCACCATCACCAACCATAACAATACGAAGTAACAATGATTACATCAGCAACACCTTTGCCACTCACAATACAACCACAACAATAACAACAACCATAAAAACTAGGTAACAATGCCGCTACCAACATACAACACAATCACAATAACAACTACCAAGTAACCACAGCAACAATGACAACACTACCATCACCACCACCAACAACAACAATGTCGAGGTAACAATAATAACAACAACATCAACACTACCACCACCAATAACAATAACAGAACCACAATAACAATGACAACAACATCAATGACTAGGTAACAACAACACTACCACCACCAACAACATTAACTAGAGTTGAAAACTTCATTTATATATAAAATTCAAGTAAAATTCCATAATATATGGTCACATTCTACATCAGTGATATCAATCACCATGCCATGCATGAGGACACTACTCTTGATGTAATGACCCAACTGTCGTGACTAAACCACTCTACCAAACAACCATCCATCTTCTAAATAGATGAATAAAAACCCTAACATAAAACAATATATAAAGTCCTACACATCACTGAGAGACTTATCTATCTCTCCTACTGTCATATATGCATATCTATATAACTGTCATCATCATACATAAATAACTATGGGACAACAGCAGCCCATATCAACAATATCAAATATACTCATTGGGAAAGAGGGATACAAAAACTCACTACAATAGCTGGTCAATCTATAAAACCCCATCAAAAGAATAACTATATATATATAACAAAAAGAGGAAAAGCCTTGGCTCCACAAGCCAAGCGTCTCCATCATCCAAGCTCCATCCTCAGCCCTAAGGAGTTGGATCCATTGAAACACTACTGTCTACTCCCACGCCAAAAGACGTGATCATCATAATCACCCCAACAAATCGGTAACAAAAAAACTCCAAACAAACACAAGGCAAGGGTAAGCTTACAAAAACAAAGATATAGTACATGTTCACCAAAATCAACAACAAATGCTCAATATTCATGTTTATATGTACACATACATACATATTGTTTTGGTGGTTACTCGGACCTACAGCCCTAAGTCGGCTCTTGCATCACCCGAATAACATAGCGTTGGGTATCCCGGCTCATAAACCCCTACTATCCCAAATCGACTCTATTTATACCCCGACACTCATGCAAAGCGCCTAACGGCAAGGAACGCGTGTAGTTAGGCTCCCAAACAAACGCTGCCTCATGGCCTCAAACATAATTTTCCTCCAAAACACACTATATAAAGGACTGCACACCATCAGGTACACATGCTCTCTCTCATATCCACTCACGCTTGAATCCTTACTGACTTAGAAATCGGAGTCCTTGCAAGTGCCACCACCGAAGATGCCAACAATCATCATGGAAGCTCACCGAAGACGCACTCTTGTGTTCACCACAAAGCATTGGCACCATCTATAGGAATCGTTTCCTGATTCCCTTCATTTCCTTTTCATCATTCTCTAAATATTGCGATGGTTAGCACAAGAAACAACAAGTCCACTATGACACCTTCACCATCGAAGCTTCCACCACCATTGCCTAAGGATGGTGAGGCTGCTTCTGCTGCTCCTGAGACAGCTCCTAGCGCGAATGTTTTTCTAGCACCGTCAGTCACCATGGCAAACCTTGCTACGTTATTGCAACAACAAAGAAAGGCATTGAAGGAGCAGGAGAAGATCATCGCTGAACTCCAGGTGGAGAGAGACAATAAAAAGGTTACAGAGAATACTTACGACCACACTGAGAGGTTTGCTACATTTGCTCTGAAGCCTGTCCTGGAGATGCATGATGCACAATGGCAACGAAGATGGATGAGACAATTCCGTTCAACCTTCCTTTTTCCCTGAGGATCCTGAATTTGTAGGTCTTGAAGCAACTGCAATAACTGCCTTCTCTCGAGCTATATGATGGATCTTCTAATCCAAATGACCACTTCTCGGTGTTATAGTTAGCGATGTCATACAAAGGAGCATCGACCTCATTGACATGTAGAGCGTTCCCTCTCTTGCTCAAGGGAATGGCATTGAAGTGGTTCCAATCTCTAGAACTGAGATCCATAGAGTGATGGACAATGTTGAGGGAAAAATTCAAGACTGCCTTTGTGACTAGCAAGGCCAAGCCAAAGACTGCGGCCAATCTGAGGAGGGTCCGCCAAGGCACAGATGAGCCGTTGAGAGAGTACATCAGTAGATTCAATAAAGAGGCAAGGGCTACTGAGAATCTACAATTCAAAGTGGTTTTGATGCTGGTTAAGGACAGGGTGAGACCAGGCTTGCTTTTCTTCCTATCAATTGCCAAAACACCTCCAAAATCTATGAAGGAGTTTTTGAAAAAGGCGGAGAAATACATCAACTATGAAAATGTGCTGGAGGCCGAGCAGATGAAAACAACTGAAATTGCACCACAAAAGAAGAATCCACAGGCAAAGGCCAATATATCACCGCGTCACGAGGACCAGGGTTTATACAAAAGAGGTTCGAGGTTCAAAGAATATACGCCACTGAATGCCTCTAGAACAAGAATTTCGAACAAGGTATATAACATATAGTTCGTGAAAGAAAGGATAAAACCCCCGAGGCTGATAAAAAACAGAGAAGGAGGGATCAATCCAAATATTGTCAGTACCACAGAGCGACAGGGCACAATACTGATGAATGTTATTAGTTGAAAGATGCAATTGAAGTGCTGATCAAGCGAGGGAGACTAGACCTCTTTGTTTAGCGGAATGGGGGTCGCAGCGATAGAAGACGATGCCTTTCACCATCAAGGAGAGAGAGATTAAGGAGCCCAAGGAGGGGGTGCTCTCCACCCCAGAGAGACAGATCACCATGCCAACATAGTCTCGCGAGAGGCCACTCACCACCCCGGCCATTGCAAGACAAAGTCAAGATACAAGCTATACGCTATCAATTTCCCAGACTATCATCATCTCGGCAACCCACAAGATCCCCAACACACTCTTCTACGTGGAGCCACAACATCATATATGTCATTACAAACGGATTCTCAAGAGGAGATCCTTCGAACAATGCAAGAAAGAGACATGCTAGAAAGGTAATGGCAACTTCTTTTGGGGTCCGTGCTAGCGAGAGCCCCGCAAAGAAAAAGGTGCCGCCGTTGATACTAGACAACTTGGATTATGCCGACATTATGCCAAATCACGATGATCCTCTTGTGGCAAATGCGTTGATGGAAAATAAGGAGGTTCATAGGCTATTGGTTGACATTGGTAGCTTGGCCGACGTTATATTGTACAAGCTATTTCAGAACCTAAAGATCTCAGAGTTTGAGTTGATGCCATACAATGAAGACTTGATAGGATTCTTTGAACATCACATAACATCGGTGGGTCACATAAAGCTCCATGTGACATTCGGGAAACCACCACACATGAAAACTATAGTCACACAATTCATAATTATGGATGCTAAGTCCTCCTATAATGCGATCTTGGGCAAACCGACATTGAATGCACTGGGGGATGTTATCTCGATCTCGCATCTAGCCATGAAGTTTGTCAGTAATAACATGGAGGTAGTCAACCCTTAGGGTGACCAGAGAAAAGTGAGGGAATGCTACAAGGAGTCCCTTAAAGTTGGTCGCAACCCCAACTCCAAAGAAGGCAAAGTACTCCTAACAAAATTAGACTGTCAGGATGAGATAAAGAAAGACACCTGGATACCCCGTTCAGAACCAGAAGGAGAAAGCATCCCGGTTCAGATTAGGAAAGAAGAGGATCAAGTCGTGAGAATTAGAACCGACCTAGATGAAAAAGTGAAGGAAGATTTGTCGATGCTTACGAAGACTAATGCTAGCTTGTTTGCGTGGAAGCCAACAAATATGCCTGGAAGAGATCCCAATCTTTTTGGCCACCGGTTAAAGTTTATCCCTCCATGAAACCGGTATGTCAGAGGAGGAGAGAAACAGCCCCTAAGTGCTTATAGTAGATTGATAAACAGATGGAGGAGCTGCTAAAAGTGGGATTCATTCGAGAAGTAAAGTATACCACCTGACTAGCCAATGTAGAGCTCACGAAGAAGTAGAATGGGAAGTGGAGAATGTGTGTTGATTACACCGACCTAAACAAGCATTGCCCGTAGGACTCATACCCTTTACCTAACGTTGACAAGCTTGTGGATGATTCATCTAGATTTCATTATTTGTCATTCTAGGACTCTTATTCTAGATACAATCAGATTCCTTTATACCCAAGTGATCAAGAGAAAACAGCCTTTATGACGAAAAAGGTAAATTATTGCTATAAGGTGATGTCTTTCGGGTTGAAGAATGTTGGGGCCATGTATCAAAGAATGATGAATAAAGTGTTTGAGACACAAATAGGGCAAAACCTGGAGCTATATGTTAATGACATGATCATGAAAAGTGCTACCCTTTCAGCACACCTTCAAGACTTGCAGGAAACTTTCACCCAGTTGGAAAAATTTAATATAAGGCTAAACCCCAATAAATGTGCATTCGGTGTCCTGGCTAGAAAATTTTTGGGATACATACTACTTGAGAGGGGCATCAAGTTAAACTTGAAAAAGTGCCAAGCTATACTAGAAATGAAAAGCCCTTAAAGTGTGAAAGAGATTCAAAAATTAACAAGGCACTTGGCTGCATTGATGAGGTTTATAGTCAGATTAGCACAAAATGCTCTCCCCTTCTTTCATCTTTTAAGGAAGGGCAAACCTTTTGAATGGATGGATGATTGTGAAGCTGCGTTCATTAGGTTGAAAGATATCTTATCCTCTCCCCCTTGCTCATTAAACCTAAGATGGGTGAAGTGTTATACCTATATTTAGTTGTGGCCGATGAAATTGTGAGTGTTGCGCTAGTGCGAAAGACACCAAAAGAACAAAAGCCAGTCTATTTTGTAAGCAAAGCTCTAGAAGGAGCTGAGCCGAGATATCTCAAGGTTGAGAAGGTTATGTTTGCTTTAGTAATGGCAACTAGAAGGTTAAGGCCGTACTTCTAGTTGCACCAGATCATAGTGAGGACGGATTAGCCAATCTGGCACATTCTACACAGGCCCGAGTTAGCAGGAAAATGACAACCTACGTCATAGAATTATTAGAATATAGGATTCAATATGAACTAAGGTAGGCACTGAAAGCATAAAAGCTAACCAACTTCATAGTAGAGTTGACTCTGACGAAGTTCTCATCTGTAGAATCGAATTGGACCCTTTTTGTAGATGGGTCATCCAATGAGAAGGGAAGTGGAGCTGGCATACTATTGGAGTCTGTGGACGGCGTAGTGTCGGAACAATTGTTGACTTTTATTTTTCCCACCTCCAACAACTAGGCAAAACATGAGGTATATATAGCCAGACTCATTATAGAGGCCGACATTAGCATTATGTCGTCGCATGTATGTAGCGATTCCCAATTGATGATCTTGCAGATTAATAGGGCTTATCAAGCCAAAGAGCCAATATTGCAAAAGTATTTAGCAAAAGTGAAGACTCTCATTTCAAAATTTAATGAGATAGACTTTGTCTACATGCCCCGAGAGAAGAATATCAGGGCAAATATTCTATCAAAGTTAACTAGCACGAAATCTTCCAGCAATAATAGGATGGTCATTCAATAAACAATCCACGAGCCTAACCTCATTTTGGCGATCGAGTCGAAGCAGAGTTGGATGTTCCTTATTATTAAGTATCTGAATGAAGGAGACGTTTTGGAAGAAAGAAAAGAAGCGAAGAGGCCAGAGCGGTCCACGGCTATTTTTTGCATAGTGAACGATAAACTATATCGACACAGCTTATTACTACTGTTACTTAGATGCCTGAGAAAGTCAAAGTCTAAATACACGAACGATGCTGCAACCAACACTTGGGAGTAGAGCATTGGCTAAGAAGATACTCAAAGCCGGCTCTTATTGGCCAATGTTAGAAAACGACGCTATGGAGTTCGCCAAGAAGTGGACAAATGCCAAAAATGCTCCAATATTCATCTGCTCCCCTCGAAAGATTTAAGCACGATTACTTCCCCATGGCCCTTTGTGTGAGAGGGTATCAATATCCTCGGTCTCTTTCTCAAAGCACCTGAGCAGGTTAAATATTTGGTGGTAGTGATTGACTACTTCACCAAGTGGATTGAGGTAGAAGCATTGGCCACCATCACGGCAAGAAATGTGGAGAACTTCATATTTCAACAAATTATTTGTAAGCTCGAGATATCAGATGTCCTAGTGTCAGATAACAACACATAATTTATGGATAGGAGCTTCTAAGAGTTCTTGGCCAAGTTGAAAATCAAGCAGCATTCCACATCAGTTGAACATCCCCAAACAAACGGGCAAGCAAAGACAACAAACTGAGTCATCCTTAGAGGACTCAGACGACGTCTGAATGAGGCAAAAGGGTGTTGGGTTGAGCAATTACCACATGTCGTATAAGTATACCACATAACCCCTGATTCTTCCACATGAGAGTCTCCTTTCCACCTTACCTACAACATAAAGACAATGATCTTGGCAGAGATTGGAGAGCCGATGTGGAAAGTGGCTAACCTAAGGCTGGAGGATAACAATGGATTGCTATGATTAGAGTTAGACATAGTGGAAGAAAGAAAGGAAGTGGCCACTATAAGAGAACTACTTTGAAAAGATAGGTTGCAATGAGGTATAACAAGAAAGTCATGCATCGCTTTTTCGAGCTCGACGATCTGGTCGTAAGGCGTGCCGACATAGGGGGAAGAAATGCCAGAGAGGGAAAGATCGCCCAGAAATGGGAAGGCCCATACAGGGTTACCTCAAAGATAGGAATAGGTGCTTATACCTTAAAGACACTACCTGGGATTACCATCCCACGAACGTGGAATGCAAGCAATCTCAAACGGTACTACAGCTGAGGCATGATTGGTAATACTAGTTTTGATTTCCTAGTTATTTTAACTCTGTAGTATAGGTAGATAGAGTCGCATACTATAAGTTGTGGCTCTGGTAATTTTTTGTTCCATGCAATTAACGAATATGCATAAGAAAAGCCATGCGCACTACCCCGTGTACATGGATTCGCTCCAGCCAGGATAAGAAAATCGCTAAAAATGAAGACAAAGCCATGCAAACTACCCTGTGTATGTAGATTCACTCCAGTCGAGGTAGAAAGATCGCTAAAAATGAAGACAAAGCCATGCAAACTACCTCGTGTATGTGGATTCACTCCAGTCGACGTAAGAAGATCGCTAAAAATAAAGACAAAGCCATGTGAACTATCCTATGTACGTGGATTCGCTCCAACCAGGGTAGGAAGATCGCTAAAAATGAAGACAAAGCCATGCAAACTACCCTGTGTATGTGGATTTGCTCCAGCTGAGGTAGGAAGATCGCTAAAAATGAAGGCAAAGACAAAGACAGAAATTGAAAGCGCGAAGTACAAAAGGCGGACATGAAAGCATTTAACGAAGAGCAATCTATATATATGAAACAAAGCATGTATATTAAATTGTAGTCAACAAATGAAAGGAACAAGGAGTGAAAGGGCCGAAACTCATTACTAATGTTCAATGTATTTACATGTATACATAGTTTGAAAGGAACATAAACAAAAATTACAAATTAAACCGGCATCCCCACCCTTCAAGTCTCGACGTTGGCAACATCTTCAGAGACACCAGCATTTACGGGGTTAGGATCATCGCCTAAGATCACCATACCTCAGTCGAAGGAGGATAGTCAACATCACCTGTTATCTACAAGTTCCTTTATGACATCTTGTTTATCCCTTTGAGGCTCAGAATCAACCCCAACCCCCTAATGCTCTTCACCGGCTTCGTTTTCCTCGGCCTCATCGTCAGCGTCAGAATCAGCTATTGGAATTGTAGGATTTGCCGACGTCATCTCACCATTTATATTCGTGTGCCAAACTCATCAATTATTTCACAATCCGGCCGAGCACATACAAGGTCCATATTCTGTTGAAGGAGGAAGCGCACTTACTCCATTGTGTTCTCAAAGGATAGCTGGACGAATTCAATCTAGTGGTGGCGCATCAAAAGAGATTCCTCCTAGGAAGCTGCCAGGCCAATCTCTAGATTTTTGATTTTATCTTTTGAAGCTCGAAGTCAAGATGACAAATTCATGTCAAGCTTAGCATATTTGGTGTCAACTGTAGACACCTTCACTCGAAGATCAGCTTCAATCTTGGCCAACTACAGTTTATCAGCTTTCTCCTCCTTTAGTTACCCCTTCAAGGCTTACACTTCCTCCTCCAACTCAGCGAGTCTTCAGCTAAATTCCTCTTTGGTATGCATGCCCCTTTTTCTACCTGTTAAAGCTAGGATGTGGCTGCTTCTTTCTTTGCCAGGACGTCTAGAGGGTTTTCACTGCCAAAAGCATTCTTCATCAACACATATTAGGTATAACCATGAAACATATGGCTGAAGAGAGCGCCTAACCCTTGAAGCTCGGTCCATAGAGCCCCCAATTCACCCCGCATGTTATGCATTTTACCTTGGATCTTGTCTTCGAAGACAGCTGCCTCCCCGAATAAAATGTGCTGGTTGGTTACCTCCACCCGTCAAAGGAGGAGGCTGATCATCCCATCATTTCTTCGAGGGCGGGACCCTTTCTTGTGCTTCGTTGGTCACAGCCCTCTTTAGGGAAACGATGCCAACAGAACCACCATCGGTAGAAGTGGTCTTAGCAACCCTAGTTAGTGCATAAACAGCCTTAGCGACCCTAAGTATAGGGGCATCCCGGTCCCTAGCCTCCCTAATGACTATGCCCTTTGTTGCTGTAGGGGCTGAAGGGGGAAAGTGTCTTCGCTTTCTCCACCACTTTAACCTTCCCTTTGGCCCTCCTGAGTTCTTTAGGTTTAGCCGCCTTATCTTGTTGGAGGGCCAAGGCGAAGTCAGGCATCTTTGATTTCACCATCGTATCTACAAAACACAATGAGGTTGATCAAGTTATGCACAAAATGTCAAGAAAATCAAAAATAAACATACAAAAATTCACACAAACACATCAACATTATGGCGATACTTAGATGGAGTGGTGTTAATCAACCACTGGGATGGAATTTGGTCCTGTAGATTCTTTACCATGGCAAAAAAATGGTCCCGGGCTTGAGCCTCCTCCTGAGTCAAGTCATCATCTCGAACTAAATACTTTCCAGGATCTAAGCAATAATGGTCGTACGACCAATACAAAGGGAACTAGGGCTCAGTGACTTCTCCCCCATGTCATAAACCATAAAAAAGGCCTCCCAACTTTGTGTGTGAGGGCATACGAAGAAAAATTTGTCATTATAATCTTTGTAGGAGTCCTAAAAAGGCTTCAGTAGCACCCGACCCCAAACACTCTGAAATAAGACGGAAGAAAACTTACTATCATACATTTGTCAGATGAGGCTAAAAAAATACAAAAAATAAGCTCTAGCTGCACACAACCCCCTCTCGGGCGCACAAGCTCTCAAACGCCACGAGCAATGCCCAGCTGTTTGGATGCAGTTGCAAGGGAGTAACGTTTAGAAGACTTAAGACAGACGCTTGGAAGTTCATAAGGGGCAACCTAACTCAAAGATGCTTGAAGAATATTAGGTACATTGGCAAGAAGTCAAGGTACAAGTACCCAACCGTCGTAGCCTCGACCTCATCCAACGAAGCTCCCATGTTATCTTTTTGACCCTAGGAGCATATGCAATCGTCATCTCTAGGGGCCACCACGTCAAAAGGTGTCTCAACAGCGACTTGACTCTGCTCAAGACCACCCACTAAGGCGTCCAATACCGTGTAGGTAAAGCATGATCGATTACCGGTCACCTCCTTATCTACCCAGTCAATGCCTAGACTCACCACGTTGTGATAAGCCTCTAAAGTAGTCTCCACATTCCTAGTAGTCTTTCCCATCTCCTTGTCAAAGACACCGTAAGTAGGGTCAAAATGGGTTGGTTGGTGCTTTAATTGTGACCCAACACCAATAATAGTTTTCATCGACTTTTTAACCCTAGAAATGTTGCCTGGCCCAGAAGGAATCTTCATTAAGTCCAAATACTACACTTAGGCTTTCGCATACTCCAATACTTCTTCTAGGCTGTACGACATTCCTATGGCTTTTAAATGGCTCCAACATTTCTCTAAGACCTCAGGGTAGATAACAATCTTAGGTGGTGAAGGTTGATTTAGGTCGGCTGTTAAAGGGCGCTCATCAGTCCTTCTTACAAATTGTTACCTATCCACCCTACCCCATATAGATACTCCCCCACATGTAGATATGGGGTCAACTGAAGATCTAGCACAACATCACCCTCGCGACCATGGCTGCTAGCACAATGAGACAGAGGCAATGCCAACAACTAAAACAGCATGTTTGCGACTGTAACACCCTAAGGGGCATTACCGTAACTAGGTCTAGATTTTAAAAAAACAAACTGAAAAAGGTAGAAACAACATACAAATACTACTCATAAATATAATTAAATATTATATATGAACAATACAATAAAAAAACATACATGTCAAATATGACTCATCTATCACCTGAAGGTATCGTACAAAATATAAAGAAGAATACAAAAACATAATATAAACTAGATTACGTTTTCTTGCACGTGACTCCAAGCTCCATCTATGCGTGTCTTCACTTGTATCCTGAAAAAGGGAAAACTTAAAGGAATGAGACATAATGTCTCAGTGAGTGCTCTAAGGACTCTACGGCTGGGTTAGACTCTTCTATTCGGACAACCTTCATTACTTATCTCTCATGGCTTTAGCCTCATTGGGTTTCTCATAATTATCCATACCTATGGTTGAGTCTACACCTTTCAATAGTCAATACTCCCTGTTAATTGCTCTCTCATTCTCACAACTATTATATTGGTTTACTATCTCATTCTTAACTTAAGAACTCATCCTCATTATTTATACTTTCTTACCCAAAACCCTCTTTAGAATTTACTCTTCTTCCTTTTAATATTCAGAGCTGTCCCCTAGGGTCAAGTCTAAGGTTACAGACATCCTAAAATACTCTTATTTCATTCTCTCTCTTACTTGTCTTATACCTTTCTATTACGCCATGAGGGAATTCACCCTTCCTCTATCTTATTCACAACTATTATTATCCAACTAGAACCCTCATAACACTATCCTAAGGTCTAGCCTCTCACTTATCCTTAAGGTAGCAAACACAATTCCAATTACAAGCATATAATTGTTTCACATTCTTTGTCTAGTAACTAGACATATACCTCGTTTTGTTTTATCAAACAGGAACGACACTCGTGCAAGATATGATCACATGTCCACAACTTTAACATTTCATCACAAGGCACAATTGCATTCTTACATAGAATTCACATAAATAGGGTCACATATAATTCACATAATTACAACATAGCACACTCTAACATATCACACTATAACAAGATACATATGCGTGCTATGTTCCTAAACCACTACTCATGCACATGTGGTACCAACCTAAACTTTTCAGAAAGTAGACTAGGAGTAAATGCAGGCCATAAGAAGCGTCATCGGTATCGATGCCTCCAGCTTTCGCACCCTCAACTAGCATGATATCCCCCGGTGACTAGTCAGGGTTACCCAGTTTTGCCAGTACGCCCCGGCTCCATAAGATCAGCATGGACCATTGGAGTTTTCCCAACCGGATAACCCCCAAGGCTAAGGTTAAACAACCCATCACGGCCTCCACCAGCCAAATTCCTACATACTTTCCTCATCACATAACTCAAATGTTATGATGCATGGTCACATATAATGCTCACAACTTTCATAGACTTTTCTCATGAATCATAGGCACAATTTCATGTCACATTCATTTTTTTAAGGTAAATAACAACCATACAATATAAATTCAACAAGACATAAAAAAACAAATAACAATGAGTTAAAAACTGCAAAGAGGAGCTCATAAACACAAAGAACGAAATAACAAAAGTCGTATTCGCCCAGCAGGACGGAAGTCCCGCCCAGCGGTCCAGCGAACCCGCCCGGCAGGTCCGCGTCAGAACCCACCCGGCAGGTCCGCGTCGGAACTCACCCCGCCCGGCGGGTATTTCACCCCGCCCGGCGGCTCCGCGTGCCTAGCGTAAACATAGAATCCAGTTTTTGAAGAAAAGTCGCCCAGCGGCTATCTAATCCCGCCAGGCAGATCCGAAGTACTAATTTTAATTTATTTTTCCTATTGTCTTTGGGTTCTAAATGCTTCAAGATAAATAATTAGATTCTTAATCACTCTTCTACATCGATAATTGGTCAATCTAATCTATAATTTCCTTACTCCTTCACAATCCCTTCAAAACTCATCAAATCCCTAAATTTAGGTATAAGGAGGGAAAAGATAAATAGATGAACAAGAACAAAGAAGGACATAGGGGAGAGCACTCACCTTTGTGGACATGCAAAGTTGAGTTCTAGGGTTTGGATTCTCCGGTTTCTATTCTTCCTCCTTCTCTTCCTCTTCTTCTTCTCTTCTTTTCCTCATTCTCTCTAACTTTTTTCTTCCTCTATTTTGTGACGGCTAAACCTAACTCTCCTTTTCTATTCCCTTCTTATAACATGTGGGTGGGTATGTGGCTTAGTGGGCTTTAGTCCCCTATTGGGCCCTAGATGCTCTTTTGGGTTGTATGATAATATTCCTACTAATTTATAATACTAAAGTATTAATAACAATAATAATAATAAGAATAATAATAATAATAATAATAACAACAACAACAACAATAATAATAATAGGGAATATAATAACAATAATTCTTAAGACATCTTTTGTCTAATAACATATGAGAAAGGTTCTACTAAAAGCTACCTCGTGGTTTATTTCTAGTACTTGAAATTTGGGCTGTTACAGCGACAAAACCTCCCAAGAAGTTGCCACAACCACCGCGAGTGGAAGACGAAGCATTGCATCTACGCGAATCTATCTTTAACAAAACAAAACAACATATAGTACTGAAAAAACCACAAGACAAGGGAACTACTTAAAGCGAAGGCGAGAACGAGAATATTATCTTAATATATAAAATGACTGGTGTCGGAGGAAGCATTGAGGTAGACAGGAAATGTTGCAGTCTTCACCAGAGGAAAAAGACGCAAAAAGCTGAAGAACTTTTAGAGAAAGAAGAAAATTCTCGGCAAGAGAGTGAGGGGAAGCGTACTGAAATAGTCAAGAGAAAAGCTTTTTATACTATGGGCCCATATCAGGGTAAGGCCCAGGTTTTTCAAAAGACAATTGCCAAATCTCTTAGAATTCAAGGCACTACAGAGTTTAAGATATCAAAATCATTACGCACTTAATGCACCTCTGCTATTCCAAAGATACGGTGCAGTTGTTTGAAAATTAAAAAGACACTTGAACCATTCAAATCCAAAGTCGGCAAGACCTTTTCAATAAAAAGTCCCACCGACTTAGGGGCAGCATCATCTCGGACCCTCTTTTAGTCTCTTAAGCTGATGATGTTTCCCTAAGCACCACCAGCTTGGGGACAACTGTTATGGAGCTGACTTAGTCTCTTAAGCCGATGATGCTTCCCTAAGCATCACCGACTTGGGGGCAACTGTTATGGAGCTGACTTAGTCTTTTAAGCCAACAATGCTTCCCTAAGAATCATTAACTTGGGGGCAACTGTTTTGGAGGTTACTCAAACCTACAACCTTAAGTCGACTCCTGCGTCACCTATCCCAAATAACACAGCCTCAGGTATCCTAGTTCATAAACCCCTACTATCCCGAATTGACTCTACCCATACCTCGACACTACATAGGAAGCGCCTAATGGCAAGGAACGCGTGTAGTTAGGCACCCAAGTGCACACTACCACGTGACACCCAGCTTTAACTGAATTTCCTTCCAAAACACACTATATAAAGGACTCCACACCATCAAGTACACACGCTCTCTCATATTCACTCACACTTAAATCCTTGCTAACTTAGGCATTGGAGTCCCTGCAAGTGCTGCCATTGGAGACACCAACAACCACTGTGGAAGCTCACCGGAGATGCACTCTTATGTTCACCACACAACACACACACACACACAAAGGCATCCATAAAGCCAACATCTTCAACCATGCACCTCATACCATAACAACTTATCACCACAACCATGTCAATGATGACACGACTCTCGAGAGATTTACAACATATTAGGTGATCAGCCAGGTCTCACCCCTACTTTGGCCTATCCAAGGACCATTCAGGGATTGCCAAACTCTGATCTGCAAATAAGCTTAGTGGTTTGTCAGAATAAGTGTATGTGGGTGGTGGTTTACCGCGACACAAGGCCTGCATTGGCTTGGCCTCCTACGGAGTCACCCATCCACTCATCCCCGAAGGCCATCATCAGTTGCCCCACATCTTATCCAACACTAGGTTGGGGCCCATCTGAGTTCCAACTCTAGTCACCATCCAACTTACATGCCTGCTCGCACCACGGCGTGAGGTTCATCGTCAAGTACCTTAGTCGCTAACTATGCATGAATGCATGTAGAGCACACCTTAACCACTCAACTATAACCAATCAACATATGACATATATATATACATACATGTATGTATATATATACAACTATAACCAATCAACATATGACATATATATATGTATGCATACACGTGTATATATATATATACATACACGTGTATGCATACATGTATATATACATGTATGTATATACATACATCTATGTATATATACATACATCTATGTATATATATATGTATATCAATACAACTAGTGGCAAAGAGGTCCATCATTAACTACCTCACACAGCCACTCGACATCCATCAACACCATACCGGCCCCAAATCAATCTCAATCATAATCAACAAGTAAGGCCCTATCTAAGCACCCCACCTCATGAGAAACCTCAAACAACAATATTGTACACAACAAGTGGAGCTCCTATCTAAGCAAACTTCCACTTCAATAACATATCCAACAATCAATCATAATTTGAAACCAAGACCCTTTTGAAAACCATTTGGAAGATTGGTAAATCTTAAGATTCACAAAAACCCTTTGAAATAATTCACTTTCTTTAATTTAAAGAAATCATATTTAAACTAGCAACTTTCCATCATTCCTAAATAGAACTTTTGAAAATGTATAATACCCTTTTTATATGTGGATATACATAATATTTCACATTTTAAGACGAAAACTTTAAAATCTGAAATAATACATTCAATTTTGAAATAACAGATTAAGTACTGTAGTAACAGATTATATCAATTTAGTAAAAATGCATCAAAATTTGTTTTCTGGCAAGGATAATCGATTATGGATTTCCATAACCAATTATTCCAAAGCTAGTGTTAGGAAAAAAATTGAAACTTAGATAATTGATTATAAGATCCCATAATCTATTATTTCAGAATCGAAATCACGAAAATAGCTTTTGGAACTCTAAATAATCGCTTATGACTCCTGATAATTGATTATCTATGACAAAATTACAAGAAAATGTGATTTTCGATAAAAAAAAAAAAAATCAAGCTTTTCAACTAGACATCATTAATCCACCTCAACCAAGCTCATACACATCAAATTATATTTCATCACATAATTCATAGATTTCTCATCCAAATTTCAGATTTTCCTCAAAACCCATTTTCACCCAAAATCTCACCACAACTCACATACTATCTAGATTTGGACCAACCCAAGGTAATATTCACACACAATCATGTTCATACATCATAAATCTAGCAAGTGTAGGCTTCCTTTACCTCATGGAGCCTCCAAATCCAAGCTTGGGGAAAGGAAAACGTGAGAAAAAGCCAACCCTTGAGCCAAACTCCATGAAAGCAAGGCAATAACAACTCTCAAGGGCCTATAAATAGGATTCTTCACTAGTTTTGGGTCTCACACTTCAAGGTTTTGAGCAAAGGTTAGGAAGAAATTAAGAGAATGGGAGATGAGAGGAAGAGAACGAGAATGTGAGAGATGAGAGGAAAAGGAAATCTGAGAATAAGAGAAAAAAATGAGAGGAAAAGCGTTTAATATCCTCTTTTAATTTTCCTAGGCCTCACAAAAAGTGCTCTAGGTCCACTCAAGCTCATGGTCTATTTATTTACTCTCCAAAACTCACAACTGGTTTGACACAGCTATTTTCCTTTCAACAACTTAAACAACCACCAACAACACGCTCAATTTGGCTCAAGCATATTTTTCTCAATTCTTGAAACTCAGGCAGGAATTTCTAAGACAACAACATAAAAACTAAAACCACACAACAAGGTCAACAACAATAATTTATTTATTTGTTTTAAACACCATGATCACATATTAATTTTCACTTTTTAGTTATTAAACCACTAAATCATACATTAAGAAAACACAGTGTTACAATCCTCCCCAACAAGAAAAAATTCGTCCTTGAAAATTCTTTTACCTAGGAAAAGATTTAGGTATAGTTCCTTCATCTCATCTTCCAAGTCCCACATAGATTCTCTAGTCACGTGATTCCATACCACTCGGACCAACTAGATATCCTTGCCTCTAAGCTACTTCACCCACTGATCTATAATCCTCACTGGTAGCATCGTATACACCAAATCCTCTCAAACTCGCACTAAATCAAGCTCAATGATGTGTGTAAGGTCATGGACATACTTCCTCAACTGAGATACATGGAAAACATCGTGAATATTAAAGAAAAAGGGAGGTAACGCTATCTAGTATGCAATAGGTCTAACTCTACGAAGGATCTAGTAAGGACCAAGAAACTTAGGAGTAAGTTTCCTAGACTTAATTGCCCTACCAACTCCAATCACTAGGGTAACCCTTAAGAAAACATGCTCACCCTTCTCAAACTCAAGCGGCCACCTACGCTTATCAGCATATGACTTTGGCGACTCTGAGCAATCCTAATATTCTCCTGTATCTTCTTCACCTTCTCCACCGTCTGTTGTATCAACTTTGGTCCCACTAGCATACTTTCTCCACCTTGATACTAACACAACAGCGTTCTACACCTCTAGCCATTCAAAGCTTTAAATGGTGCCATTCAAATGCTCACATGGAAACCGTTATTATATGTAAACTCCACCAAAGGTAGAATTTCGTCCTAACTTCCAAGATGATCTAGCACACATGCTTGGAAAAGATCTTCCAAGGATTGAATCATCCTCTCAGACTGGCCATCCATTTATAGGTGATAAGTAGAACTGAGCCTCAACTTTATACCCAATGCCTGATGCAAACTCTGCCAAAACCTCCATATAAACCTCGAATCCCTATAAGAGATAATGTTGGAAGGTACTCCATGCAAGCTCACTACCTCTTTGATGTGCAACTGTGTCAAACTCTCCAAGGAATACTTGATGTTAATAGGTAGGAAGTGAACGCTCTTTGTCAACCTATCAACAATGACCCAAATAGCATCAATGCCTCTTGCCATTCTAGGAAAACTTACTATAAAGTCTATAGTGATGCTATCCCACTTCCATTCAGGTCTCTCCATTGTTTGCAACAAACCACTTAGTCTCTGGTGTTCTATCTTGGCCTTTTGACAGGTCAAACATGCTACAACATACTCTGCTACGTCCTTCTTTATACCAGACCACCAAAACATCTTTTTCAAGTCCTGGTACATCTTGGTTGTACCCGGCTATAAGCTCAACTTACTTTTGTGACCTTCGTCCAAGTGAGTTTTCTCAATTCAAGATCCTATGGTACACATACTCTGCCCTTGAACCTTAAAATACCATCTACACCCAAATTGAACTCTGCTACTTTTTCTGTACCCAACAACTCCTTAGTCTTACGAAGACTAGGATCTAGCGATTGTTTCTCTTTGACCATCTTTAGAAAACCACTAGCCATCATGATTATACCACAATGAATACGATCAAGTGACATCTCCACATACAAGTTCAGATTCTTGAACTTCTCCACTAGCTCCAACTCCTTCACCATCGAAGTCAACATGTGCATAATTTTCCAGCTCAAAGCATCAGCTACAACATTCACCTTACCAAGATGGTACATCAATTGAAAATCATAATCTTTCGGAAACTCCATCCATCGCCTTTGTCTCATATTTAGCACCTTCTGATCAAATAGATATTTCAAGCTCTTGTGATCACTGAATACATCAAACTTCACACTATAAAGATAGTGCCTCCATATCTTCAAGGCAAACACCATGGCAGCCAACTCCAAATCATCAGTAGGATAATTTCTCTCATGATTCTTCAACTGCCTTAATGCATAAGTCATAACCTTTCGGTGTTGCATCCACACACACCCCAATCGTTGATGAGAACCATCACGGTAAACCTTAAAAGGCTCACTAGGATTAGGCAACACGAGGACAAGAGAAGTAGTCAACCTCCATTTCAACTCTTGGAAACTCTCCTCATAGTATTCAGTCCAAGCAAAAGGTTGATCTTTACGAGTAAGTTGGGTCAACGGTGCAACTATCTTTGAGAATCTCTCTATAAATCTCGATAGCAGTCTTTAGATGCTCCTATTGCAACACAGTCTCCACTTTCTCAGGGTCTGCTGCAATCCCTTTGGCTGATATCACATGTCCTAAGAATTTCACCTCATCCAATGAAAACTCGCACTTGGATAGTTTGGCACAAAGCTGTTTTTCCTTCAAAACTCCCAACACTGTCCTTAAGTGCTCTTCATACAAATGGGAGTAAACTAGAATGTAATCAATAAACACAATGACAAACTTGTCCAAGAAAGGACAAAAGATCCTATTCATATAATCCACAAATATGGCAAGGGCATTCGTCACTCGAACGACATCACTACATACTCATAATGCCTATACTGAGTCCTAAAAATAGTCTTTGATATGTCTTCATTTTTACCCATATCTGATGGTATCTTGACCTCAAGTCTATCTTTGAAAACATTGTTGCTCTTCTCAACTGGTCCATTAGATCATCAATCCTTGGCAAAGGATACTTGTTCTTGATAATGATCTTGTTCAACTGTCAATAGTCTACACATAGCCTTGAACTATCATCCTTTTTCTTCCCCAACAACACCGGTGCTCCCCAAGGGGAAACACTTGGCCTTATCATCTTCTTCTCTAACAACTTTCAACTTGTTTCCTTAACTCAGCTAACTCCGCTAGTGCCATTCTATATAGAGCCATTGACATTGGTCCTGTTCCCAGAACCAAGTCTATAACAAACTCCACTTCTTGTTGTGGAGTTATACTAGATACGTCTTCAAGAAAAACCTTAGGAAACTCTTAGACCACTGACACCAAGCTTAGGTCTAAACTACTCTTGACTTCAAGGAATGACAAAATCATGTATCCTTGAGCTCCTTCTTTCAAAGAAGTCTGAGCTTGATTGGCAGTGACAAATCCAGAATCTTTAAAACTAGGAAAGATCAAGGTATTTCTGTCACAATTGATCAAGATATGGTTGGAAGATAACCAATCCATCCCCAAGATCACATCCAAACTCGGATAAGGGAACACAAATCAAATTGAGTTTATAACTATGCCCACTAACAACAACTAGGCAGTTAGCACAAACAATCAACGTTGCCACAGGAGTAGCAGTTGGCGTAGAAACAAGCAAATCAAATGACAAAGGATAGGTGGGCAACTGCAACCTCTCCACACACTCATAAAAGATAAAAGAATGTGTGGCACCGGAATCAGACAACACGAAGGTATTACTGGCTATCTCACACTTGCCCTGAACATGGTCATCAAAATGAGCGACTTCTACTCTACTCATAGCAAAAACACGGCCAGCTGTTGTGGGTCTCATAGTTCTCACAGCGATCATGGTAGACTCCACCTTCACTGGGGCCATACAATCTCTAGCTATGTGTTCGAGCTACTGACACTTGAAGCATGCATTGCTTCTCAAAAAGCACTGGCCAACATAATGTGGTCCTCCACACTTGAAGCATTGGACCTCCTACGATCTAGTCTAAGGCATGACCGATGAATAACTCTGAGAAGTTGAAACCCCAGATTGCTGAAACCTAGGGGGTTGTTGATGTCCCTGCGGTCTACTATAGGGCTTCCTTTGCTACCGTCCTCTCTTGGTTCTAGATGATCCATTACCATGAGTCCTCACCACTCGGGTGCCAGACTCCAACCTCTCAACCGTCTTCGCCTTCTTCACTAGTGTAGGGAACTCTTGAATAGCCATGGAACTATCATTCTTTTCAATTTATCCCTCAAGCCTTCCTCAAACTTGCAGTTTCTCCACTCCTTGGCGGTAGCCTGTGAGTAAAACCGAGCTAAGTACTCAAACTTACTCGTATACTCACTCACTATCATGTTCCCCTGATACAATCTCAAGAACTCCATCTCCTTCACATGCCTTGCTCTTGCCGAGAAATACTTTTTCAGAAGCACTCTTGAAAACTAGTGCAAGTGACAGCCTTACCTTAGGCCTCCAACAGTTGTTGGGCTCCTTGCTACCAATACTCTACCTCACCAACAAGCATGTATGTGCCATAGATGACTTTCTGATCATCTAGACAAGCCAAAGCCTGAAAGATCTTCTCCACCTCTTGCATTCATATATTAGCAGCACTCGGATCTGACTCACCCTTGAATTGGGGAGGGTTACTTTTCTAAAACTTAGCCAACCCTTGGAACTCGGGCGACACAACAACATAAGCAGCTTCAGTAGTGGCTCAAGAAAACTCTAACTAAGCCATAGCAGCCTGATGCTGTTGAGCCATTGTGGTTTGTTGCTAGGCCATAGTATTTTGCTATTAGACCATAGCAACAAACATCGCCTCTATAGCTCTGGTGATCTGGGAGAAATCAACTAGAGGTGGTGGTGGGTTAAATCCCCTCATCAAGATCCTACAAAACACTCCACAACAACAACACCTTAAAAACAATTCAAAGATGATCACTTCTCTCATGGAAGGATCCACACCACAGCAAAACAACAAAAACAATCAATACATCTCATCATATTAGAAACACACAACAAAAGCGCATTGGACCTATTTCCCATAGGTTGACTTGAAAGATGCGACCAGCTCTGATACCAAAAATTGTAACAACTCAACTGTCGTCACTAAACCAATCTACCAAACAACCATCCATCTTTTAAACAGGTGAATAAAAACCCTAACATAAAACAATATATAAAGTCCTACACATCACCGAAAAACTCATCTATCTCTCCTATTGCCATACATGCATATATGTGTAACTATCATCATCATACATAAATAACTATGGGACAACACCAGCCCATATCAACAATATCAAATATACATCACTGGGGAAGACGGATACAAAAATTCACTATAATAGCTGGTCACTCTATACAACCCTATGAAAAGAATAACTATTTATCTCTTGGCTCCACAAGCCAAGCATCTCCATCATCCTAGTTCTATTCTCCGCCTTGGAAAGCCGGATCCACCGAAACACTGCTACTTGCTCCTACAACAAAAGACGAGATTATATATATGTGTGTGTGTGTGTGTATCAAGCATCCACAAAGCCAACATCTTCAACTATACACCTCACACCATAACAATTCATCACCACAACCATGTTAATGTATAATGACATGACTCTCGAGAAATTTACAACATATTGGGTGATCAGTCTGGTCTTACCCCTACTGTGGCCTATTCAAGTACCATTCAAGGATTGCCAAATTACGAGCTTTGGATAAGCTTAGTGGTTTATCAAGATAAGTGTATGTTGGTGGTGGCTTACTGCGACACCAGGCCTATATCGCCTTGGCCTCTTACGGAGTCACCCATCTACTCATCTCCCAAGGCCCATCGTCAGTTGCCCCACGTCTTATCCAACACTAGGTTGAGGCCCATCTAGTTCCAACTTTGGTCACCATCCAACTTATATGCCTGCCCGCACCACAGCATGAGGTTCATCATCAACTACCTCAGCCGCCAACTGTGCATGAATGCATGTACTACACACCTCAACCACTCAACTATAACCAATATATGACATATATATATGTATATGAATACAACTAGTGGCAAAAAGGTCCATCGTCAGCTACCTCACACGGCCACTTGACATCCATCAATACCATACTGGCCCCAAACCGACCTCAATCATAATCAACAAGTAAAGCCCCATCTAAGCAGCCCACCTCATGAGAAACCTCATACAACAATATCGTACACAACAAGTGGAGCTCCTATCTAAGCAAACTTCCACTTCAATAACATATCCAACAATCAATCACAATTTGAAACCAAGACCCTCTTTGAAAACCATTTGGAAGATTGGTAAATCTTGAGATTCACAAAAATCCTTTGGAACAATTCACTTTCTTTAATTTAAAGAAATCATATTTAAACTGGACAACTTTCCATCATTCCCAAATAGAACTTTTGAAAATGTACAATACCCTTTTTATATGTGTATATACATAATATTTCACATTTTAAAATGGAAACTTTAAAATCTGAAATAGTACATTCAATTCTAAAATAACATACTAAGTACTATAGTAACAGATTGTAGCACACGTTTTCTTAATATGTGATTCAGTGTTGTGATGATTAAAAAGTGAAAATTAGATATGTAATCTAGGTGATTAAAAGAGATAAATGAATTATTGCTATGTATGGTAAGTGGTATATGGTGATGGTTGTGTATTGTATGTTTGAGATTCTGATTTGAATTTAGGAAACATGAGATATGTACTTGAGCCAATTTCGGTGTGTTGGTGGAGTGATTTTGGGCTTTTGAGGGAAAACAGTTGAGCTAAACCATTTTTGAGATAAGGAGAGTTGTTTGGTGAGATTTGGGCATCAGTTGACCAAAAGTCTGTGTGGGAGCTTTGGGAGATTTAGTATAAAAGGAGGGAGGAGGAACTTTTCCTCTCATTTCTCACGTTCTCTTTCTCTCTCATCTCTTCATTCTCTCTCTCTATCTCTCAGGATTTCTCAAGTTTTTGAGGTTGTAAAAGAGTTTCATGCTTAGTTTAGTGTTTATGGTGAGAAATGGGGTGGCATTTGAAAGATTTGGCTCAAGGCATCAGATTCTCAAGGAACCTAAATCTAGATTCGGAGACTTTTAGAGGTAAGGGAAGCTTACTCTTGGTTGATTTCATGTTTGTGAATGTTGATATGTAGATTTAATGCTTTGGAATCGGTTGAGTTTTGTGAATAATTATGTGTATGTGGTTCTTGAAAGAAAATGGGTTTGGAAAGGGGGTTTTGAGATTTGTGGATGATTTGTAGATAAAATTGTCATGTAATCGATTAGAAAAGTATTAAAAATAATTAAAATTGTTTTGTTATGCTTGTTGTCGATTGATTTGGTCAAAAATGGGTGTTGGTGTTTGATTTGTGAAGAAAAAGATCAAAAATCGCACCCAGCAATTTGTAGCTCGCTTAGTGATGGATTTTGAGGTCATTGGAAGTTGAGCTCTCACTTAACAATGGAAATGTTCGCTTAGCAATGGATTTGAGGTCGTCGGAAGCTATGGCTCGCTAAGCGACAAAAATGCTCACTGAGCGAGAGAAAAACAGAATTTTCTCTACTTTTTTATTCTTTGTATTGGTTGTTGATGACTTTATTGACTCCTATGAATGTCAAATGTATATTTTAAGATAATTGGATGTTCAAATGCTTTTCTAAACTAGTTTTTTGGTTATTATTTATTATTGTTGGAGATTTGTTGGATAAGTTGTAAGTGTCTTGTTGAGCGAGAATTTTATCTAAGACTTGGCTACTCTCTAGAATCGAGTTCGTTGAGCGAGACTTGTACTCGCTAAGTGAGAACCTTTGAAAAGGAGAGTATGCTCCCTGTATGAAAGGTACTCACTGAGTGAGCATAAGATTGCTAAGCGAACATGTAATTCTGTTTTGTTGTGTGAGAATTTTCAAAAGGTATATGTTGCTTAGACAGTGTCTTACCTGTTGACTATGCAAGAGGCCAAATTGGGCGTGCATGGGGTTGATTTAGGGTCAATGGTGATTGTTGGACCACAGGTGGTGCTGAGTAGGCCACGTGGTGATATATATATATATATATATGATGATGATTGTTATGGTAGAATTGTTGTTGGTTTTTGTGGCTTATGCATACATGCATATGTTGTTGGCTGAGGTTGTGTGGGCCTCATGCTGTGTGTGGGTAGGCACATAAGTCAAATGGTGACCAGAGTTGGTACTCAGATGGGCTTCCCACTATAGGTTGATTGGTTGACAGGAGCTTCAGCTTAGATGGGCCTCTAACTATAGGTTGGCTGGTTGATAAGAGCTACGACTTAGATGGGCCTCTAATCTAATGCCTCCAGAATGTAGAAATCTCTTGAGAGTCATGTCATTCACGCATTGACACTTTGGGGTTGAAAGTTTGACGTGTTGTGCTATAATGTATGTAAACTCATTCTTTGATATATTGGATTCCAAATCAGTATGTTGATGATTTAATGATATGGATTGAATACTATATGCTTGCTTTTGTTTCTTAAGCTTACCCTTGCCTTGCTGTTTGTTTTGTTATGGTTGCCTTGTTGCCAGTTGTTGTCATGTGTTGCTGTGACTGTGATGATCATGTCTTTTGGTGTGGGAGCAGAGGGTGAAACTTTAGTAGATCCAATTCCCCATAGTTGATGCATAAGGCCTTAACTAGAGATGGTAGAAGGCCCTTTATGGGTAGAGCCCTTCTAGAAGCTCTTTTCTTCAATTTAGGTTGATGTATTTGTTGTATAGATGACTAGTTATAGGAAGTTTAAATTTTGTATCTCTCCTTTGTTTTTTGGCTTTATATAACTTGACTTATATATTATATTGTTTCATATTAGATATAAATACATATACACTTTATGGTATGGTTAAGATTATAATAGCATGTTGATTATCTATTTTTGAACATTTTAGTAATGTATGAAGTAGTAAGTGGTATTGTGTAACACCCTAAGGGGCATTACCGTAACTAGGTCTAGATTTAAAAAAAAAACAAACTTAGAAAGGTAGAAACAACATACAAATGTTACTCATAAATATAATTAAATATTATATACGAACAATACAATAAAAAAACATACATGCCAAATATAACTCATCTATCACCCGAAGGTATTATACAAAATATAAAGAAGAATACAAAAACATAATATAAACTAGACTACATTTTCTTGCACGTGACTCCAAGCTCCATTACGCATGTCTTCACTTGTATCCTAAAAAAAGGAAAACTTAAAGGAATAAGACATAATGTCTTAGTGAGTGCTCTAAGGACTCTACTGCTGGGTTAGACTCTTCTATTCGGACAACCCTCACCATTTATCTTTTATGGCTTTAAACGCACTAGGTCTCTCATAATTCGCCATACCTACAGTCTAATCTACACCTTTTAATCTTCAATACTTTCTGTGTTAACTACTCTCTCATTCTCTTGACTATTGTATTAGTTTACTATCTCATTCTTAACCTAAGAACTCTTTCTTACCCAAAATGCTCTATAGTATTCAAACCCTTCGTGTTTAGATTTTACTTTTCTTTCTCTTAACATTTAAGGTTGTTCTCTATGGGTCAAGTCTAAGGTCACAGACATTCTAAAATACTTTTGACCCTCCCTTAACACTTGTAACAGCCCAAATTTCAAATACTAGAAATAAACCACGAGGTAGCTTTTAGTAGAATCCTTCTCATATGTTATTAGACAAAAGATGTCTTAAGAATTATTGTTATTATATTTCCTATTATTATTATTATTATTATTATTATTGTGTTGTGTTGTTGTTATTATATTTATTGTTATTATTATTATTGTTGTTGTTGTAATTATTATTGTTATTATTATTCTTATTCTTATTATTGTTATTAATACCTTAGTATTATAAATTAGTAGGAATATTATCATACAACCCAAAAGAGCATCTAGGGCCCAATAGGGGACTAAAGCCCACTAAGCCACATACCCACCCATATGTTATAAGAAAGGAATAGAGAAGGAGGGTTAGGTTTAGCCGTCACAAAATAGAGGAAGAAAAAAGTTAGAGAGAATGAGGAAAAGAAGGGAAAAAGAAGAGGAAGAGAAGGAGGAAGAATAGAAACCGGAGAATCCAAACCCTAGAACTCAACTTTGCATGTCCACAAAGGTGAGTGCTCTCCCCCGTGTCCTTCCTTGTTCTTGTTCATCTATTTATCTTTTCCCTCCTTATACCTAAATTTAGGGATTTGATGGGTTTTGAGGGGATTGTGAGGGAGTAAGGAAATTATAGATTAGATTAACCAATTATCGATGTAGAAGAGTGATTAAGAATCTAATTATTTATCTTGAAGCATTTAGAACCCAAAGACAATAGGAAAATAAATTAGAATTAGTACCTCAGATCCGCCCAGCGGGATTAGATAGCCGTTGGGCGACTTTTCCTCAAAAACTGGATTTCGCGTTTGTGCCAAGCGCGTGGATGCGCTGGGCGGGATGAAACATCTGCTGGGCGGGTTGGATCCTGACGCGAACCCGCTGGGCGGGTGCAATACCCGCTGGGCGGGTTTGGTTCCGACGCAGATCCGCTGGGCGGGTTTGCTGGACCGCTGGGCGGATATGACTTTTGCTATTACATTTCTTGTGTTTGTGAACTCCTTTTTGACAGTGTTAACTCATTGTTATTTGTTTAATTATGTCTTGTTGAGTTTATATTGTATGATTCTTATTTACTTTGAAAAATGAGTGATATGAATTGTGCCTATGATTCATGATAAAAATCTATGAAAGCTGTAAGCATTATATGTAATTATGCATCATAACATTTGAGTTATGTGATGAGGAAAGTATGTAGGAATCTAGCTGGTGGAGGCTGTGATGGGTTGTTTAACCTTAGCCTTGGGGGTTATCCGATTGGGAAAACTCCAATGGTCCATGCTGATCCCATGGAGCCGAGGCGTACTAGCAAAACTGGGTAACCCTGACTAGTCACCGGGGGATATCATGCTAGTTGAGGGTGCAAAAGCCGAAGGCATCGGTACCGATGACGCTTCTTATGGCCTGCATTTACTCCTAGTCTACTTTCCGAAAAGTTTAGGTTGATACCACATGTGCATGAGTAGTGGTTTAGGAACATAGCACGCATATGTATCTTGTTATAGTGTGATATGTTAGAGTGTGCTATGTTGTAATTATATGAATTCTATGTGACCCTATTTATGTGAATTCTATGTAAGAATGCAATTGTGCCTTGTGATGAAATGTTAAAGTTGTGGACATGTGATCATATCTTGCACAAGTGTCGTTCCTGTTTGATAAACAAAACGAGGTATATGTCTAGTTACTAGACAAAGAATGTGAAACAATTATATGCTTGTAATTGTAATTGTGTTTGCCACCTTAAGGATAAGTGAGAGGCTAAACCTTAGGATAGTGTTATGAGGGTTCTAGTTGGATAATAATAGTTGTGAATAAGATAGAGGAAGGGTGAATTCCCTCATGGCATAATAGAAAGGTATAAGACAAGTAAGAGAGAGAATGAAATAAGAGTATTTTAGGATGTTTGTAACCTTAGACTTGACCCTAGAGAACAGCTTTGAATATTAAAAGGAAGAAGAGTAAATTCTAAAGAGGATTTTGGGTAAGAAAGTATAAATAATGAGGATGAGTTCTTAAGTTAAGAATGAGATAGTAAACCAATATAATAGTTGTGAGAATGAGAGAGCAATTAACAAGGAGTATTGACTGTTGAAAGGTGTAGACTCAACCATAGGTATGGATAATTATGAGAAACCCAATGAGGCTAAAGCCATGAGAGATAAGTAATGAAGGTTGTCCGAATATAAGAGTCTAACCCAGCCGTAAAGTCCTTAGAGCACTCACTGAGACATTATGTCTCATTCCTTTAAGTTTTCCCTTTTTCAGGATACAGGTGAAGACATGCGTAGATGGAGCTTGGAGTCACGTGCAAGAAAACGTAGTCTAGTTTATATTATGTTTTTGTATTCTTTTTTATATTTTGCACGATACCTTCAAGTGATAGATGAGTTATATTTGGCAAGTATGTTTTTTTTTATTGTATTGTTCGTATATAATATTTAATTATATTTATGAGTAGTATTTGTATGTTGTTTCTACCTTTTTCAGTTTGTTTTTTTTTTAAATCTAGACCTAGTTACGGTAATGCCCCTTTGGGTGTTACAACACTCACCTTAATATCGTCATTTTGTTCTCTCTTATTTGTCTTATACCTTTCTATTACGCTATGTGGGGATTCACTCTTTCTCTACCTCATTCACAACTATTATTATTCAACTAGGACCCTCACAACACTATCTTAGGGCCTAGCCTCTCACTTATCCTTGAGGTAGCAAACACAATTTTAATTACAAGTATACATTTATTTCACATCTTTTGCCTAGTAACTAGACATACACATCGTTTTGTTTCATCCAGCAAGCATGACATACATGCATAACATGAGCACATATACATAATCTTGACAATTTATCACAATACACAATCACATTTTTACACGTGTACATATTACATCATTCGCTTATGAACAAGGTCACATAGAATTCACATAATTGCAACATAGCACACTTTAACATATCACACTACAACAAGATACATATGCGTGCTATGTTCCTAAACCACTACTCATGCACATGTGGTACCAACTTAAACTTTTCAGAAAGTAGACTAAGAGTAAATGTAGGCCATAAGAAGTGTCATCGGTACTGATGCCTTCGGCTTTCGCACCCTCAACTAGCATGATATCCCCCGGTGACTAGTCAGAGTTACCCAGTTTTGCCAGTACGCCCCGGCTCCATGGGATCAGCATGGACCATCGGAGTTTTCCTAACCGGATAACCCCTAAGGCTAAGGTTAAACAACCCATCACGACCTCCACCAGCCAAATTCCTACATACTTTCCTCATCACATAACTCAAATGTTATGATGCATGGTCACATATCATGCTTACAGCTTACATAAACTTTTATCATGAATCATAGACACAATTTCATATCACACTCATTTTTTTCAAAGTAAAAAACAACCATACAATATAAACTCAACAAGACATAAAAAAAACAAATAACAATGAGTTAAACACTGTCAAAAGGAGTTCACAAACAAAAGGAACGTAATAGCAAAAGTTGTATCCACCCAGCGGTCCAACAAACCCGCCCAGCGGATCTGCGTCGGAACCTAACCCGCTCGGCGGGTGTCTCACCCCGCCCAGCGGGTCTACGAGCCCAGCGCCAATACAAAATCCAGTTTTTGAAGAAAAGTTGCCAAAATACTATCTAATCTATGAACTCCTTGCTTCCTCAAAATTCCTTCAAAACCCATCAAATCCCTAATCTTAGGCATAAGGAGGGAGAAAAGGAAAATAGATGAAAAATAACAACATAAAAGACAAGGAAGAATACGGGGGAGAACACTCACCTTTGTGGAAATCCAAGGTTGAGTTCTAGGGTTTGGATTCTCCGGTTTCTATTCTTCCTCCTTCTCTTCCTCTTCTTCTCCCCTTCTTTTCCTCATTCTCTCTAACTTTTTTCTTCTTCTATTTTGTGACGGCTAAGCCTAACCCTCATTCTCTATTCCCTTCTTATAACATGAGGGTAAGTATGTAGTTTAGTGGGCTTTAGTCCCCTATTGGGCCCTAGATGCTCTTTTGAGTTCTATGATAATATTCCTACTAATTTATAATATTAAGGTATTAATAACAATAATAATAATAATAATAACATCAACACAACACAATAATAGTAATAATAACAACAACAACAACTTATACAACAACAATAATAAATATAATATTAATAAGAATAGAAATAGTAATAATAAGAAATATAATAAGAATAACTTTTAAGGCATCTTTTGTCTAATAACACAAGGGAAGAGTCCTACTAAAAGTTACCTCGTGGTTTATTTTTAGTACCTAAAATTTGGGGTGTTACATATTGTAACGACAAAGGGTCGTTACACAGATTATACCAGTTTAGTAAAAATGCATCAAAATTCATTTTTTGGTAGGGACAATCAATTATGGATTTCCATAATCGATTATTCTAGAGCTAGTGTTAGGAAAAAAAAAATTGAAGCCCAGATAATCGATCATGAAATCCCATGATCGATTATTCCAGAATCGAAATCATGAAAACAATTTATGGAACTCTAGATAATCGATTATGAGATCCCCATAATTGATTATCTATGACAGAGTTATGAGAAAACGTGATTTTCTGTAGAAAAACTCAAGCTTTTCAAACAAACAATCCAAATTTTGAATCAATAGGGTTCCAACAACATCAATCCACCCCAACCAAGCTCATACACATCAGATTATACAACAAATTCAACATTTCATCACACAATTCATAGATTTCTCATCCAAATTTCGTATTTTTCCCAAAACCCATTTTCACCCAAAATCTCACCACAACTCACATACAATCCGGATTTGGACCAACCCAAGGTAATATTCACACACAATCATGTCATACATCACAAATCTAGCAAGTGTAAGCTTCATTTACCTCTTGGAGCTTCCAAATCCAAGCTTGGGGAAGGGAAAACATGAGAAAAGTTAACCCTTGAGCCAAACTTCATGAAAGCAAGGCAATAAAAGCTCTCTAATGCCTAGAAATGGGATTCTTCACTGGATTTGGGTCTCACATTTGAAGCAAGGGTTAGGAAGAAATTGAGAGAATAGGAGATGAAAGGAAGAGAATGAAAGAGTGAGAGATGAGAGGAAGGGGAAATCTGAGAATGAGAGAAAAAATGAGAGGAAAGGGGTTTAATATCCTTTTTTAATTCTCCTGGGCCTCACAAAAAAGGTCTAGATCCACTCAAGCTCATGGTCTGTTTATTTACTCTCTAAAACTCACAACTGATTTGACACAACTGTTTTCCTTTCAACAACTTAAACAACCACCAACAACACCCTCAATTTAGCTCAAGCATATTTTTCTGAATTCCCTAAACTCAGGTAGGAATTTCCAAGACAACAACATAAAAACTAAAACCATAGAACAAGGTCAAGAACAATAATTTATTTATTTATTTTAAATACCATGATCATATACTAATTTCCACTTTTTAGTTATGAAACAACTAAATCATACATTAAGAAAACACAGTGTTACACTTGAGAGATTTTCAACAACCGAGCGATCAGCCAGGTTTCGTCCCCTACCATGGCATCAACAACAATAGGTACCACACACCATTCAGGGATTGCCAACTCTAATATATGGATAAGATTATATGGTTTGTCAGGATAATTGTATATGGATTGTAGGTCACCGTGACTCAAGGTTTGCACAACCTTGGCCCCTTTCGAAATCGCCCATCCAATTATTCCTAAAGTCCCATCTAAAGCTGCCCCACGTCTTATCCAGACTATAAATTTATGTCATGTGAAATAAATATTTATTCTATGTAATGCATAAGTTAAAATACTAGTTGTCATTATAATGGAATCATAATTTATAGAAAAAAAAAAAGGGTAGTCTTGTAGCCAGTGGGACATTACTCGACAATAACATGTTAATTAAAATTTGTAATATAAAAATAAGTTTAACATACCCCTAAGTTTGATATTCATTGTGTGTAGTTTCATGTAATTATATTGTATCGTATATTATGTAATATTAAGACAATATAATATATTCTATATTAATGTAATGCATGAGCTTAGTATTATTAATTTTATTTTTAAAAATTAATGAAAATAATATTTTTAGTTTTAATTATTAAAATATATTTTATATTTTTTTATATTACAAAGTTGAGCACATGATTTAGAAAATAAGACTCACTCCCACTTTCTAAATTGATTAACTTTTTTACATTCCCTCACTTATTCTTCAAAAGTATACTATTAAAGCTGACAAATAACTAGGTGAACTGGCGATTTAATTATAATTAATTTTAATTACAAACTAGATCCAAATATATTTTGAAGGCTTTCGTAGTTTCAGAATTTAAAGAATAAGTGATTGCTTTTGTGTGATTTTGTAGAGAAAATCTACAAAAATACATTCTAGTTGTCATTCGGTAGTGTGGAAATACATTGGGATAATTGACAAACAATGAGATAACCTAAGAATTTAATTATAATTAATTGAATATAATTATAATTAGGTTCAATGGTAGTTTCAATAATTCAAAAGGTGTTTTTGGAGCAGCCCTGGTTGGTACTCGGTTTAATATATACACAACCATCTTTAGTGCCTTAGTCCCCAAGGACCTAGGAAGATTAGAGTTGTTAAGCATACTCCTCACCATGTCTAATAATGCTTGGTTTCTTCTTTCTACAACACAATTTTGGTTCGGAGAACTAGGCATAGTGTATTGGGCAATAATCCCATATTTTTTAAGAAACTAGGCAAAAAGACCAGGTGCTTGTCCACTCTCAGTAGATCTACCATAATATTCTCCAATTTTATTTGATTTCACTATTTGTATTTGCTTACCAGATTGGTTTTCAACTTCAGTCTTAAAGACTTTGAAGGCGCCTAATGCTTTGTTTTCATTATGAAGCAAAGTAACATACATATATCATGAGTAATCATTTTTAAAGGTGATGAAATATTTCTGACCATTTACATCCATATCTAGACAATATATATCAGTATGAATTATTTCTAATATGTTTGAACTAGTGGGACCTTTCTTGGACTTGTTGGTTTGCTTTCCCTTAATGCAATCTACACTTGTCTCAAGTCTCAAATTCAGTAAAATCTAGAGTATCTCCAATGCCATAACATAGAGGAATTCTCATTAATATTACATAGTTTAATACTAGTATGAACATGCATTGAACTAATGACTCCATTTTGTAAACAAAGATGATAGAGACCATCAAACAATATACCATTCCCAACACATTCAAGATTATAAAATAAGCCCAAAGATGTGTCCTTAAATTGAAGGAATATCCAAATGGTACAAGTCTTGAAATAGAAACCAAGTTACGAGAATAATTTGGCACATAGAATGTCCTTTCTAATTTCAAAATAAAGCCATTATTTAAAGTTAAAATACAAGTTCCAACAACCTCCACATGTGAGCTCATCTTGTTTCTTAAGAAGATACTTTGCTCACTTCCCACTAGCTTCTTTAGGTTTTACATACCTTGTAAAGAATTTGTAACATGGATTGTTGATCCAAAATCAATCCACCAAGTGTTAATATTGACATTAGTCATATTATATTCATAACAAACAAATGAGAATGAGTTACCTTTCTTCTCTAACCATTTATGAAATTTAATGCGATTCTTCTCCATGTGTCCTTTCTTTTTACAAAAGAAACACCTTGTTTCCTTTTGATTATTAGTTTGAGGTGGTATTCTACCATTCCCCTTCAGGTTGGTTTGAGATTTGTCAGCCTTGACAATTTTATTCTTTCCACAAGTTGTTGCTAGCAATGCACTCTCATCGAACTCCATTACTAGCCTTTCTTCTTCTTAAAGACACATGGTCATTAACTCATTAATTGACCATTTATCCTTATGTGTGTGATAGGAAATCTTGAAAGGCCCAGATTCCTACAGAAAGGTGTTCAAAATGTAGTGCACTGGGAAATACTCAAATGTATCAACCTCAAGTTTCATAAGTTGAGCTGAAATATCAAGCATTTACATTATGTGCTCACGCACATATTTCACTTTGGTGAGCCAAAGAGCAAAACTTCATGATTAGGGTGCTTACTAATGCTTATCAAAAGTGATGAATTGGTTGTTAATGGCTTTGAGCAAGTCTTAGACAATTTCATGCTAGTGGACAAAACCACATATCCCAGCTGAGATTTTAGTCATAATAAACATTATGTTGAGCTGGTCAGATTGTCCCTACTGCTCATATAGCGCAACATTAGCTAGGTTACTTTCAATAGTGATTGCAGGTGATTCGTCTTCACTAATAGCATAATTTATATCCATCCACCCCAAATGGCAAAGAATCCTTTCCTTCCATATCTTATAGTTATCTCCTCTAAGTTTGGACATGTTATATTGGATATAAAAAAATAACTAACAATTTGAGAAGTTGTATAAATATCAAAAGCTTATGTAAAAATTTTGATAAGTACTAGTCTAAATTGTATGTTTTACCAATGTAATGATACCAAGAATTAAATCTTGTGATAAAAAAATTGTCTGTGGGCTAAATTTTTAATTCAAGTAGATCCATTTGACTTTATGATAGAAATATCAATTTTTTGTACTCAACTCACACTTTATGTGTACATCATGAAATTAATTGATTTTCTATCAAAATATTTATGATAAAACTATCAATTGTCACCTTTTAATTCTTATGGGTAAATCATAAGTAATAATATGACATTTTATCCTAGTTGACTATACAAATATAACAAAAATTCCTTTGGGAAAGGATTTATTATCTTTAGTTATAACCAATTACAATATTATGTCTAATTCTTTATATGATCTTAAACAAGTTTATATACAATTTCAATTAATTAAAGATGCTATGGCTAATCCAAAATTAATTAAAATTACAAGGATCACTTAGACAATAAAATTAAACTTTATGAGAAAGACCTAAATTATGTGTATTAAGACATAATACAATTGCATAATTAAACCACTATATTGTGGATTGGATTTAATTTATGTGCAAGATATATTTATTTCTAATCTAAATATTCTTGTATGAAATAATCATTCAAACTAAGTTGCATATGTTCTTCCATATATTAATACAATCTGTTTTAGACACACTTGGCATTTTTAACAATTCACCATGTCATGTTCATGTTGTATAACTCTTGCGAACCCCATCACAAAGAAGATGCTCTCATATTTGTTCAAGTTGTAGTCATCTTTCACTCAAACAATTAACACAAGGACAACAAAAGAACCCACCACTATCAAGAAGATTTCTTTTAGCAAATTGGATAAACTCTTCCACTACATTCTCATTCTCATTAGTTATGCATCTAAAACTAATCCAACTACGATCCATAACTTTCTTTTGTGATCCACAAACCATATCTTAATGCATGTAAACTCACTTTTTTATTTAGTTCTTACTCTGCTAAAATTTAAACAATTAAAATGTATTTATTTAGTTGTTACTCTGTCAGAATTTTAGTGATTAAATTATAACTACTGTCTCTGCTAAAATTTTATATGATTACTAAATTTTTATTTTGTTAAAATTTTGTTATTGTGCAATTTCTACAAAATAAGACAAAAATGTTGATTATATTGATGCTCAAATTAAATGAGACCAGGGAAACCTCTGCTTAACAAGTTAGGAATTAATAGATCAATGAGTAATATAAAGCAAGTGACATGCAGTGGCATGACACCTTGCTAGGAAAGCTACAATTTGGTGTGCTGAGAAATGAAAGGCAAGGACCCATTTAAAGAGGTCTTAGGGGTAGGCATTATGATGTCTTGTTTCTCCTAATGCATAATTAAGTGTTTTAATAACTAAAAAGTGAAAATTTATTGTGTAAGCTAGGTGATTAAGGAAATAAATGAATCGTTGTTATGTATAGTTTGTTGTATATGATGATGGTTGTGTGTTGTTTGTTTGAAATTTGGGTTTGAATTTAGGAAAATTAAGATATGTGCTTAAGCCAATGTGAGTGTGTTGTGAGTGTGATTTTAGGTTTTGAGAGGAAAATAGTTAAGTTAGATCAATGATGGGATATGGGAAGTGGTTTGGTGAGATTTGGGCCTCAATTAGCCAAAAATCCGTGTGAGAGCTCTGAAAGGTCAAGTATAAAAGGAAGAGAGAGGGAAGAGTTCCTCATTCTCTCATTCTCTTTCTCTCTCATCTCTTCATTCTTTCTCTATCTCTCTAGGATTTCTTAAGCTTGTGAGGTTGTAAAAGAGTTTTAAATTCCATTGAGTGGTTGTGGTGAGAAAAAGAACAGTTCTTGGAAGATTTGGCTCAAGACAGTAAATTCTCAAGGAAGCTAAACATTCAATCAGAGACTTTTAGAGGTAAGGGAAGCTTAATCTTGGTTGATTTTTGTGTTTATGGATATTAATATGTCAATTTAATGCTTTGGAATCAATTAATTTCGGTGAAAATCTTGTGTGTATGAGTTTTGACATAAAATGGGTTTTTGAAAAGGGTTTTGAGATTTATGGATGATTTGTGGATAAAATTGTTATGTAATTGGTTATAAAGGTATTAGAAGTAGTTACAATTCTTTTATGATGCTTGTTATTGATTGATTTGGTCAAAAATGGGTGTTGGTGTTTGATTTACGAAGAAAACGAGCAAAAATTGTACCCAGCAATTTATAATTCTCTTAGTGACGAAAATGTTCATTTAGCGACGAATTTTGAGGTCGTTAGAAGTGGTGTTCTTGCTTAGCGACAGAAAATGTTTGCTTAGCAACAGATTTTGAGGTTGCTGGAAGTTGTCACTCACTTAGTGATGGAAATGCTCGCTGAGCGAGAAAAAACAAAATTTTCTCTACTTTCTTATTCTTTTTGTTGGTTATTGATGATTTTATTAACTCCTATGAATGTCAATATATATTTTAAGATAATGGAATGATCAAATGGTTTTCTAAACTAGTTTTTAAGTTTTCTTTATTATTATCGTTGAGGATTTATTTGATAAGTTGTAAATGTCTGGCTGAGTGAAACATATATTCGTTGAGTGAGAATTCTACTTGAAACTTGGTACTCTTTGGAATTAAGTTTGCCTAGTGAGACTTATACCCGTTGGGCGAGAACCTTCGAGAGGGAGAGTGTGCTCCCTGTATGAAAGGTACTCACTGAGCGAGCATATAGATCGCTGAGCAAGCATATAGATCGTTGAGCGAGCGTGTAATTCTATTTTGTTGTGTGTAAATTTTCAAAAGGCATGTGTTGCTTGGATATTGTCTTATATATTGACCATGCAAGAGGCTGATTTGGGGGTACATAGGGTTGATTTGGGGTTGACGGTGATTGTTGGACCACAGCTGGTGTAGAATAGGCCACGTGGTGATATATTGATACATATATGTATGATATGATGATTGTTGTGGTTGAGTTGATGGTTGTGGCGATATGTTCATACATACATACATACATTTATATATATATATATATATATATATATATATATATATGATGACTATTGTGGTTGAGTTGATGGTTATGGTGACACATGTATTTGCATGCATATGTTGTTGGCTGAGGTTGTGTGGGCCTCAGGCCATTATGGTGTGATGGTGTGATATATATATATATATATATATATATATATATATATATATATATATATATATATATATATATGTATGTATGTATATGGATATTGAAGAATGATTTTGGTTAAGTTGATTGTTGTAGTGATACATGCATTGGCATACCATGCGGGTAGGCATGTAAGGTGGATGATGACTAGGATTGGTACTCAGATAGGCTTCCAACCTAGTGTTAGGATAAGAAGTGGGGTCTTAAAGCTGGGCCTAGGGAATAAGTGGATAGGTAATTCTGTAGGGGGCCAAGGCATTACAGGCTTTGTGTTGCGGTATACCACAACCCACATACACTTATCCTAACAACAATAAGCTTATCCAACTGATTAGAGTTTTAGCAATCCCTGAATGATGCTTAGAAGGCCATAGTAGGGGATAAGACCTGGCTGATCGCCCAAATGTAGAAATCTCTCAAGAATCATGTCATTCATACATTGACATATGGGCTTGATAGCATAGTGTGTTATGTTGTATGTGCTATACTGTAACATATGTAGACCTATTTCTAGGCAGATTTGGTTTTGATGGTGGTGTGATTGATGATTTTGATTATCTTGGATTTCATATCATACATTGATTTTATTATGTAAGCTTACCTTTGCCTTGCTATTTTGTTTTGTTATGGTTGTTGTGGTTGTTACTATTGTTGTATGGTGTTATGACTATGATGATTACATCATTTGGCATGGGAGCAAAGGTAAAGGCGTCCACAGATCCAGCTTCTCGAAGCTAATAGAGGAGGTCTTAGATGGAGACTTTTGGAGGCCCTTTTTGAGTGGAACTTTTCTATAAGCTCTTTATGTTTTTTTTGGATTTGATGTATACGTTATGTAGTTGAGTAGCTGTAGGGAATTTTGATTTTGTATCTCTTGTGGTATTATATATAAACAAACTTATATGTTGCATTGCTTTATATTATATATGTATGTTTCACATATAGAACGGTGATGAGATATTATTTGAATTAAATGATTGAATATCTTAATAGAGTATGAGGATGTAGGTAGTATTATAGTGATAGAGGGTCATTACAGGCATCAATTGGTGAAGGTCCAATGGCCAAGGTAGTGCCATAAAGTTGCGATATTTGTCTAACCAAGCTTAATAACCCTAACAACTACTCAACATTCTAGGATTAGTGTGAGAGTATACCTTTGCAAATGGACATCCTGACTGATATTTGCTCCCTATTGATGATAAGGATTGTACAATGTGATGATGTTGATAAGGTATATGTACTCCTAGTCACTTTCCAGGTTTTGTTGAAAACTATTACTCACTAATGAGAAGTGTGGATCCACACCAAGTCAAGGGTAGTGTAGTATAACTTAGAATAAACCCTAGGTTTCCTACGTTAATTGTGTTTTAATTCCTACTATACATGTGAAAGTGATTTTAGAACAAATCACCTCACTCCATTATTTTTTTCTTGTATGATTGATCGTAATTATTGAAGATGATGATAATGCCTGATGATGCTGAGGATGAGTTAGAGGATACTTCTCCAAATTTATATACATAGTTTATGATATTTTCTTGAAGGGATAGGATAGATAAATACTTATCTATATAGGATCTTTTTTATGTATATATCGGGCTAGATAGTATATGTCTTTTGATGTACTTTTGTTTCTTTTTTACCATTATGTATTACTCAAACCACGATATACAATTTGATATATTTATATATATCACTTCTATTTCCAAATTTTGTTAAATTTAGAAATTTTCTATTATAAAATCAAAAAAAAAAATACTTACATTTTCATCAACTTAACTTAAAAATTAAATTAATATGAATTATATTTAAAATTAAAGGAGTGTTACAAGATGCAGAGGTAGTTATGGTAGAAAGTTTTGCACCTATTGTGGAAGGATAGGACATACAATGCAAACATGCTATCGAAAGCATGGTTTTCCACTTGGTTTCAAATTTAGGAATAACACTTTTATAGCAAATTTTATGGGAAATGAAGAAGCAAATTGTAAATCTGAAGTTGGAGATGATACAGAGCAATTGTCATCAACTACTACTACATTTACTCAAGAAGAATATAAAGCCTTGATGTCTTTGTTACAATCTAGTATGCAGAAGAAGATGGATGAAGTTGTACATAGCATTAGTCAAATTTGTTCCTTACCAACCACGAGCAATAAAGAAATGCAAGGAGGAAGTAATTTTTCATGTTTCAATACTAGGAGATACTCAAATTGTTGGATACTGGATAGTGGTGCCACTGACCACATATGTTCATGCTTAGATTTATTTTATTCCTATAATGAAATTGGACCAATTTTAGTTAGACTACCTAATGGTAACGATGTTTTGGCTAAAATTTCTGGAAAGGTGTATATTGGGGATTCAATTGTGCTTTTAGATATGTTGTACTTGCCTTCGTTCAGTGTAAACTTACTATCTATTTTAAAGTTAGTAAAAGAAGCTGGATGTATTTTTGCATTTTTTTTGATGGAAAAATGTGTCATACAGGACAAAACACAAAAGATGATTGGTTTAAGTGAACTGAATGGAGGTTTGCACTGCTTGGAAATAAATTGAGTAACCTAACTGACTTCAACAACTACTTCTCAAGTTCAAGTAAAAAATTATGCTTATAATTTTGTTTCCAGTCTTAAGTCAACATTGTAGCACTTTAGGCTTGGTCACACTTCTGTAGCCAAACTTGAAATTCTAAAAAATATATTTATGTCCCTCTATTCATATCAATAAAAATATGATATAGTTATAACACATGATTAAAGAAATCATCCATAATTCTCAATATTCATAGACATGTATACAATATACAATTACATAGCAAGGAGTTCCTAATACCGAACCCTATGATACAATAAGACCACCGCGACTATGTCAATGCATGACGACCTGACTCTTGAGAGATTCACAACAATTCGAATGATCAACCAGGTCTCATCCCCTACCATGAAGATCCAACACTTATTTAGAGATTACCAAATAATGGTGTGTCGGGATAAGTGTATGTGGGTGGTGGTTCATCGTGACTCAAGGTTTGCATTACCTCGGCACCCTATGGAATTGCACATCCACACATCCCTAAGGCCCATGTTTACGACCCCACGTCTTATCCAGGCACTAGGTTGGAGGTCTATCTAAGCCACAACTCTTGTCAACTAGCCAACCACCTTCACACAACCTCAGCCCACAACATATGCATGAAATGCATGTATCACAACACAACAAAAACTCAACATCAAAGAATCAACATGTATATAAGGTAGCACACATACCACATGGCCTACTCAACACCACTTGTGGTCCAACAACTACTACCAACCCCATCTAGGCCCGATCTAGCCCTATGCATGGTCAGTTGGTAAAGCCCTATCCAAGCAACCCACCCCTTGAGAAATCTCACATAACAACGTTATTCACAACAAGTGAAGGTCCTATCTAAGCAACCTGTCACTTCAGCAGCTCATTAGTATTCTCAAACCCTTTTAGAGCAACAACAAAACTCATACTTAACAATTTTCACTCAAACACAATAACCTTAGGAAATGCATAATACCCTCTTGATATATATATATATATATATATATATATATATATATATATATATATATATCACATTACAAAGCAGAAATTTTAAAGTCTAAAATAATATATTAAATTCTGAAATAACAAATTAAATACCGTACTAACAGATTATCTCCTGTATAATAGATTAAATCAATTAGGAAAAATACACTAGAATTCTTTTTTTAGCAGAGATGATCAATTATGGATCTCCATAATCAATTATTTCAAAACCAATGTTAGGAAAACAATTCCTAAAGGTCAGATAGTCAAATTCCATACCACAGCCAGGATCACGAAAATAGCTTATAGAACTCTAGATAATCGATTGTGAGGCTCCCAGAATCAATTATCTGCAACAGAGTTGTAAAAGACACAATTTTTCTACAAAAAACATAAATCCCATCATAATACAAAGCCAAATTTTGAATCAATGGGAGTTCCAACATCATCAATCCACCTCAACCAAGCTCATACACATCAGATTATATAACTAGTTCAACATTTCATCACCAAAATCACAAATATCCCCAAAAACCCATTTTCATCTAGAATACCAAACATAGCAACATTCATAGAGATTCAACCATTTCCCAAGCATGAAATCAACAAACCAACAATCAGTAACACGTAATAGCTATAGGTAAGCTTCCCTTACCTCTTGGAGCTTTCGAAATTTTAATTTGGGGAAAGGAGAGAAAATGAATGATGTGAACCTTTGAGCCAAATCTTTAGAGAAAGTAATGCTCCTTATCAAAAGGAATAAGATGGGCTATGAATCTTGCCTTTCACTTGGTGGTTTGAGAGAGGTAGAGAGACAAAAAAAGGGGAGAATGAGAGAATAAGAAGGAATGTAAGAATATGAAAGGGGGGAAGGGGGGCTAAAGCTCCTTGTGTCTTAAAACTCTTTACGGCCTCACAGTGTTTTTGGTCCTCTAAGGCCTATGGCTTGCCTAATCACTCCCTAAAACTCACAATTAGTCTAACTCGACTGTTTTCCCTCAACAACCCAAATAACCACCAACAACACACTCAACTAGCTCAAGCATATTTTCTCAAGTTCCCTAAATTCAAACCAGAATTTCTAAGACAAACAACACAAAACAACAACCAAACAACAACAACTTATTTATTCATTTTAATTATTAAGGTCACATCTCTAATTTCCACTTTTTAGTGATTAAACCACTAAATCACACATTAAGAAAACATGGTGTTACAATTTCAATAGATATATCTAGCTTATCTTGGTGAAAGGAAAATATGAAGCACCAAGCCAAATAGAAAAGTTGTTTTATTGGTGGAAAATCATTTCAAAGTAACTGTAATGATAGATAGAAGTCATAACGGCCTTGAGTTTTCTTTGCCCTCCTTTTATGCTAAGAAGGGAATTTATCACCAAAAGAGTTGTATGGAAACTCCACAACAGAATAGGAGCGTAGAAAGAAAGCATCAACGAATACTTCATGTAGCAAGGGCATTTTTTGTTTCAAGCCCATTTATTAGCAAAGTTCTAGGGTTATGCAGTTGTTCATGCTGCACATTTGATTAACAAAGTGCCTACAAAGTCTATACAGGATCAAATTCCTTATACCCTCTTGCATGAATCATGTGACACCCAATCCCATTGACACTTATTTTCACAATTTATTAGATTTATTTTAATTAAATTAAGAAATATTTTTTTAATTTTAATTATGAAATTTTTTTTGATGTAATTCTAGAATTATAAAACAACATATGTTCAAGGTAGTTGTAAACATCATGCATTCTAATGATAAACATACATCATTGTTATTAATGTGATTACTTTAAGCCTCGTTATAGGATAAATACATGACCAAATAAATAAATAATTATCCTTTAAATAGGACCAAAGTCATAACAGTGACTATACATAATCTCATCCTTATCCTAGAACAGAACATAAAGCATATAGTTATAATAATTCTTCTATGGTATCACCTTCCTTTGAATTCTTCCCAGTCTCAATACCCTTGACATCAGCATCCTCTATCTTCATAATATGTCATGAACACATATACCGAGCAAAGAAATCGAAAGAAAGAAACAAAGCAAAGGAGTGAGGATATTTATAACCTCAAATCATTTTCACAAAAGATTTGTAGAATTAACCTACAACCTAAATAACAAACAATTTATTGGTAGAAAAATGCAATGGGGAACCTAAGGTCTAACTTAAGTTATCATGAAATGACCCAAACGACCATAACTTGCATGGATCCATCTCCCCAATGATGATTATCATCAGTCATCATCCATTTTGGAAAGTGACTGGGAACTCGTAGCCCCTCATCATGGTATTAGCAACATCATCATCATTTTTCTCGAGAAACGAGCACGCAGCTTCTTAAGGGATATACACTACACCAATCTCGATGATCGATGTTGAGCAAGTGTCAAGGTTATCAAGTTGGTTATGTGATTGACCTGACATCCAAGGAGCTACCTTGACCATAGGACTTTCACAATTCGATACCAATACCCTCTAGACCTTATTAATGGTCCCTGCCTCCATTTCATAGTTTACCAAACTGTAACTTCCCATTCCACAAGCACACATGCTCTCATGGCATGGACATCAATTCAATACACTCATTATATTTCATCAGTGCATGTCAGACTCAACAATATTTTACACTATCTCTCCAGAATATCTAGCAAAGATTCAATAATACTTTACACAATATCTTTCCAACATATCTAGTAGAGTTTTCTCTACAATTTGGTAATTAACTACGATACCTACTCAAAGATATGGTGATAGATTTCAATAACACAATATCTCCAGTCATCAAATCACAAAACTATCATTTAACCAAAATAACTTAAAATGAATCTTTTAACTTAATTTAAATTAGCTAATTTTTTTAATAAATATCTTAGATAAGTTTATTATTATTATAATTCTTTTAAAATACTATGTACACATATAAAATGTATAATGATATATATTCCTTGTTCTTTTATTAAATCGGTAATATATATATATATATATATATATATATATATATATATATATATATATATATATATATATATGTATGTATGTATGTATGTATTTTGCAATTACTCTAATACTAAAAATAATTTTTATAGAAACTGTACATACTTTTATGTTATAACGTCATAAATAAATTTATTTTTATTAAAATTCCATTTCTAATAATATATTTAAATATATATACATGCGTTACAACATTAAATAGAATTTTAATTATACATAAAATCTACTAATTTGAAAAAATAAATTAATGTTAATAGATAACATATATATTTATAGTCTTATTTTATTTAAATAATAGCATATATATATATATATATATATATATACTTTTAATAGTGCATATATAGATATTGGGCTTGGCCTTGACAAGCACGTCCAGCCCACCTAATAAAACAGATTCATTATTTTCTTTTATTAATTTAATTTATTATATGAATATTTATAATTATTTTTCGTTAAAAATGCAACATGAATGCAAATCAAATCAAATAAATACCAAATAATTATTAATTTTTTAATTTTTTAAATTTTCAACATTTAAAATAATTTTCTATTAAAATTTAATGTATTATAATATTTCAAAATTTTTCTAAGCCAATAAATCTCTAATTGGCCTTTTTTAGTCACCTAGGGGCATTTTGGTCATTTCACACAAACAAATTCAATTAATTCCCAAAAAAATTCAAAAATTATGTTTTATTATTCTAATCATTTTTATAAGTTAAAAATGAATTTTAAAATTTTCTATCTATTTTTATTAATTTTCTCCCTTGTTAGATTTTTACTAATTTTTAGACATTTTATCATTTCATGGGCTCTAGTCTGGAAAAATTATTAAAATCTAGCTAAAGTACATTTGTCATTCTAAATGTAACTATGTACTTAGAATTTTGGAATTCCTACCCAAATGCTTAAAACAATTATGGAATAAACAAAAAAATGATAAGCAGAAATGAGGGTGTTGCAGATCACACCCTAACTTAAATGAGTTACAGGTGTTTATTTTTGTATCTACACTTAGTACACAAAGACATAAGTTCAGTAGCAGGGTTAGAAAGTGCATCTACTTAGGCCATAGGCCTTTAAGGGTTGGGTTGCCTATGATCTCAATAGAAAGGAAATTATAGTGTATAGAAATGTTCAATTTTGCAAATTGGTGTTTCCATTTGAAGAGAGGGCACCTGTTTCCTACAAGTGGGAATACTTGGACTAGGAGCCTAAATTTAATGGTGAACATCATCAAAATATTTGATTAGATAACTAAATCTGAAACTTGTTTTATTCCAGATTTAGAAGAACATGAAATAGCCACCTTTGCTAAACCTAAATTACAAGATTCCACAACATAGGGACATACAATCTAGTTACATCCTTGAGGAAGTCAATCAACAAATAAGAAATTCTACTCGAATCAAGAAGAAACCATCCTATCTATTGGTCTATCAATGCAATAATGCTTCTAACAACATTAGATACCCAGTTTCAGATCATATGAGTTATCACATGCTCTCGTCTTCTCATTAGGAATATGCATTATCTATTCTTTCTGAACAAGAACCAAACAATTACAATGAAGCCTGCCAAGATAGGTGTTTGTTTGATGCAATGCAGACAGAACCAAAGGCTCTTGAGGATAATAAAACATGGTCCCTTGTTAACTTGCCAAATGAAGTGAAGCCTATAGGAAGTAAATGGGTCTATAAAATTAAAAGAAGAGCAGATGGTAGTGTTGGGAGATATAAGGCCCAGTTAGTTGCTAAAGGATACAACTAAGTTAAAGGGCTAGACTTCTTTGAAACATTTTCCCCGGTGGCAAAAATGACCACGGTCAGATTTTTACTTGCATTAGCTTCAATTAATGAGTGGATGGTTCAGCAGGTTGATGTTAATAACACCTTCTTACAAAGAGATCTTTATAAGGACGTGTACATGCATATTCCTCAAGGGTTGAATGTTAAAGTAGAAGGAGAAGTCTGCAAGCTTAAAAAGTCTCTTTATAGACTTAAACAAGCTAACAAAAAATAGAATGAAAAGCTCACTTCGGTCTTTACCAAAGCTGGTTACATTCAAGCACCATCAGATTACTCATTGTTTGCCAAACATTGTGGGAATTCCTTCACAGCACCTTTAGTCTATATGGATGACATAGTGCTTGTAGGAAATTGTCATATGGAAATAGATACAATCAAAGGCACACTACACTCCCTCTTTGGTATTAAAGATTTGGGGACTTTGAAGTTTTTTTTAAGGACTTGAAGCTGCTCATTCAAAGAAAGGAATCACCTTATGTTAGAGGAAATACTATTTAGAGTTATTGGCTTAAATTGGCCTACTTGTTTGTAAACCAGTCTCCACTCCTTTTGATTTAAGTACTCGATTATGCCAAGATGATGGGCCACCTTATAAAGATGTCAATTTCTATAGAAGACTCATTGGTAAGCTTTTGTACCTCACCATAACCAGACTAGATATTTGCTTTCTAGTACAACAACTAGCCAATTCCTAGACCAGCCCACTATGGCTCATTATAAGGCTGCTTGGAGAGTTCTTAGATATTTAAAGGGTAGTTCAAGCACTAGCTCGTTTTTTCCCATAACTTCTTCACTACACATCAAAAGGTTTGCTGATGCAGATTGGGTTGGTTGCCTAAATACCAAGAGATCTATTTCTGGCTTATGCTTCTTCCTTGGTGACTAGCTGACTTACTAGAGGTTAGAGAAGCAAAATATTGTGGCCATATCTTCTTCAGAAGCCGAATATAGAGCCTTGGCATCTACTACATGCAAGATTCTTTAGTTGAGTTATTTGCTCAAGGATCTTCAAATCTATTGTCCTAAGCTCCTTGCTCTCTATTGTGTAATTAAAGTGCAATTCATATTGCCTGCAACCCAGTGTTTCACGAAAGGACCAAACATCTAGAAATTGATTGTCATTTTGTACAGGAAAAATTACACAATGGGTTCATAAAACTATTGGCTATAACAAGTGAAGATTAGACAACAAATTTATTTACCAAATCCTTACTTCCAGTGCACTTCTAGAGACACATTCACAAGTTGGGACTGTTGGACATTTTCTCAATCTCTAGCTTGCAGGGGGGTGTATTAAGACTTTACCATTTTGTACAAATGGTTATTTATCAACTAGTGTAGTTAGTAACAAATTGTTAATACAATTGGCAACAACTGGTAGGTACTTGAGGTAGAGTAACTTGAGTTGCATTTTTGGGCCCTTCAATATGAAAAGGGAACCCATAGTATTCTCTGAATTGTAATCATAATTTTGACATTCAAATAAAATAAATCATTTTTTCAAGAATTTCTCTGTTCTTGCTATCTTCTCTACCAATATCGTATGAAAAGGTATAAAGCTAAAAAGAGCACATGGCAAAATGCTAAGTGCTGATACAAGAACATTGCATGTCATTATACATACATAAATATATATATTCACATGAGTGCTTGATAATGATATTAATTGTGAAGTGTGTGTGTGTGTATTGAATGAACAAGGATTAAAAATAAATAATATAATTAAAATAATATGTTCTCACTTGCTACCTTAAACATGGTTAAAAAAAAAAGTAGTGATGGATGTATTAACTAATTCACTATGCCGATTCAATTGCTTGGACTTTATGGCAACAAGGAAACATGAATTCTATTTTCTAAATTTACAACCAATTTAATTGTGAGTTTTGTATAAATTTTGAATTACTTGATTTTTATAAATGATATCAAATAACACACAAGGCATTTATTAAATGGTTCTGTTGTTTATGAATGACAAATAAATAAAATAAGATTTCATTTTTTTAAAATGATGAGAATAATAAGATGTGGTTTAAGACCAAAAAAGTAAAACCTTGCCAAATAATAATAATAATAATTGTTGTTGTTGTTACATTTAGGCATAATAATGCAAAAGGGCAGTGCATGTTTAGCCCTTCCCATTTCTATCTTTGTTGAAGGCAAAGTGAGTTTAAGAAAATTGGGTTTAAAAAATTTAAATCCAACACCAACCCTGGGTTTGGGAAATCCTGCCTCACTTTTTTTAAAATTTAATCTACTTATATATTTTAATATAAATCATATATTAAGTTATTAATTCCATTTTAATTCAGATAATATATAGAAATTATTAAATAAAAATATCTTAAAAATAGAAATTTAATAATTAAATTAATTATTAGTTAAATGAAAAATTTTAACTTTATTATTTAATATTATTATATTTAAATTATTTAATTATGAAAATAATTAATTTATATTTTTAATGAATATAAAATATAAAGAAAGTATAAAAATAAAATCCTAACTCACACACACACACACACACACACACACACACACACACACACATATATAATATAATATAAGACACCAGTGTCGGAGTTCATATTTACTGAGCATATACATCCCTATACTTACAATCCAGTACCTAACGAAAATGACATCAACCTAACAATTAAGATATACATAATATATGTGCATATATAGAGAATCTACTCATGTGTGCATCTCCACAAAATATGAGATATCCAGTACGGTCGTGGTCCATAGGGGTAACTTCACTGTCAAATATAGATTTATTAATTGTCCTTGCAGTACTAAATTTGAACACCTAGTACATCATACAATTTTTGAAAAAAAATAATAAATTACCATGATGGGTAATGTAAGGAGAAAGGAATTGAGGCAGTGACATAGTAACTAAGCCACAAATAATTAATAATGGGAATATTTATCAAATCATAAATTGAAATACGTATTGAATGAATTCAATTGACTATCATTATCTTCCTCTTGTTCCATTGTCTGAGCAAACAAACATTCTTCCAATCAATGATTAAGATCAATATATTCTAATACAACGGCTTCAACCAAACTATCAAATATGTCACTTCCTTCTCTATAAAACAAAATGGAAACGATTAACATATTTACATTGTTTTCCTTGTTTGCATGGCCAACTGAGAGGAACTTGTTATTTACCTGTACCAAATACGGAAAAAATACAGTCTTCAGTAGCAATCATAGATGAATGCAAAAGAACAAATTTATTTACCTATATAAAATATCAAAATCCACATACATAATGATATACGAAACCATATCTTCGGAAAAATCAAACAAGTTGCAAAAGAATATTTAAGTTTCACGAGATGAGATGAAGAAGGAAATATGCTGCAAATTGATGTCAACCCCCCCACCCCCCAAAAAAATCTCTCCCAGCTGACAAACTCTCTCCTTGCACGTTCTCCCTCTCTCTTGTTGAAGAATACTTCAGTTTCACTAGATGTGACAAAGACAGAAAAATCTACATACTAAATTCCCAGCTCCCTACTTCCCTTACTATCTTATGCTTCCCACAAGCATATTTGTATCTGTTGCAGCCTCAAACACAAGCAACCCAAAATAAACCCAATGTGTATAGACAAAATATTAAATTCTTTAACATGGACCACAGTCACTGCATCATTTGCACTTGTGCCAAAACTAATTCTATGATTATACACTGGATTTTGCATTTTGCAAATCCTACATGAAAACAGACACATAATTTTGACAAATGACACGCAAAAAAAAAGTAAATAATAAATAAAATTAAACTAATACTCACAGCATATGAGCTAAACTACACAAACCTCCACTAATTTCAAATAATTAAACGAGGCTCCAAATTATCATGGCATAACCCAAATCCCTTAACTGTATAAGCAGACTAGGTATGCTTGTAACTCTCTTGTTGAATAAATGGTCATTCTATTGCATTAGTGTAGTCTTATGTAATATCTAAACAAATAGGGGAATTCTATGTAAATCTCGCCCAACCTAGGAAAGTTAAGTGTATTTACTCTGACTATGGCAACTTTTACAATTGTAATTTCAGCAAAAATAGTGTTAGTTCAGCGACAATTATTATTTAAGAATATAGTGTATCATCTACAGCCAATTCAAATAGTTTTAAGTTTAACACAAAATTATCTAGCATTTTTCCCACTGTATCTAATTTAGTTTCTGAATGCTTTGTTTAGCTCTTCGACAAACCTTTCCTTCCTAAAAGAAATAAGGGGAAAAAAAAAACCTAAATAAACCTAAGCAACCCACATGCCCAGGTGCCATGCCAAAGCATAATCAGCACTTTCCTCGATGACAGCATGTTCACACCCAGCCAAGGCACATATAGCCTAGTGCCTGGGTTACTCCCACTTGAAATGAATGGTTGGTCTATGTAGTTAGATTAAAAACTATAAATCCCATTAACACAACATGTCAGTCTGCTAAGAATTTCAATGGATATATGACATCTCTCTATCCCAATTGTTAAGAGTCAAATACCGCAAGAGGTATGTGCAATATAATTATATTAAAACAAAATCTACAAAGCACAAAATTCCTGCCCAGAACTCCGGCTGTCCACCTCAAACCAATGGGGAGAGTGGACTTGGAGATGCAAACTGTCGGTGACTGATGCATCAACCAGTAAATATCCTGATGACAGAATTGTATGGAAACATTAATTGAAATTAGTACGTAGTACCATGAATGAAAAGGCTGGATTGACATAAAATGCCTTATTCATTGGTTGCATAAAATTACATAGTGGACGTACAATTTCAAAACAAAATATATTTCTCATAATTCGTATACAAAAGCCCTAATCACTTTTCAGAACACATTTTCTTCCTCACAAAACAATACACTTTTAATATGATTTCTCTGCTGCCCTTATTTGCAGACGGTTCTTGCTTGCTCTCTCCCCTTCGATTGAATTTCTCAGAACAAAAGCCAAATCAAGGTCCAAGTTCGGATCAAAACCAAACTTAAATCTAGATACATCACCTGCTAAAATAGCTGTTGTTGCAAAAATACCTCATTAGAGATATATGATTATTTAGAACCAAAAATTTTACTTAATTATTTCTCAAGTGTTGAACCTCTTGTCCATGATTTGGAATTTCGACTAACCAAAAAAATAAAAAGACTGTGCTGAACACGGTTATCACAAGAAGTACAACCCAAATACCACCTAACGTATCTTCATGGAGAAAGTCATATGGGCTCAACAACATCAAGCCATATACAGAGGACAACAGAAGAGATGAGAAGGAGACATTCACGCATGCAGATAACAAACACATAATGAATCTGGTCTTTGTGGTGACTCCACTTATAAGTAAGACGGCCACACAAAATGATGTAACCATAGACATGGTGTTCAAGCGTGACCAAAATTCATATAGACTTGGTCGAGCAATTAACATTACTGCTCTACCCGGACAAAATGCCTTCGAGGAATCGTTTGAGCTATAACAATTAGTTATATCTAAAGCTGAACTTGCTGGAATAACCCCACCTGGGGGGTTCGCTGTAAGAGCAACGGTGACGCCTATGATCACTACAGCTGCATTAAACAGCATCTGTTTGATTTGTTCAAGTCTGTTAGCACTCTCCCCGGCCATTCTCTATGAACCTTTTTCTCTCCCACAAGTGTTAAAGGATTTGAATTTTTATATTGTATCTCACAGCTTGAAAACTATAAGCTTTCCTCACCTATTTATATTATAATTTAAGCTAAAAAATCGTTGGCTTATCCTTAACCATCGGGGTATGAATGGTTTATATCAATATACCTTCATTTGGCTCGGTAAAAACGGTTTGCCCGTTTCATTTGCGAACGGAAATCATGGATTCTTGACTTCTATTCATCCGTTGGACGCCCAGGCTTAGTTTATATCAATATACCTTCATTTGGCTCAGTAAAAACGGTTTGCCCGTTTCATTTGCGAACGGAAATCATGGACTCTTGACTTCTATTTATCCGTTGGACGCCCAGGCTTTTAGTTTTTTATTTTTAAAGTGTAAAAAAATAATATAAAAATGAAAGATAAATAAAAAAAATACGTTAAAAACTACTAAAAATAAAGAAAAAAATATAAAAACAAAAATACAGAATCAAATAATAAAAGGATAATAACAATCAGAAATGAAGAAAAAAAAAAAGCCACTTTTCTATTGTGCTTTCTGATTACTGCACCATGCCACTTCCTAGCCACCCTATTATGCTTCAGCTATTTTGAGTTGACAATTGCAATCGGATTGAAGCAGATGGATTATAATATTGTATATATGAGACACACGATAGGGAGGGAACTTTTTTCTCTCTCTGCACTCACACGTGCACACTCATCTTTTACTCATGTTCTCACCCATTGTCACTCACACACCATGGTTTTCTCACCTTTAAGGTAACATAACACACTTTTTTCTTTCCATGTGTTTTTTTTTCACTCCTTTAAATCACGCACAATCTCATTGCTCTAGGGGTATCAACAATCACATGCCTACGCGCAAATGATATCACGCACAATACCTTGTTAAGAGAAGAGGAAAAAAAAAAAAAAAAAGAGAAGAGAAGAACCCACACACTTCACAAGCACTCAATGTAGAACCAAAACTCTACATAAACTTGACCTCTTATTTCTCTTGTTTTCTTTCATTTAGGTAGCCTTACTTTTCTACCGAGCACCCATACACTTCTGAATAACAAGAATAATGGCAATCCTTTGTGATCCTCCATGAGCATCTCCCTCATTCTTTCTCCAATTCTTTTAAGCACTTACTCACAGTAATCAACTTTTCCATCATACCATGCATCATTGAACCACTTGCCCCTTCCTTAACCATCGAAGCCACCCCAAACAACCTTCCACAACCATCATATTGAACTAAGATTAACCAAGAGTCTTAGATGTTGCATATGTGAGTCATACACTGACTGAGGCACCATTACCAAGCTCTTGACCACACCAGAAAAACCATGACGTAGCAACCAAGAACCAGTAGACCATCTGTATCAGCATTGATGCTAAGACCCATCTACGCCAGCAGTTGCACGTCACTCATCCACCATCGAAACACCACCGAGCCAAGGTGACAAGATGAGTAAGTCACAAATCCACAACTTGATGCTTTGTTCTTAATTTGTCTATTATTAGTTGTTCATCCATGCAATGCAAGGAATTTTATATAATTATAAAATTTTTCATTAATTTCTTTCGCATAATAAGTATAAGAATTTAATAGAAAATAACTAGTATATAATAATAAACAAATAATATAATACCAAGTATAATTAATTAAATAAGTTTATATTGTTATATATTTTGCATTAGATACTCACACGGTAATATTTGGTATCATTTAACAAACGTAAAATAATTTTAATGAAACAGAATATTTGTAATTGAACATTAATTTAATAAATGAATATTTAGTACCATCACATTAAAATTAAGCATATTAAACTATAAATATAAATAATATATAATTCAACGTGCCTTGATAGTTTTGCTAGAAAAAATTTTATTTTACCCACTCGATAATTTAACCTAAGTTTTTGCATTTTAATAAAATTAAACTACTAAAAACTTAAATGGAGAAAAAAATTAGAAACAAATCTTTGTCTTACATCTACTATTTGATGAATACCTATAATGTGTAGGAGCGATCTTTTTAATTATTTTAAAAGGTAATTATATTTTAAATTTAAAAATAAAAAACAATTTGAAATCCTCTATATATGTAAATTAGAATAGCTATCCTGCACAAGAGTATTTTTAGCAGTCATTTTTCAATGAGAGTATTTTTAACTGTCATTCTTCAATGATAGCGATTTTAGGAATTTGTTTAACATCTCTTATCTTTTAATCTATCATTTTTAACATTTTTAGTTCAAAATTGAATTTTAATATTTTTAAAAAGAAATTATCAATAACTAAAATGACATTGTATCACAATATGAATTATATATTATCAATGTAAAATGTAATCCATATGTTCAAAAATATGTATTTATTACAAATTTTAATTATAATATAATTCATAATATATATTTAGAAGTATTGATTTATTATAAATTTATGTCATATAAAATAAATTTTTATTCTATACAATGCATAGGTTAAAATACCAGTTTTCATTCTAATGGAATCATAATTTATAGAAATAGAAAAGGGCAGTCTTGTAGCCAATGGGACTTTACTCGACAGTAACATGTTAATTAAAATTTGTAATACAAAAATAAGTTTAACATACCCTCAAGTTTGATATTAATTGTGTGTAAATAATATTTATATATTTTCATATAAGTATATTGTATTGTATATTATGTAATATTAAAACAATATAATATATTATGTGTTAATGTAACGCATGAGCTTAGTATTGTTAATTTTATTTTTCAAAATTTATACAAAATAATATTTTTAATTTAATTATTAAAAATATATACTTTATATTTTTTTATACTATAGAGTTGAGCATATGATTTAGAAAATAAGACTCATTCCCCACTTTCTAAATTGATTAACTTTTTTACATTCTCTCACTCCCCTCATCATATAGTGAATTTGTACTCTATATTACTATGCATTGCACGTGTAAGACCTATTTTTTGCTAATCTGTGATTAAGTGATTCAATAACTTAAAAGTGAAATTTTAATTTAATTATAATATTAATAAATAATTTAAAATTGGTGTAGTTTCTCTGTGTGGGATCTTTGTGGAGAATTTCTACAGAACATTAAGTCTGTTTAGCAACTGATAGTGCAAAAGTATACTATTAAAGCTGAAAATAACTAGGTGAACTGGGGATTTAATTATAATTAATTTTAATTATAAATTAGATCCAAATATGTTTTGAAGACTTGCTTAGTTTCAGAGTTTAAAGAATAAGTGATTGCTTTTGTGTGATTTTGTAGAGAAAATCTACAAAAATATAGTCTAGTTGTCATTTGGTAGTGTAGAAATACATTGGGATAATTGACAGACAATGAGATCAACTGAGAATTTAATTATAATTAATTTAATTTAATTATAAGTAGGTTTAATGGAAGTTTCTATAATTCAAAAGGTGTTTTTGGAACAGCCCTGGTTGGTACTCAGTTTAATATATCCATAACTATCTTTAGTGCTTCGGTCCACAGGGACCTAGGAAGATTAGAGTTGCAAAGCACACTCCTCACCATGTCTAATAATGTTTGGTTTCTTCTTTCTGCAACACAATTTTGGTTCAAAGAACCAAGCATAGTGTATTGGGAAACAATCCCATGTTCTTGAAGAAACTAGGCAAAAGGACTATGTGCTTGTCCACTCTCGGTATATCTACCATAATATTCTCCAACTCTATTTAATTTCATTATTTGTATTTGCTTACCAAATTGGTTTTCAACTTCAACCTTAATGACTTTAAAGGTGTTCAATGCTTTGTTTTTATTATGAAGCAAATAAACATACATATATCATGAATAATCATCTATAAAGATGATGATATGATCCTGATGGGAATCATATTGTTTTTACGGATCTTCCTTTGAGTTGATTATCTTGTTTAACGAAGTATAGACAAAATAAGAAGATGAAATAGCACAAAGAGTAAAGTTTGAAGTAATGACACTAAAATTGAAAGAGAATGGAAAAGAAATGGCAAGTATATGAATTAAAAAAATAAAAAGACGGGAAAAGGAAAGGAGATGGCGGAAGACGCCACACTCGATAAAGAGTGATAAGTCCAGTGAAGATTCACCACAAAGGTATGGAAACCTTTGATAAGAACCAAGAAGGTTCTAATCTAAGAACCAAAAATAGGAGCCAACGCTCTACTCACACTCACAAATGAGTAAACCTCAATATTATTCAACCCTCCAAATGAGAGGGATTACATTTCTATTTATAGAGTTTATTCTAAGGTGATACTCACACAAGGAGGCTAACTCTAATTATGAAGTAAAGAGGCTAGCCCTAAAGCCCAAAGAATAGGCCCAATTACAAAAATAAGTGAAATAGAAAACTAAAGGTCTAATTATACAGTGATAGCTAATCAAAGTATTCTGCCCATTGGGCTCTTCATCAACTTGGACTAATTGGATCAACTTAAGTGTTTCTCCTTCTAAATTAAACTTGAGTGAGAATAAGTTGTTCAATTCTTTTTATCCAAAGTAGCTTTATTAGCCTTCTTATCTCTTAATCTTGTCATGATTCCCAAGTCCTTATATTTCTTCTTTAAGCTTTGCTCAACTTTGGGTCTCCTCTTGGGCCTCTGAGGTCTCCATCAACTTGGGCCTCCTAAGTTTCCATCATTCCTTCCCTCTTCAAAAGAATTTGTCCTCAAATTCGCATCGTCATCACCTACATCAAAGGACATGCATTAGTTTTATTGAATGTTGCATTAAGAAAAGGCTTAACTCTATGGAGACTTGATTTCCTTTGAATGGAAAGTCTCTTATTCATCATGTGCCTACACACCCAACCTCCTGGGTCAAAATCAAGTCTAATGAACCCATCACATGTAACTTCTATATTAGAGATATTTTTATTTTTTATGCATAGCTCTTCAACTTGGCCAAGGCTGTTAAGGGGTAGGGCAATAGATCCATGTCTAAACGATTTTGCATTATTATTCAAAACATCATGCAAACCCAATACATCATGACTTAACACATGTTCTTGCACATCCACTAAATCATAAAATCTAGTAGTGTGTGTCAAGGATTTCTTCTTCTTATTGTTGCCTTGTTTTGCATATTGATACACCACTTCATCAAATTGAGTCTTTATGTGCAATTTGGCCTTAGGCTTCAAGACAAAAGAAATGTTAGACAAAGGAATCAAATTGTTAGAAAAATCACAAGAATTGAATCCATAAGCCAAGTTAAAAGAAGGAATTATAGTAGTGGAATGCAATGAATTCCTAGATGAATTTAAGGACTTAGTCTTGGCTTTAGGTGTTAGCCATTCTCTAGTGGTCTTCAACTCCTCCTGTTCCTTTTACAATTTTTTTGAACTTGGATTAGTCATGCAAGTGGTCAAATTCAGGTTTGAAGTCTTGAAATGTCCACTAAGTTCCTTCAAGCCAAGAGGCATTTGTGCCTTTGAAAGCTTAACTTCAATTTCATTTGAAGCCTCGTATTCTTCCTTTGGAAACACTTCTGTAAATCCCTTTAAAAGACGATCATCACAACTAAACAAAGAATTAGAATTGAAGATAGAGTTAACAGATTTTTTAGCAAACGCATTCTCAAGTTCTTTCTCTTTTTCTCTCAATTCTTTTTCTTTCTCTTCTCTTCTCACTTTTTTGTTCTGTTTTTTTGTGCTACTTATCTCTTTTTCTCTATTTCGTATCTCTTTTTCTCTACTTCCGCTATCTTTTTCTCTACTTCTTTTCTCTTTTTCTTGCTTCCTCTCTATTTTTCTCTACTTTTTTTCCATGACTTCTTCTATTTCTCTCCCAGTTGTCAAACATCTTATGAAATTTGTCCTTTTCTCTTTGAAAGATTCTCTCCAAGTGCCTTGATAGGCCTTGAAATCTAAGTTCCACTTCCATAGTCAAGCTTCAAAGAAAACAAGTTAATAGACATAAAAAAAAAGGACCTTACCACTCTTCTCACATGTTTACACTCTTTGAATGAAATCACTCGTGTTTCACGCACTTTTTGATTTTATTAAAAATGCTTTTGTCTTTTACCACTCAAGCCCTCTTTATAAGTTCTTAAATAAAACCCAACATGCATCAATTATCAAAAGCACATACAATTGTAACAAATCTCACAAAAGTTATCACTCAGAAGCCAAGCAAAGGGAAAACTCTAGACAAAATATAAAAGGGAATTTAAAAGACAAATAAGAAAAGCTAATTTAGGAAAAGGAAAAAAAAGGTAAAACTCAAAAGGAATACAAGAAGACAAAAAAAAAGGAATAATGAGAGAGATGAAGAAGAAATGCGCACATTTGGATATTGAGAATAGCACTACTTCTTATGAATTCCTTAAGGCAACCAAATTTAGATTATTTAAGTGCAAAGGACAATTTTTCTTTTTTAATTCTTCATTTTTTTTCCGTTTTTTTTTTTACTATTTTTTTTTCTTTTATTGTTCCAGAATATATTTATTTTTATTTTTTTTACCCCCTATTTGTTTTGCACTAGCAACAGATAATATACACTTAATAAGGTATATAGTCTTTCAGGTGCTATAACATGTGAATTGAATTGCACAAAATTAAAGAGAAATAAATTATATAGAATTAATGACAATTAAGACTTGATTATGACACAATTAAGGACAGTTAATGGTGATAAATGGAAATAATTGACAATTAATGGCATAATAAAGACAATTAACTAGGCAGTAAAGGACACAAAACACAATAACACTACCAACTCTAGGATCCGAGCTCTAGATACCACATGATATGATCCAGATTGGATTTATATTGTTTTTACAGATCGTCCTTGAGTTGGTTATCTTGTAACAAAAATTATAGGAACAAGAAAATGAAGAAAGGTAGAAGATAAGACTTGCGCAAATAGATAAAAGAATTAAGGTAAATTGTGCACACAAAAAATAATAGCAAGAGAATTAACAAGACGAAATAGAAAGAACAAGAAAATTGGCGTGATAAATAAAATAAAGAAAACGCAATGGAAAGAAGGTGAAAGAAGGCGCCACACTCTATGGAGAGTGATAAGCCAAGAGAAGATTCGCCACAAAGGTATGGAAACCTTTCATAAGAATCAAAAGGTTTTAATCCAAGAACCAAAAAGAGGAGCCAATGCTCTACTCACACTCACAAATGAGTAAAAACTTCAATCTTATTCAACTTGTCAAATGAGATGGACTACATCCCTATTTATAGAGTTATTCCAAGAAGGCTAACCTTAATTCTAAAGAAACATAAGCAAAGACCTAATAAAGATTAAGGCCCAATTTACAACTTATTTTTAAACTTAAAAGAAACCTAATCTAGGACTAGAAGTTGGGCTTCTAATTTAGTATCAAACTTGCCCATTTATTATAAAAATGTACACAAACACTTAAATAAAAGCTAATAAAAAAATTAGGTTGCAAGCCCATAGTTGGGCCTTCTACTTGATTCAAGTGCATCATCTTAGGCTATCTTCTTCCACTCCGGGCTTGATCTTGTAGTGTGTTGATCACCTCTAAATGCTTTTTAGGTCTCTTAACTTTTCCTCTTATAGGCATTCCTAGCCCAATCATATGATTTTCTCCTTTAGCTTTTCCCTTCTTAGGCCTTCTTGACCTAATTGAAGGTTCTTTCCTCTTAGGTCTTCCTTCTCTTCTTGGAGGCTTTCCTTGATCTTCATCAGGTGATGAAATATTTCTGACCATTTGCATCCTTGTCTGGCAATATATATTAGTATGAATTATTTCTAATATGTTTGAACTATTGGCACCTTTCTTAGACATGTTGGTCTGCTTTCCCTTAATGCAATCTACACAATTCTCAAGTCTCAAAGTTAGTAAAATGTAGAGTATCTCTAATGCCATAACATAGAGGAATTCTCATTAATATTGCACAACTTAATACAAGTATGAACATGCATTGATTTAATGGCTCCATTTGGCAAATAAAGATGACAAAGACCACCAAAAAATATACCATTCCCAACACATTCAGGATTATAAAATAAGCCAAAAGATGTGTCTTTAAAATTGAAGGAATATCCAAATGGTATAAGTCTTGAAACAGAAATCAAGTTATGAGAATAATTTGGCACATAGAAAGTCCTTTCTAATTTCAAAATAAAGCCATTATTTAAAATTAAAATGCAAGTTCCAACAGCCTCCACACGTAAGCCCATCTTGTTTCTAGAGAAGATGCTTTGCTCACTTCCCACTGGCTTCTATAGTTTTTGCATACCTTGTAAAGAGTTCGTAACATGAATTGTTGATCCAGAATCAATCCATCAGGTGTTAATATTGACATTAGTCATATTAGATTCATAACAAACAAATGAGATTGAATTACCTTTCTCCTCTAACCATTTATGAAATTTAACATAATTTTTCTTCATGTGTCCCTTCTTTTTACAAAAGAAACACCTTGTTTACTTTTTATTATTAGTTAAAGGTGGTATTCTACCATTTCCCTTCAGGTTGGTTTGAGATTTGTCAGCCTTGACAATTTTATTCTTTCCACAAGTAGTTGTTAGCAATGCACTCTCACCCAACTCCATTACTAGCCTTTCTTTTTCTTGAACACACATGGTCATTGACTCATTAATTGACCATTTATACTTATGTGTGCTATAGGAAATCTTGAAAGACCCATATTCATGCAAAAAGTGTAACACCTTAAGGGGCATTACCTTAACTAGGTCTATATTTCTAAGAATGAAAAGAAAAACAAACTTAAAAGGTAGACACAACATGCAAATACTACTCATAAATGTAATTAGATATTATATATGAACCATACAGTAATTAAAATACATGCCTAATACAACTCATCTATCACCCAAAGGTGTCATATAAAATATAAAGAATACAAAAAAACAAACGTAAACTAGGCTACGACTTCATGCACGTGAGTCCAAGCTTCATCTACACATGTCTTCACCTATATCCCGAAAAAGGGAAAACTTAAAAGAGCGAGACATAATGTCTCAGTGAGTGTTCTAAAGGTTCTACGGCTAGGTCAGACTCTTTTACTCAGACAACCTTCATTACTTATCTCTCATGGCTTTAGTCTCATTAGGTCTCTCATTTAAGGTTATTCTTTCAATACCTATAGACAACCTTCATTACTTATCCATACCTATGGTCGGGTCTATACCTTTCAATAATCAGTGTTTCTTGTTAACTCTCCTCTCATTCTCACAATTGTTATACAAGCTTACTATCTCATTCTTAACCAAAGAACTCTTTCTTACCCAAAACCCTCTCTAGTGTTTAAACCCTTCATGTTTAAATTTTACTCTTCTTTCTTTTGATATTTAAGGTTATTCTCTAGGGGTCAAGTCTAAGGTCACAGACGTTCTAAAATATTCTTGACACTCCTTTAACACTCACCTTGATATCCTCATTTTGTTCTCTCTTACCTGTCTTATACCTTTCTATTACGTTGTGTAGGGATTCACTCTTTCTCTATTTCATTCACAACTATTATTATCCAACTAGAATCCTCACAACACTATCTTAGGGCCTAGCCTATCACTTATTCTTGAGGTAGCAAACATAATTTTAATTACAAACATATTTATTTCACATCTTTTTGCCTAGTTACTAGACATACGCATCGTTTTGTTTCACCAAACAAGCATAACATACATGCATAACATGACCACATATACATCATCTTGACACTTTATCACAATTACATTTTCATACATGTACACATTACATCAATCGCTTATGAACAAGGTCACATATACTTCACACAATTACAACATAGCACAGTTTAACATATCACACCATAATAAGATGCATATGCATGCTATGTTCCTAAACCACTACTCATGCACATATGGTACCAACCTAAACTTTTCGGAAAGTACACTAGGAGTAAATGCACGGCCATAAGAAGTGTCATCGGTACCGATGCCTTCGGCTCTCGCACCCTCAACTAGTATGATATCCCCCGGTGACTAGTCAGCGTTACCTAGTTTTGCCAGTACGCCCTAGCTCCATAGGATCAGCATGAACCATTGGAGTTTTCCCAACCGGATAACCCCCAAGGTTAGGGTTAGACAACCCATCACGGTCTCCATCAGCCAGATTCCCACATACTTTCCTTATCACATAACTCAAATGTTATGATGCATGGTCACATATAATGCTTACAATTTTTCATAGACTTTTATCATGAAATATTGGCACAATTCCATATCATACTCAGTTTTTTTCAAGGTAAATAACAATCATATATTATAAACTCAACAAGGCATAAAAGAAACAAATAACAATAAGGTAAAAACTACAAAATAGAGTTCATAAGCATCAAGAACAGAATAGCAAAGATCGTATCCGCCTAGTAGAACAAATATCCCGCCCGGTAGTCTAGCGAACTCGCCCAACGGGTATACGCTAAACGCCAACCCGCCCAACGAGTCCGCGTGCCTAGTGTAAACGCGAAATCCAATTTTTGAAGAAAAGTCGCCCAGCGGCTATCTAATCCCGCTGAGAAGATCCGAGGTACTAATTTTAATTTATTTTTCCTATTGTCTTTGGTTTCTAAATGCTCCCAAATAAATAATTAGATTCTTAATCACTCTTCTGCATTGATAATTGTTCAATCTAATCTATAAATTCCTTACTCCCTCACAATCCCCTCAAAACCCATAAAATCCTTAAACTTAGGTATAAGGAGGAAAAAGATAAATAGATGAACAAGAACAAGGAAAGACGCGGGGGAGAGCACTCACCTTTATGGACATGCAAAGCTGAGTTATAGGGTTTGCGTTCTCCAGTTCGTATTACTCCTTCTTCTCTTCCTCTTCTTCTTCCCTTTTCTCTTCATTCTCTCTAACTTATTTCTTCTTCTATTTTGTGACGGCTAAACCTAACCCCCCTTCTCTATTCCCTTCTTATAACATGTAGGTGAGTATATAACTTAGTAGGCTTTAGTCCCCTATTGGGCTCTAGATGCTCTTTTGAGTTCTATGATAATATTCCTACTAATTTATAATACTAAGGTATTAACAACAACAATAATAATAATAATAAATATAATAACATCAACACAACACAATAATAATAATAATAATAATAATAACAACAACAACAACAACAACAACAACTTATACAACAACAATAATAAATATAATATTAATAAGAATAGGAACAGTAATAATAAGAAATATAATAAGAATAACTTTTAAGGCATCTTTTGTCTAATAACACAAGGGAAGGGTCCTACTAAGAGCTATCCCGTGGTTTATTTCTAGTACTTGAAATTTGGGGTGTTACAAAAAGGTGTTCAAAATGTAGTGCACTTGGAAAGACTCAGATGTATCAACCTCAAGTTTCTTAAGTTGAGCTGAAATATCAAGCATTTCATTATGTGCTCACGCACATATTTCACTTTGGTGAGCTGAAGAGGAGAACTTCATGATTAGGGTGCTTGCTAATGCATTATCAAAAGTGATGAATTAGTTGTTAATGGCTTTGAGCAAGTCTTAGACCATTTCATGCTAGTTGACAAAACCACATATCCCACCTGAGATTTTAGTCTTAATAACCATTATGCTAAGCCGGTTAGATCAGTCTCACCGCTCATATAGCGCAACATTAGTTAGGTTACTTTCAAGAGTGATTGTAGGTGGTTCGTCTTTCCTAATTGCATAATCTACGTCCATCCATCCCAAATGGAGGAGAATCCTTTCCTTCCATATCTTATAGTTATCTTCTCCAAGTTTGGAAATATCACATTGGATATCAAAAAAACTAACAATTTGAGAAATTGCATAAATATCAAAAGCTTATGTAAAAATTTTGATAAGTACTAATCTAAATTGTATGTTTTACCAATGTAATCATACCAAAAAATAAATATTCCAAAATAAAAATTGTCTGTGGGCTAAATTTTTAATTCAAGTAGATCCATTTAACTTTATTATAGAAATATCAATTTTTTGTACTCAATTCATACTTTATGGGTACATCATGAAAGTAATTGATTTTCTATCATAATATTTGTGATAAAACTATCAATTATCACCTTATAATTCTTGTGGGTAAATCATAAGTAATAATATGACATTTTATCCTAATTGATTATACAAATATAACAAAAATTCCTGTGGGAAAGGATTTATTACCTTTAATTATAACCAATTACAATATTATGTCTAATTCTTTATATGATCTTAAATAGCTTTACATACAATTTTAATTAATTAAAGATGCTACGGCTAATCCATAATTAATTAAAATTATAAGGATCACTTAGACAATAAAATTAAACTTTATGAGAAAGACCCAAATTATGTGCATTAAGACATAATACAGTTGTATAATTAAACCACAATTTGTGGATTAGATATAATTTATGGGCAAAATATATTTATTTCTAATCTAAATATTCTTGTATGAAATAATAATTCAAACAAAATTGCATATATTCTTGCATATGTTAATACAATCTGTTTGAAACACACTCAGCATATTTAACAATTCACCATGCCATGTCCATATTGTATAACTCTTGCAAAATCCATCGCAAAGAAGATGCTCTCATATTTGCTCAAGTTGTAGTCATCGCTCACTCAAACAATTAACAGAAGGACAATAGAAGAACCCACCACTATCAGGAAGATTTCTTTTAGCAAATTGGATAAACTCTTCCACTTCATTCTCATACTCATCAATTGAGCATCTAGAATTAATCCAACTATGATCCACAACTTTCTTCTGTGATCCACAAACCATATCTTAATGCATGTAAATCTCACTTTTTTATTTAGTCGTTACTCTGCTTAAATTTAGAAAATTAAAATGTATTTATTTAGTTGTTATTCTTCCAGAATTTTAGTAATTAAATTATAATTACTCTATCATTATTTTACTAAAATTTTATATGATTAATAAATTGTTATTCTGTTAAGATTTTGGTATTGTGCAATTTCTACAAAATAAGACAGAAATGTTGATTGTACTGGTGCTCAAATTAAATGAGACTAGAGAAACCTCTACTTGAGAAGTTAGGAATTGATAATTTAGTGAGTAATATAAAGCAAGTGACATGTAATGGCATGGCACCCTACTAGGGAAGCTATAGTTTGACGCTGAGGAATGAAAGATAAGGACCCATTTGAGGAGGTCTTCGGGGTAGGCATCAAGTCGTGAAGGTCCAATGGCTAGGGTAGTGCCCTCGAGCTAGGATATTTGCCTGGCCACGCTCGATAACCTCGACAACTACTAAGCATTCCAGGATTGGTATGAGAGTATATCTCTATAAATAGAGATCCTGACTGATATTTGTTCCTCATTGATGATGAGGACAGTACCATGTGATGATGTTAATGAGGTATATGTACTCCTAGTCACTTCCCAGGTTTTGTTGAAAATTATTACTCACTAATAGAAAGTATGGATCCATACCAAATCAAGGGTAGTGTAGAATAGCTTAGAATAAACCCTAGGTTTCTTTCCTTAATTGTGTTTTAATTCCTACCATACATGTGAAAGTGATTTTAGAACAAATCACCTCACTCCATTATTTTTTCTTCTATGAGTGATCGTAATCATTAAAGATGACGATAATGCCTGATGATGTTAAGGACGAGTTAGAGGACACTCCTCCAGATTTGTATACATAGTTTATAATATTTTCTTGAATGGATAAGGTAGATAAATACTACTTTATATAGGATCTTTTTTATGTATATATTGGGCTAGGTAGTATATGTCTTTTGATGTACTTTTGTTTTCTTTTTGACTGTTACATATTACTCAAACCATGATGTATAGTTTGATATATATATATATATATATACACACACACACACACTCACACACATAAGTAGTTTTTATCATTTCACTTCTATTTCCAAATTTTATTAAATTTAGAAATTTTTTATTATAAAATTAAAAAAAAATTACTTACATTTTCATCAACTTAACTTAAAAATTAAATTAATATGAATTATATTTAAAATTAAAGGAGTGTTATAAGAGGCTGAGGCATTTATGGTGGAAAGGTTTGCACCTATTATGGAAGGATAGGACATACAGTGGAGACATGCTACCGAAAGCATGGTTTTCCACCCGGTTTCAAATTCAAGAACAACAATTCTACAGCAAACTTTATGGGAAATGAATAAGCAATTTGTAAATCTGAAGTTGGAGGTGATAGAGAGCAATTGTCATTACTTGCTACTACATTTACTCAAGAAGAATATAAAGCCTTGACGTCTTTCTTACAATTTAGTATGCTGAAGAAGACAGATGAAGGTGTACATAGCATTATTTGTTCCTTACCAACCATGAGTAATAAAGAAATTCAAGGAAGAAGTAATTTTTCATGTTTCAATACTAGAAGATACTCAATTGTTGGATATTGGATAGTGGTGCCATTGACCACACATGTTCGTGCTTAGATTTATTTTATTCCTATAATGAAATTGGACCAATTTTAGTTAGACTACCTAATGGTAACGATGTTTTGGCTAGAATTTCTGGAAAGGTGTATATTGGGGATTCAATTGTGCTTTCAAATTTGTTGTACTTGCCTTCGTTCAATGTATACTTACTATCTATTTTGAAGTTGGTAAAAAAAGCTGGATGTATTTTTACATTTTCTGATGGAAAAATATGTCATACAGGATAGAACACAAAAGATGATTGGTTTGAGTGAACTGAATGCAGGTTTGTACTGATTGGAAATAAATTTAGTAACCCAACTAACTTCAACAACTACTTCTTAGGTTCAAGTAAAAAATTTCACTTACAACTCTGTTTCTAGTCTTAAGTCAGCCTTGTAGCATTTTAGGCTTGGTCACACTTCTATAGCCAAACTTGAAATTCTAAAAAATATATTTATATCCCTCTATTCATATCAATAAAAATGCGATATGTGACATAAGTCAATTTGTAAACATAATCAGGCATTGCTACTGAACAACACTACTATGTCTACCTTTTCATGTAAGCATAAATATAATCAACATATATATATATATATATATATATATATATATATATATATATATATGAAATACATTCATCCTAAGTGATCTATCCATCTCTCCTTCGACCAATACATGTCTTTACAATTGATAAAGAGGAAAAGAACAGGGGAATGATACCAAGGCCATATAACATAATCAAATATACAAATACATCAATAGGGGAGATGGATACAAAACACACTCCCTATGGCTGGAGATACTACACACCCTCATCAAAAGAATGGAACAAGATACACATCAAAAGAAAAATGAAAGTGTGACTTCTTAAGTCACACTGCCTTTAACTCACAGCTCCACCTTCAGCTTTAAGAAGTCGAATCCACTGAAGCCTTGCCATCTACTCCCATGCCATGGGACATGATCATCACAGTCACACCAACACAACAACTACCATAGAATAACCACAATAAAAACAATAGGCAAGGGTAAGCTTACTAAAACAATGTTATAACATATGATTAAGGAAATCATCCATAATTCTCAACATTCACACATATATATACAACATACAATTATATAGCAAGGGGTTCTCAATGTCGAACCCTATGACACAGTAAAACCACCACAACTATGTCAATGCATGATGACCCGACTCTTGAGAGATTCACAACAATTCAAGCAATTAGCCAAATCTGATCCCCTACCATGAAGATCTAGCACTCATTCAAGGATTACCAAAACTCTGATCTACTGATAGGATTTAATAATGTGTTAGGATAAGTGCATATGGATGGTGGCTCACTACGACTCAAGGTTTGCATTACCTTGGCCCCTTACAGAATTGCCTATCCACTCATCCCCAAGGCCCATCTTCATGACCCCACGTCTTATCCAAGCACTAGGTTGGAGGCTTATCTAAGCTACAGCTCCTGTCAACCAGTACCACAGCTTGAGGCCCTTCACACAACCTTGGCCCACAACATATGCATGTATCACAACACAATAGCAACTCAACATCAACCAATCAACATGTATATAAGGTAGCACATAGCACGTGTCCTACTCAGCACCACCTGTGGTCTAACAGCTACTATCAACCCCATGCAAGCCAAATCCAGCTTCATGCATGGTTAACTAGTAAGGCCCTGTTCAAGCAGCCCACCCCGTGAGAAATCTTACATAACAACATTATTCACAACAAGTAAATAATGCTCCTCACCAAAAGGAATGAGATGGGCTACAAATATTGCTTCTCACTTGGTGGTCTGAGAAAGTTTGAGAGAGGTAAAGAGATGAGAAAATGGGAGAATGAGAGAATGAGAGAATAAGAGGGAATGTGAGAATATGAGGAGGGGAAGCTCCTTGTGCCTTAAAACTCTCTAAGGCCTCATATGGTTTTAGGTCCATTAAGGCTCATGGCTTGCCTAATCACTCCCTAACACTCACAATTGGTCCAACTTGACTATTTTCCCCCAACAACACACTCAACTGGCTCAAGCACATTTTCTCAAGTCCCTTGAATTCAAACCAGAATTTCCAAGACAAACAACACAAAACAACAACCAACAACAGTAACTTATTTATTCGTTTTAATTATTAAGGTCATATATCTAATTTTCCCTTTTTAGTGATTACAACACTAAATCATGCATTAAGAAAACACAGTGCTACAATCCTCCCCAACAAAAAAAAAAATTGTTCTCGAAAATTCTTTCACTTGGGAAAAATTCAGATATTATTCCTTCATCTTCTCCTCCAACTCCTACATGGACTCTCTAGTAATATCATTCCACACCACTCTAACCAACTAGATGTCTTTGCCTTTCAGTTGTTTCACCCTCTGATCCAAAATCCTTATAGGTAGCACTTCACAGGTCAAGTTTTCTTTAATCTAAACTAAATCAAGCTCTATAACATGCATGGGGTCATGTGTAACACCCTAAGGGGCATTACCGTAACTAGGTCTATATTTCTAAGAATGAAAAGAAAAACAAACTTGAAAGGTAGACACAACATGCAAATACTACTCATAAATGTAATTAGATATTATATACGAACCATACAGTAATTAAAATACATGCCTAATACAACTCATATATCACCCAAAGGTTTCATATAAAATATAAAGAATACAAAAAATAAACAATGTAAACTAGGCTACGACTTCATGCACGTGAGTCCAAGCTTCATCTGCACATGTCTTCACCTGTATCCTGAAAAGGGAAAACTTAAAGGAGTGAGACATAATGTCTCAATGAGTGCTCTAAGGGTTCTACGGCTAGGTCAAACTCTTCTACTCGGACAATCTTCATTACTTATCTCTTATGGCTTTAGCCTCATTGGGTCTCTCATAATTATCCATACCTATGGTCGAGTCTGCACCTTTCAACAGTCAATACTCCCTGTTAATTGCTCTCTCATTCTCACAACTATTATATTGGTTTACTATCTCACTCTTAACCTAAGAACTCATCCTCATTATTTATACTTTCTTACCCAAAACCCTCTTTAGAATTTACTCTTCTTCTTTTTAATATTCAAAGCTGTCCCCTAGGGTTAAGTCTAAGGTTACAAACATCCTAAAATACTCTTATTTTATTCTCTCTTACTTGTCATATACCTTTCTATTATGCCATGAGGGAATCCACCCTTTCTCTATCTTATTCACAACTATTATTATCCAACTAGAACTCTCATAACACTATCCTAAGGTCTAGCCTCTCACTCATCCTTAAGGTAGCAAACACAATTCCAATTACAAGCATATAATTGTTTCACATTCTTTGTCTAGTAACTAGACATATACCTCATTTTGTTTTATCAAATAGGAGCGACACTCGTGCAAGATATGATCACATGTCCACAACTTTAACATTTCATCACAAGGCACAATTACATTCTTACATAGAATTCATATAGATAGGGTCACATAGAATTCACATAATTACAACATAGCACACTCTAACATCACATTATAACAAGATACATATGCGTGCTATGTTCCTAAACCACTACTCATGCACATGTGGTACCAACCTAAACTTTTCAGAAAGTAGACTAGGAGTAAATGCAGGCCATAAGAAGCATCATCGGTACCGATGCCTTCAGCTTTCACACCCTCAACTAGCATGATATCCCCCAGTGACTAGTCAGGGTTTCCCAGTTTTGCCAGTACGCCCCGACTCCATGGGATCAGCATGGACCATTGGAGTTTTCCCAACCGGATATCCCCCAAGGCTAAGGTTAGACAACCCATCACGGCCTCCACCAGCCAGATTCCTACATACTTTCCTCATCACATAACATAAATGTTATGATGCATGGTCACAAATAATGCTTACAACTTTTTATAGACTTTTATCATGAAGCATTGACACAATTTCATATCACACTCAGTTTCTTTCAAGGTAAATAATAATCATACAATATAAACTCAACAAGGCATAAGAAAACAAACAACAATGAGTTAAAAACTGCAAAAAGGAGTTCAAAAACACAAAGAAAGGAATAGTAAAAGTCGTATCCGCTCAGCAGGACAGAAGTTTTGCCCGACGGTCCAGTAAACCCGCCCAGCGGGTCCTCGTCAGAACCCAATCTACCCAGCGGGTCCACATGCCTAGCGTAAATGCGGAATCCAGTTTTTGAAGAAAAGTCGCCCAACGGCTATCTAGTCCCGCCGGGCGGATTTGAGGTACTAATTTTAATTTATTTTTTCCTATTTTCTTTGGGTTCTAAATGCTTCAAGATAAATAATTAGATTCTTCATCACTCTTCTACATTGATAATTGGTCAATCTAATCTATAATTTCCTTACTCCCTCACAATCCCCTCAAAACCCATCAAATCCCTAAATTTAGGTATAAGGAGGGAAAAGATAAATAGATGAACAAGAACAAGGAAGAACACGGGGGAGAGCACTCACCTTTATGAACATACAAAACTGAGTTCTAGGGCTTGAATTCTCCGATTTCTATTCCTCCTCTTTGTTTTCCTCTTCTTCTTCTTTCTTTTCTCCTCATTCTCTCTACCTTCTTTCTTCTTCTATTTCTGATGGCTAAACATAATTCTCCTTTTCTATTCCCTTCTTATAACATGTGGGTGGGTATGTGGCTTAGTTGGCTTTAATCCTCTATTGGGCCCTAGATGCTCTTTTGGCTTGTATGATAATATTTCTACTAATTTATAATACTAAGGTATTAATAAGAATAATAAGAATAAGAATAATAATAACAACAACAATAATAATAATAACAATAAATATAATAACAACAACACAACACAATAATAATAATAATAATAATAGGAAATATAATAACAATAACTCTTAAGACATCTTTTCTCTAATAACATATGAGAAGGGTTCTACTAAGAGCTACCTCATGGTTTATTTCTAGTACTTGAAATTTGGGATGTTATATCATAAGTGTACTTTCTCAGTTGAGATACATGGAAAGCATTATGGATGTTGGACAAGAAAGGAGGTAAAGCTATTTGGTAAGAAATTGGACCAACTCGCCAAAGTATTTGGTAAGGACCAATAAACTTAGAAGTAAGTTTCTTGGATTTAATTGCCCTGCCTACACCTGTCACGAGTGTGACCCTAAAAAAGACATGATCACCCTCCTCAAATTCAAGCAGTCTCCTACGCTTATTAGCATATGACTTCTGGCAACTTTGGGCAATCTTCATGTTCTCTTGAATCTTCTTCACCTTCGTGGTCATCTATTGCACCATCTCTAGGCCTATAAATATACTCTCACCATCTTAATACCAACATAGAGGTGTCCTTCACCTTCTACCATATAAGGCTTCAAATGGTGCTATGCTAATGCTTGCGTGGAAACTGTTGTTGAATGTAAATTCCACCAAAGGTAGAATTTCATCCCAACTACCAAGATGGTCCAATACACATGCTTGCAAAAGATCCTCGAAAGACTAAACCATCCTCTCAGACTAGCCATCCGTCTAGGGGTGATATGCAAAATTGAGTCGTAACTTTGCACTAAATGCATGGTGCAAACTCTACCAAAACTGTGAGGTAAACCTCATATCTCTATTAGAAATAATACTAGAAGGCACTCCATGCAACCTCACTATCTCCTTTATATACAATTGAGTCAACCTCTCTATAGAAAACTTAATGCTAATAGGTAAGAAGTGAGCACACTTCGTCAGCCTATCAACAATGACCCAAATAGCATCAAAACCCTTCGCAATCCTAGGTAAACTCACTACAAAGTCCATAGTGATACTATACCATTTTCACTCAAGAATCTCCATTGTCTGCAACAACCCACTGGGTCTTTGATGTTCTACCTTAGCCTTCTGACAAGTCAAACATGCTGCAACATATTCTACTTTGTCATTTTTCATACCAGACCACCAAAACATTTTCTTCAAGTCCTGATACATCTTTATCGTACCTGGATGCAAACTCAGCTTACTCTTATGGCCTTCATCTAGAACAAGTCTTTTCAACTTAGGTTCTTGCAATATGCACACTCTACCTTTAAATCGTAAAATACCATCATTACCTAAGCTGAAATCTACAACCTTTTCTGTTTTGAACAACTTCTTAATCCTGAAAAGGCTAGGATTTGCCAACTATTGTTCTCTGACTGTTTCAAGGAAACCACTAGCTTTCGTGATCATACCACAAATGACACGATCAAGTAACAACTCCACATACAAATCAAGGTCTTGAAACTTTTTCATTAGCTCCAACTCCTTCACCATCAAAGATGATATATGCATAGTCTTCCTACTCAAAGCATTTGCCACTACATTTGCTTTACCAGGATGGTATATCAACTAGAAATCATAATCTTTCAACAACTCCATCCATCATCTTTGCCTTATGTTCAGCTCCTTCTGATCAAACATATACTTCAAGCTCTTGTGATCACTAAACACATCAAACCTTGCACCATATAAATAGTGATGCTATATCTTCAATGCAAAAACCATTGCGTCCAACTCCAAGTCATGGGTAGGATAATTCTTCTCATGATTCTTTAATGTCACGATGCATAATGTAACATCTTGTTTTTCTTAAATGCGGGGTGAAGTGAACTAAAAGTGGAAATTAGATATGTAATCTAGGTGATTAAAAGGAATAAATGAATTGTTGTTATATATGATTTGTTGTATGTGATGATGGTTGTGAATTGTTTGTTTGAAATTCGAGTTTGAATTTAGGAAAACTTGAGACAGGTACTTGAGCTTTTGGGGTATGTTATTGTAAGTGTGATTTTGGGTTTTGAAAGAGAAACAATTGAGTTAGCCCAGTTCTAAGACATAAGGAATGGTTTAACAAGGTTTGGGCCTCAGTTGGCCAAAAGTTTGTGTGAGAGCTCCGAGCAGTCAACTATAAAAGGAGGAGAAAGGGGGTGAGCCCTCATTCTCTCATTCTCTTTCTCTCTCTACTCTCATTTTCTCTCTACATCTCTGTAGATTTTGTCAAGTTTATGGGGTTATAAACAAGGTTTGAGCTTGGTTTAGCAGTGGTGGTAAGGAAAGAAACAATTATAGCTAACTTTGGCCTAAGAACATCGGATTGTCAAGGAACCTAAATCTGAATTTGGAGACTTTTAGAAGTAAGGGAAGCTTACTTTGGTTGTAAATTGATTAATTGTATGTTGATAATCATGATTTGTGCATTGATTGGTAGTGAAAATGAATTTGATTTAAGATTTGGTGGAGTTTGTTGGAAATGGGTTTTGAAAAGGGAATTTGGGATTTGTTGATAAATTGTGGATAAATTGGTTATATAATCGATTAGAAAGGTATTGGAAGTGATTAGAATTATTTTGGGGTGTTTGTTGTTGATTGATTTGGTCAAAAATGGGTTCTAGTGTTGGACTTGCGAAGAAAACAAAGGAGAATCACACCCAGCGATTGAGCTCTCGCTCAGCGACGGAAATTCTTGCTTAGCGACAGATATTTCAGTTGTTAGAAGATGAGCACTCGCTCAGCAACAAAAATGTTTGCTCAGCAATGGATTTTGTGGTCGTTGGAAATCCACTCACTCAGCGAGTGAAAGGCTCACTTAGCGAAGGATTTTCAGTCGTTGGACTTGCTTAGCGACGAAAACGCTCGTTGAGCGAGACAAAAACAGAATTTTCTTCATTTTCTTAATACTTTTGTTGGTTGTTGGTGATTTTATTGATCCCTATGAATGTCATATATATATATATATATATATATATATATATTAAGTTAATTGGATATTCAAATGATTTTCTAAACTAATTTTTAGGTTATTCTTTTTATTGTTGGAGAATTATTTGATGAATTTTGTAATTGTCTCACTGAGCGACACATATGTTTGCTGAGTGAGAATTATCCCTGGAACTTGGTTGCTCTCTAGAGCTGAGTTGCTGAGCGAAACGTATACTCGCTGAGCGAGAGCCTTCAAAGAGAAGTGTGCTCTCTGTATTGAAGGTACTCGTTGAGCGAGCGTATGGGCCGCTTAGTGAATAGATGTTCTCTGTTGTGTTGGGTGAAAAGTTGTAAAGAAATGATGGTTGAGTGGAAGGTTGTTCAGGTAGAACCTCCACTAGTTGTAAAATGTTGTGATAATGAGATATCTTGCCTGTTGACATGCATAAGGCTGGTTTGGGCATGCATAGGGTTGATTTGTGATTAATGTTGACTATGGACCACTGTTGGTACTAATTAGGTCACGTGGTGATATGTTGATACATATATATGACCTAATGATTATTGTGGTTGAGTTGATAGATGGTGGTTGTAACACCCTAAGGGGCATTACCGTAACTAGGTCTAGATTTCAAAAAAAACAAACTTAAAAAGGTATAAACAACATACAAATGCTACTCATAAATATAATTAAATATTATATACAAACAATACAATAAAAAAGCATACATGCCAAATATAACTCATGTATCACCCGAAGGTATCGTACAAAATACAAAGAAGAATACAAAAACATAATATAAACTAGACTACATTTTCTTGCACGTGACTCCAAGCTCCATCTACGCATGTCTTCACCTGTATCCTAAAAAAGGGGAAACTTAAAGAAATGAGACATAATGTCTCAATGAGTGCTCTAAGGACTCTACGGCTGGGTTGGACTCTTCTATTCGGACAACCCTCACGATTTATCTTTTATGGCTTCAAACTCACTAGGTCTCTCATAATTCACCATACCTACAGTCTAATCTACACCTTTTAATCTTCAATACTTTCTGTGTTAACTACTCTCTCATTCTCCTGACTGTTATATTAGTTTACTCTTTCATTCTCAACCTAAGAACTCTTTCTTACCCAAAATGCTCTATAGTATTTAAACCCTTCACGTTTAGATTTTACTTTTCTTTCTTTTAACATTTAAGGTTGTTCTCTATGGGTCAAGTCTAAGGTCACAGACATTCTAAAATACTTTTGACCCTCCCTTAACACTCACCTTAATACCGTCATTTTGTTCTCTCTTATTTGTCTTATACCTTTCTATTACGCTGTGTGGGGATTCACGCTTTCTCTACCTCATTCACAACTTTTATTATCCAACTAGGACCCTCACAACACTATCCTACGGCCTAGCCTCTCACTTATCCTTGAGGTAGCAAACACAATTTTTTATTACAAGCATACATTTATTTCACATCTTTTGCCTAGTAACTAGACATACACATCATTTTGTTTCATCAAGCAAGCATGACATACATGCATAACATGAGCACATATACATAATCTTGACAATTTATCACAATACACAATCACATTTTCACACGTGTACACATTACACCATTCGCTTATGAACAAGGTCACATAGAATTCACATAATTACAACATAGCACACTCTAACATATCACACTACAACAAGATACATATGCGTGCTATGTTCCTAAACCACTACTCATGCGCATGTGGTACCAACCTAAACTTTTCAGAAAGTAGACTAGGAGTAAATGCAGGCCATAAGAAGCGTCATCGGTACCGATGCCTTCAGCTTTCACACCCTTAACTAGCATGATATCCCCCAGTGACTAGTCAGGGTTTCCCAGTTTTGCCAGTACGCCCCAGCTCCATGGGATCAGCATGGACCATTGGAGTTTTCCCAACCGAATAACCCCCAAGGCTAAGGTTAGACAACCCATCATGGCCTCCACCAGCCAGATTCCTACATACTTTCCTCATCACATAACATAAATGTTATGATGCATGGTCACAAATAATGCTTACAACTTTTTATAGACTTTTATCATAAAACCTTGACACAATTTCATATCACACTCAGTTTCTTTCAAGGTAAATAATAATCATATAATATAAACTCAACAAAGCATAAGAAAACAAACAACAATGAGTTAAAAACTGCAAAAAGGAGTTTAAAAACACAAAGAACGGAATAGTAAAAGTCCTATCCGCCCAGCGGTCCAGCGAACCCGCCCAGCGAGTCTGCATGGGAACCCAACCCGCCCAGCGGGTCCGCATCAAGATCCAACACGCCCAGCGGGTCTATGCGCCCAGCGCCAACGCGAAATCCAGTTTTGAAGAAAAGTTGTCAAAAGACTATCTAATCTATGAACTCCTTACTTCCTCACAATTCCTTCAAAACCCATCAAATCCCTAATCTTAGGCATAAGGAGGGGGAAAAGGTAAATAGATGAAAAATAACAACATAAAAGACAAGAAAGAATACGGGGGGAGAGCACTCACCTTTGTGAACATGCAAAGTTGAGTTCTAGGGTTTGGATTCTTCGATTTCTATTCTTCCTCCTTCTCTTCCTCCTCTTCTTCCCTTCTTTTCCTCATTCTCTCTAACTTTTTTCTTCTTCTATTTTGTGACCGCTAAGCCTAACCCTCCTTCTCTATTCCCTTCTTATAACATGTGGGTAAGTATGTAGTTTGTTGGCTTTAGTCTCCTATTGGGCCCTAAATGCTCTTTTGAGTTCTATGATAATATTCCTACTAATTTATAATACTAAGGTATTAATAACAATAATAATAATAATAATAATAAATATAATAACATCAACATAACACAATAATAGTAATAATAATAATAACAACAACAACAACTTATACAACAACAATAATAAATATAATATTACTAAGAATAGAAACAGTAATAATAAGAAATATAATAAGAATAACTTTTAAGGCATCTTTTGTCTAATAACACAAGGGAAGGGTCTTACTAAGAGTTACCTCGTGGTTTATTTTTAGTACCTAAAATTTGGGGTGTTACAGTGGTGATATGTTGATACATGTATATGATCTAATGATTATTGTGGTTAAGTTGATAGATGGTGGTGATATGTTAATATATGTATATGATCTAATGATTATTGTGGTTGTGTTAATATGTTGATACATATATATTATATAATGATGGTTTGGTCGAGTTGATTATTGTGGTGATATACGCATTGGTATGCATATGTTGTTGGCTGAGGTAGCTGACGATGGACCTCATGCCATTGTACGAATAGGCGATTAAGGTAGTTGACGATGGACCTCATGCTGTGGTGATTATTGGGATGATACATGCATTGGTATGCATATGTTGGCAGCTGAGGTAGCTGACAATGGACCTTATGTCCCTGTGCGAATATTGAGGTAGCTAACAATGAACCTTATATTGTTGTGCGGGTACTGAGGTAGCTGATGATGGACCTCAGGCCGTTGTGTTTGTGGATTGGATATGTAGAGGCTGAAAGTATGATGCATTATGTGTGTGCGCTATGCAGTAATATATGTAAACTCATCACTAGACAAATTCGATTTCCATATTGGTGTGATTGAGATTTTGGTTATATTGGATTTCATATCTTACATTGGTTTTATTATGTAAGCTTACCTTTGCATTGTTGTTTTGTTTTGGTATGGTTGCGGTGGTTGCTGTCATTTGTTGTATAGTGCTATAACTGTGATGATCATGTCATTTGGTATGGGAGCAGAGGGAAAGACGTCCGTAGATCTAGCTTCTCGGAGCTGATAAAGGAGGTCTCAGACAAAGACTTTTTGGATACTCTTTTGGGTGGAGCTTTTCTGGAAGCTCCTTTTCTTTTGTTTTGGTTTTGATGTCTTTGTTGTATAGTTGACCAGCTATAGGAGGTTTTTGTGGTTGTATAAAACTTTACTGGTATATTATAACATTTGATTATATATATTTTATAGTTATGAATGGTGACATAATCATGTTGATGTTAATGACTAAACATATGGTGAAATGATGAGGAATGTGAGTAGTACTGTAGCGACAGAGGGTCATTACACATAAGCTACAACCTTCTTACACTGCATCAATGCACATCCCAGTCCTTAATGAGAAGCATTATAGTAAACTTTGAAAGGCTCACTAGGATCAGGCAACAAGAAGTGGTCAGCCTTTGCTTCAACTCTTGAAAACTGTCCCCATAGGGTTTAATCTAAGAAAACGATTGATCCTTGTAGGTAAGTTAGGTCAACGACACAACTATCCTTGAAAAACCTTTTATAAATCTCTGGTAGTAACCAACCAACCCAACAAAGCTTCTAATCCCAGTAGTTGTCTTTAGACGCTCCCATTGCAACACAGTCTCCATCTTTTTAGGGTCCACTGCAATTTCGCTGGCAAATATCGCATGTCCTAAAAACTTTACCTCATCCAACTAGAACTCACACTTAGACAACTTGGCATACAACTATTTCTCCTTCAGAATCCCCAACACTATCCTTAGATGTTCTTTATGCTCTTCATAAGAATAGGAGTAGACCAGAATGTCATCGATGAACATAATGACAAACCAATCTAACAAAGGACAAAAGATCCTATTCATATAATCCATGAATACGGTAGGGGCATTCGTCACTCTAAACGACATCACAATGTACTCATAGTGCCTATACCGAGTCTGAAAATCTATCTTTAGTATGTCTTCGTCCTTCACCCGTATCTGATGGTATCTAGATCTCAAGTCTATCTTTGAGAACACTATTATTCCTCTCAATTGATCTATCAGTTCATCAATCCTTGGCAAAGGGTACTTGTTCTTGATGGTAATCTTGCTTAGCTATTGATAATCCATACATAAACGTGAACTACCATCCTTTGTCTTTACTAACAACACTGGTGCTCCCCAACGGGAAACAATTGGCCTAATCATCTTATTTTCTAGCAACTCTTCCAATTGCTTCTTCAACTCAACCAACTTCGTTGGTGCCATCCTATAAGGAGCCATCAACACCAGTCCCGCTTCCAGAACCTAGTCTATAGCAAACTCCACTTCTTGCTGTGGTGGTACTCCAAGCACATTTTTAGGAAAAACTTTAGGAAAGTCTGACTACTGACACTGAGTTCAAATTCAAGTCACTCTTGACTTCCAGAAATAACAAGATCATGTATCCCTAAGCTCCTTCTTACAAAGAAGTTTGGGCTTAGTTGGGAGTGACAAATCCAGAATCCTCGAAACTAGGGAAGATCAAGGTCTTTCTGGCATAATCAAGGAGGATATGGTTGGAAGATAACCAATCTATCCCTAAGATCACATCCAAATTAGACAAAGAAAGGCAAATCAAATTGACTCTGTAACTGTGCCCATTGACAACAACCAAGAAATTAGCACAAACAACCGAAGTCGCCACAAAAGTAGTGATCGGTGTGGAAACAAGCAAATCAAATGGCAATGGACAAGTAGACAACTTCAACTTTTCCACACACTCAAAGGAAATGAAAGAATGCATGGTGCTTGAATCAAATAATACAGATATGAGATTACCATCTATCTCACATTCGCCCTGTATCAGACCATCCGAACGGAAGGTTTCAGCTCCACTCATAGCAAAAACACGACCAACTGTCTAGGTCTCGTAGCTCTTGTGGTGTTCATAGTAAACTCAACTTTCATTGGGGCTCCACAGTCTCTGGCAATATAGCCGAGTTGCTGACACTTAAAGCATACATTGCCCTTTAGAGGGCACTGACTAGTATAGTGTGGTCCTCCACACCTAAAGTGTAATGTTGTGTTTTTCTTCATGTGTGATTCAGTGTTTTGATAATTAAAAATTGGAAATTAATAAGTGATCTTGGTGATTAAGACAAATAAATAAGTTGTTGTTGATTGTTGTTGTGTGGTTTTGGTTTTATATTGTTGTCTTGGAATTCTCATTTGAGTTTAGGGAGCTGAGAAAATGTGCTTGAGCCAAATTAAGAGTGTTGCTGGTGTTTGTTTGAGTTATTGAGGGAAAAACAATAGAGTGGGGCCAGTTATGAGTAGTGGGGAATGGTTAGATGAACCATGGGCTTTAATGGGCCCAAAAGCTATTATGGGGCCTAGGGAGAGTTTAAGACTCTTTTTCCCTTCTCATTCTCTTATTCCCCCTCTCTTCTCACATTCCCTCCAACTCTCTCAAATTCACCCAGCTAGAGGTAAGACTCGTAGCCCATTTCCCCTTTTTGGTGAGGAACGGTGGTTGCTCGAAGATTTGGCTCAGGAATCTGCTTTTCTCATGTTTTGTCTGCCCCAAACTCAAATTTGGAAGCTCCAATAAGTAAGGGAAGCTTACATTCATTGAAAAAGTGTTGTGTGAATGTAGTAATATACATATGTCGTTATGGATTGGACTGAAAGTGTGATTTGGCTGAGTTGTGTTGGATTATTGTTGAGAATGGGTTTTTTCTTGATTCTATGGTTGATTTCTGTTGAAATGTATATGGATTGTTTTTTATGTTGAATATGGGGTTCTGGAATGTTGTATGGTCATATTTGACCTTGTTGGAGTTGATTTGGGGTATGAGTGAGTAGAAAGTCTAAATTTTTTAGGTTTTTTGAAGGGAGTTCTATTGCTACTATTCGATAATCGTTGAACAACTGAAGGCCTCACTGAGCGAGAATGCCCCTAAGACTAAAAGGTGACTGTCAAGTTAAGGATTTGCTAAATGACCCATCGCATCATTGAACTAGTGTTCTTGACTGTAGAATTGGCTATAGTGTCATCATATACAGCAAACCATACATAATAACAATTCATTTATTTCTTTTAATCACCTAGTTTACATATCTAGTTTCCACTTTTTAGTTATTAAAACACTTAATCATGCATTAGGAAAAATAATACCATACATAAGGACTCTTCCCAGGAATGCTATCACTACCTAGGATTCATTTGAGAAAGCCTTCCTTAACAAGTATTATCCACCATTGAGGACAAGTGAGATGAAGCAAATCACCAACTTTTGCCAAGGCAATAGCAAGTCATTTGCTAAAGCATGGGAGAGATTTTCCAAATATTTGCTTGCATGTCCTCACCATGGTTTTGAGAAAGAGCTCACAATCCATTCCCTCCATAATGGATTGAACTACCCTAGTAGAATGACGTTGCACTCTACGACAGGTGGAGGCTTTATGGACAAGCCCTTTGATGAAGGACTAGAGATCATTGAGTCAATAGTAGCCAATCAATGCCATTGGGTAGGCGAGCAAGGAAACACCTCATGGAGAATTGCCCCAAGTAAGTATAAGGTAAATAACATTGATCCCCTTATGCTAAAGTTGATGCCTTGAACCTAAGGTTTGACAAATTAGGAAAAAGCAATGTCAATTCGGTCAATGCTACTAACCTTTTCTATGAGATTTGTGGTACACAAGGACATATGGCAATTGATTGCAAAGTGGAAGTACCCAAAAGGCTGGAAGAATAAGTGGAAATGTTACTGCCACGCATGATTTCTATGACTACACAAAGAAAGACAAATTTGACCATACTAGAATGCCTACAATCTAGGATGGAGAGCTCATCCGAAATTCTCCTACTGGAATAATCAAGGTCAAGGGTGTAGTCAACAACCAAATTTCCATCAACCCTTAGATTTCAATAAAAGCACCAATGGTCAAAGTTTCCAACAGTCGTAGGATCCAACCCAACAATCACTGTCGAGGCTTAAGAACTTAGTGGCTGATTTTATGACAAGCCAAAAGCAAATCAATGAGACAATAAGTAGCTCTATCAAAGAGCTAACTGCTCAGATGGACGGCATGGCATTGCACAATAAGATGCTGGAAGGCCAGATTTTCCAGATAGCCCAATTTCTTCCTACATCTAGCCATGCTCCAGGTAAGTTTCCTAGTATGACTGAGATTAATCTTGTTGAACATGTTAATGCTCTTACATTGAGGAGCGGTAGAAGGTTAGATGGTCCCGTGTCTAACCAAGAAAAAGAAATTGAAGGAGAAGTGGAAGTAGAAATAGAGGTAGAGAATCCACCTTTGATTGAAAAAGAAAAGGAAAGAGGTATTATAGAGAAAGAGAAAGTGTCTAAAAAGGTTCTCCCAATGCCTTACCAACCACCTATTCCCTTCGCTCAAAGGTTAGCTAAGTCGAAGTTAGACAAATAGTTTGGTAAGTTTTTAGATATGGTAAAACAACTATATGTCAACATTCCCTTTGTAGATGCTTTACAACAAATGCCTATTTATGCAGAGTTTCTTAAGGATATCCTGGCTAATAAAAGAAAGGTTGATAATTATAAGACTATATACCCTGTTCAGACTAAGTTACCCCCTAAGCCTAGGCATCTAGGTAGTTTTTCCATACCATGTCTAATTGGTGACATGAGGTTTGAAAAAGCCTTGTATAATTTGGGGGCTAGTGTTAGTTTGATGCCTTTATCTATTTATAAAAAGCTTGGTGTAGGAGAATTGCAACCCACCAATATATCATTACAATTAGTGGATCAATCTGTCAAACACCCGTTGGGGATTGTAGAGGATGTTCCTATTAAGGTAGGGGATTTATTGATCCTATGTGATTTTCTAGTGTTAGAGATAGAAGAGGATGCCAACATCCCCATTATCCTAGGTAGACCTTTCTTAGCTATGACTAATGTTAATATAAGTGTAAAAAAGGGTAAACTTTCCTTAACTGTGGGTGAGAACACCATTGAGTTTGATTTGTTTAAAGCTAACAGTCTTCCTATAATTGAGAATTCTGTGTGCAGGATCGACTCATTGGATCAAGTGGTGAAACATGAGGCAAGCAAGTAGTATATTAAGGATCCACAAGAACTACGTTCATCTGGAGAGCCACATGCTAGGCATCTTACAAGTAATAGTCCTAACAAAGCATGCATTCCAAAGAAGGAACCATACATCCCTCCTCACCGATGTAGATTGGGAACCTCAAGACTTCAAGTAAAGAAGGGAAACTAATTGAGAAAGGGGTGACAATCTCCTTTCCCCACCCATCTTTGGGAGATTAAATTTCTCAAGCATCAAGCTCATTGACATAAAGTGAGCACTTTTAGGACGCAACCCAATGTCTATTACTCATTTATTACCCAATGTTGAGTTTTTCTTTTGTGATTTTTAAGTTTAAGTTTTATGAATTTTACACTTGTCTTTGTTTTTAGACTACTTATGTAGGATATGGCAACTACGGTGGAGAATATGTAATGCTTGGCTTGTTGAGTTTATGATTTTCACTCCAGATAACAACAGAGAAGATCACATCCGTGACAATTCTCGCACACCCATGATATGCTTTATAAAATTATTTGGCACGCCACCTACAGAGGAGATCACAATAGTGATAATGAGTTCACCCCTATGAGCTTGTCTACCTGTCTGTAGAAAAAAAAGGAGGGGGAATAGAGGAGAAACGCTACTATAGCCCCCTTTTTAAACCCCAACATTACTCCCCACCACACCATGATGTTGTTGCTAAGGTGGATAATACCCAAATTCTCACTGCCATCCAAGCTATTGATGCACGCTTACAAGCCATGGATGACTAACAGTGTCACTACCACCACATGGTAGACTAGCTTTACAATTGGCACCTCTAGCAATATCCACGAAGTTTTCCTCCACCACCCCCTTAGCAGGTTCGATTGTTCCATCCCCTTGCTTCTAGATTTTACATTGAGGACAAAATAAACTTTAAGTTTGGGGTTGCTTGGCTCATGCATTGCATTCATCATCCTTTCATGCATTCATAGTTAAGTGTTTATTATGTTTGTTTATATTCTCACATGCATTCATGTTTAGGTATTTAGGATATTTATTTAGGAAATGTTTAGCACTTGCACTTATGCATTGAATGACCCACATCTTTCTGTGTGCCTGATACTGTGTTGGCTTGAATTCATGAGCTTGGACACATGCTACGTTAAATTTTGCAATAGTACATTTGTATGAAGTGATCTTCAGGCAAGTTGAAAAATTAGCATATTTCTTCAGTTTTGATGGTTGCATTGACATAAGCTACAAATGTGAGGTTGAGCCTATACATTGGGGTATATCTACATTGCATATTTTGGCCCTTGCCTCTTTGTTTGAGTGTAAATTCTTCTTAATTGTGTTCTCTAGAACTTGTTTTGGAACCTTGTTGAAGCTATAATTCTTGTCTACTTGGATAGATGTGATCAAGGAAATTAAGAAATTTCTTCCAGGAACCTGAATTAGGAAAAAAAAACATCCTTGACACTTTTGAGCTTTACATTGTATGACTTCCTTTGGTGCCCCGTTATTTTGATATTTTGATGCTTCTTGGTACTTCTTGGGATATATTGTGGCAACTTTGTGATAAGTTTGGGGTTGTTTTGTATATCTATGAAGGTTTGCAAATTTTCTGAGAAAAAATAAGATGCTTAAGGCAATTACTTCCATGTGATCAAGTTTCTGAAAAAAAATTATGAAAAGAAAAGAAAGAAAAAACATGAAAAGCTGTGAAATCAAAAGAAATCTATATATATATATATATATATATATATATATATATATATATATATATATATAGAGAGAGAGAGAGAGAGAGAGAGAGAGAGAGAGAGGAAGGAAGGAAGGAAACATAAGGAAACTTAGCTTAAATTGAACCCTTGAATTATATAAATTGTGTTGCTTGATGTATTCTGATAGGGGTATTGAGAATGACTTGAATGGTAAGCTCTATGAATTTCCTTTCCTTTAATTCCTTACCTTAATGTTACACCCCAGGCCCTATTACAACACATGAAGTCCTTGTGATTTGTCTTTGTTGATAGGATACTTTAATGGTAAGGAGGTTCCTTACCAAGCCTATGGTAGAGTACTTTTACTGAGGAAATTGAGTGATATGTTCTTACCTTTGAACACTTTGAGTAAGTGAGATGAGTGAATCAATCATTGCATTCTTTGATTCTAGAGAATTAACCTCTAATTAGACTTGATTGAGGTTGCTTGCATGCACTAGTTAATTTCAGGCTAGTTATAAGGGCTTCGTACTCTGCATAATTATCGGAAGCTTTAAACTCAAACCTCTATTCGAAGCTTTAAACTCAAACCTCAAGGCTTACTCTAGAGTCAAATTGTTAGGTTGTTCTAAAATGATCCTCACTCCACTACCTTTGGTATTAAAAGAGCCATCAACGTATAGTGTCCACCAATCATTCTTTTCCTCTTCCACCCGAGTCAACTCAGAACTAAAGCTTGCTAAGCATTGTGCTTTCATTAGACCATAAGGTTCATACCTCAGCCCAAACTCTGAAAGCTTAACAGACCATGTGATCATGCAGCCTGCCAGATCGGGCTTTCTTAGCACTTGCTTGATCAAATAATCCGTCCTTACAACAATTTGGTGGCTCTAAAAATAAGGCCTCAATCTTCTCGTCGATATTAATAGAGCCAATGCCAACTTCTTTATCATCTAATAATGCTTCTCAACATCTTACAGAACTTTGCTGATGAAGTACACTGACATTTACCTTTTGTCAATCTCCTGAACTATTACTGAGCTGATAGTGGCATTTATCACTAACAAGTAAAGTTGTAGCTCCACTCTTGTTTTAGGCCGAGTTAATATGGGTGGCACAGCTAAGAATTCCTTGAATGCTATGAACATCTTCTAGCATTATTCGTCCCAACAAGACTCTTGGGCTTCTTAAGTAACTTGAAAAATGGTCTCGCCTTCTCAGTCATTCTAGGTAAGAAATACGATAGCGAGGCTAGTCTTCTTGTAAATCTTTGCACCTCCTTCACATTTTGCAAGCTTTTCATATTTATCAACGCTTTGAACTTGTCAAGATTGGCTTGTATGCCTTTGTAGGTCAACATGAAACCTAGGAATTACCCACCTCTGACCCCAAAGACATATATTTTGGGATTTAGTCTCAAATTGTATTTGCGTACTTCACCAAAGATCTCCACCAAATCTCTAGGATGATTAATGGGGTTATCAGATTTGACCACAATGTTGTTGACATATATATTCATGTTCCTCCCAATCTATCATCTAAACACCTTATCCATCAATCTTTGGTAAGTTATCCCTATGTTCTTCAGCCTAAAAGGCATTACCTTATAGCAAAAAGTTTGCTCCTTCCATAATAAATGCAATCTTGTCCTCATTTGGTGGGTACATTTGGATTTGATTATAGCTCAAGTTAGCATCTAAAAAGTTGAGCATCTTATAACCACATGCTTTATTCACTAGGTAATCTATATTCACAAAGGGGTAAGCATCTTTTGTAACACCCTAAGGAGCATTACCGTAACTAAGTCTAGATTTTTAAAAAAAACTGAAAAAGGTAGAAACAACATACAAATACTACTCATAAATATAATTAAATATTATATACGAACAATACAATAAAAAAAAACATATATGCCAAATATAACTCATCTATCACCTGAAGGTATCGTACAAAATATAAAGAAGAATACAAAAATATAATATAAACTAGACTACGTTTTCTTGCACGTGACTCCAAGCTCCATCTACGCATGTCTTCACCTGTATCCTGAAAAAGGAAAAACTTAAAGGAATGAGACATAATGTCTCAGTGAGTGCTCTAAGGACTCTACGGCTAGGTTAGACTCTTCTATTCGGACAACCTTCATTACTTATCTCTCATGGCTTTAGCCTCATTAGGTTTCTCATAATTATCCATACCTATGGTTGAGTCTACACCTTTCAACAGTCAATACTCCCTGTTAATTGCTCTCTCATTCTCACAACTATTATATTGGTTTACTATCTCATTCTTAACTTAAGAACTCATCCTCATTATTTATACTTTCTTACCCAAAACCCTCTTTAGAATTTACTCTTCTTCCTTTTAATATTCAAAGCTGTCCCCTAGGGTCAAGTCTAAGGTTACTGACATCCTAAAATACTCTTATTTCATTCTCTCTCTTACTTGTCTTATACCTTTCTATTATGCCATGAGGGAATCCACCCTTCCTCTATCTTATTCACAACTATTATTATCCAACTAGAACCCTCATAACACTATCCTAAGGTCTAGCCTCTCACTTATCCTTAAGATAGCAAACACAATTCCAATTACAAGCATATAATTGTTTCACATTCTTTGTCTAGTAACTAGACATATACCTCGTTTTGTTTTATCAAACAGGAACGACACTCGTGCAAGATATGATCACATGTCCACAACTTTAACATTTCATCACAAGGCACAATTGCATTCTTACATAGAATTCACATAAATAGGGTCACATAGAATTCACATAATTACAACATAGCACACTCTAACATATCACACTATAACAAGATACATATGCGTGCTATGTTCCTAAACCACTACTCATGCACATGTGGTACCAACCTAAACTTTTCGGAAAGTAGACTAGGAGTAAATGCAGGCCATAAGAAGCGTCATCGGTACCGATGCCTTTGGCTTTCGCACCCTCAACTAGCATGATATCTCCCGGTGACTAGTCAGGATTACCCAGTTTTGCCAGTACGCCCCGGCTCCATGGGATCAGCATGGACCATTGGAGTTTTCCCAACCGGATAACCCCCAAGGCTAAGGTTAGACAACCCATCACGGCCTCCACCAGCCAGATTCCTACATACTTTCCTCATCACATAACTCAAATGTTATGATGCATGGTCACAAATAATGCTTACAACTTTTTATAGACTTTTATCATGAAACATTGACACAATTTCATATCACACTCAGTTTCTTTCAAGGTAAATAATAATCATACAATATAACCTCAACAAGGCATAAGAAAACAAACAACAATGAGTTAAAAACTGCAAAGAGGAGCTCATAAACACAAAGAATGGAATAACAAAAGTCGTATCCGCCCAGCAAGACGGAAGTCCCGCCCAGCGGTCCAGCGAATCCGCCCAGCAGGTCCGCGTCGGAACCCAACCCGCCCAGCGGGTATTTCACCCCGCCCAGCGGCTCCGCGTGCCTAGCGTAAACGCAGAATTTAGTTTTTGAAGAAAAGTCGCCCAGCGGCTATCTAATCCCGCCGGGCGGATCCGAGGTACTAATTTTAATTTATTTTTCCTATTGTCTTTGGGTTCTAAATGCTTCAAGATAAATAATTAGATTCTTAATCACTCTTCTACATCGATAATTGGTCAATCTAATCTATAATTTCCTTACTCTTTCACAATCCCCTCAAAACCCATCAAATCCCTAAATTTAGGTATAAGGAGGGAAAAGATAAATAGATGAACAAGAACAAGGAAGGACATGGGGGAGAGCACTCACCTTTGTGGACATGCAAAGTTGAGTTCTAGGGTTTGGATTCTCCGGTTTCTATTCTTCCTCCTTCTCTTCCTCTTCTTCTTCCCTTCTTTTCCTCATTCTCTCTAACTTCTTTTTTCTTCTATTTGTGACGGCTAAACCTAATCCTCCTTCTCTATTTCCTTCTTATAACATGTGGGTGGGTATGTGGCTTAGTGGGCTTTAGTCTCCTATTGGGCCCTAGATGCTCTTTTGGGTTGTATGATAATATTCCTACTAATTTATAATACTAAGGTATTAATAACAATAATAATAATAATAATAATAATAATAACAACAACAATAATAATAATAACAATAAATATAATAACAACCACACAACACAATAATAATAATAATAATAATAGTAGGAAATATAATAATAATAATTCTTAAGACATCTTTTCTCTAATAACATATGAGAAGGGTTCTACTAAAAGTTATCTCGTGGTTTATTTCTAGTACTTGAAATTTGGGCTGTTACATCTTTTGGGCAAGCCTTGTCGAAGTCAATGTAATCAATACACATCCCTTACTTACCGCTAGCTTTCTTGACCAGAAAAGTTGGCCAGCCAGGTCATATATTGATCTCCTAATAGACTTTGCTTTCCACAACTTCTCCATTTCTGCTTCTACTATTTTTCTCCTTTCTTCTCCAAGCTCCCTTTTTCTCTAGGCTATGGGCTTGGCTTCCATACAAATCGCCAGCTTATAACAAAAGAAATTTGAGTTAATCCCTAACATATTTGAGGCACTCCATGGAAACAAGTCTACATTTTTTATGAGTACATGACCAATTTGTTGCCTCAACTCCTCATCCATTTGTATTCCTAGCTTAGTTCACTAACCAGGCTTCTTACCGAGCTAGAAGTCAAATAGTTCCTCTATAGGCTTTAGCCAATGCTCCTTGAATTCTGCTCTTGGGTCTAGGTGTAATGCCACATAATGCCAAAGTTTGTATCATAGCACCACCATTGAGAGTTGACGTCTCGACAGCTCACACTCTACAACATTTCACTCTGTGACACTTCACTCAACTTCCTCGTTGGTCAGAACCCTCCACTAGTCAAAACCCTCTATAGGTAACCCTTTTCAAGACACCAACAACCAGCTCTTATACCATTTTGTAATGTCTGGCTGCTTTTAGGTCCCCCATAAACCATCACAAGACTTTTTAGCGTACTTTATCCTCACTCATATGCTTCCTAAGAAAATTTCAAAAAGGCCACCCATCCTAGAATTACTCCAAGTGAAGAATGCCTAACTGTGGAGTTCTTAAGTAATAAGCTACCGAAAAGTATATGCATCTTGTTGGTATAGGTAGCACTTATTAATTCTTTTAAGTTATCCTCAACTGTATAGTCCCACACTTGCACAGCCTCTGGATCTCTCTCATTCCAGTGTGTATTCGATTCATTTATGTACCCCTCCCACTGGAAGCTTGCCAGAAGCTGCTCCTTGTCTGTGTCTTATCTCTTTTGCATTGATGATCACTCCCTGCCCTCGTTAGCGCTCGAGATGTTACATGCCCACCAACTTCCGCTTGGTTCATCCTTGAACCACACCATACTAGGAGAGACCTGCTTTGATGCCACTTTGAGACACAGTATAATACCAAAGTTCGTATCATAGCACCACCCTTGAGAGTCAACGTCTCGATGACTCACACTCTACAACACTTCACTCAACTTCCTTGTTGGTCAAAACCCTCTGTAGGTAACCCTTTTCAAGACATCGACAACCAACTCTGATACCACTTTGTAATTCCTAGCTGCTTTTAGGATCAAAGATTGTCCCCATAAACCATCACAAGACTTTTTAGTGTGTTTTGTCCTCACTCACATGCTTCCTAGGAAACTTTCCAAGAGGTCACCCATCCCAGAATTGCTCCACTTAACTATGGAGTTCTTAAGTGATAAGTTACCAAAAAGTAGATGCATCTTGTTGGTATAAGTAGCACTTATTAATTCCTTTAAGCTATCCTTAACTGTACAATCTCATACATGCACAGGCTCTAGATCCTTTCATTTCAGTGTGTATTCGATTCATTCATATGTCTCACCCGCTGGAAGCCTACCAAGAGCCACTCCTTGTCTGTGCCTCATCTTTTTTGCACCAACGATCACACCCTAGCCTTGTCAGCGTGCAGGATGTTACGCCAAGTCCAGCCAGTTGATGGAGTTAACTATTGCCATGCTACCTCCTTGTCTTTGCTCTTCATGCACCATTCTATATGGTGCCACCATCAAATTTCCACATAGCACTTCTTAGTAGCCTTTTGATTTGCTTGAACAATTACTATTTCTCTAGATATGGCTGGGAACTTCATAGCTAAATGGGGTGTCGAGACTATGGTACCTAGCAAGTTGAGTGTAGATCTTCCGATCAAAATGTTGTATATTATGTCTACTTCCATGAGAATATATTTTACCATTGATGTGCAAGACAAGGCTCCTTTTCCAACTGTAGTCAACAACTCTACATACCCCTGTGTGTTTACCTTTTCTCCATTAAAACCAACAAGTGGGTCCTAGTAAGGCTTGATGATGCTCGTGGGAATTTCTGATTTCTTGACGATTGATTAATAGAAGACATCGATTGAGCTTCCCTAGTCACTGAGGGCCTTCTTAACATCCCAATATTTCAATAGTTATCACCATCAAATCATCCTAGTTAGGGTCTACATCTCCAAAGTCTTCATCGAAAAATGTAATCCACAAAATATTTCTTAGTCTGAGTTGCCACAACATTAACATTCTGGATTTCACATAGCTATCTTCTCTTCACCAAGCTCATTGGGCCATCCCCTGTAAATCCACCTGTTATTGTATTTATAACTCCTTAAACACGATCTTCATTTCCAGCTCCTTGCTGGTTCTATTCCCTTTTCTACTTGTCACTCTATCTATCATCTCTCTCTCAGGGCTGGTACCGGCCTTGAACTCTACCCAAACCTCTATATCCACGACAACCCTAATTGAATCATTAGACATAGTTGTCAAGGTGCCTTACTTGTACCAACTCCTCAATCTTGTTTTTTAAAGTCTAACACTCCTTAGTTGAATGACCATAGTTTTGGCGGTGTCTACAGTACTTTGTCTAATTTATTGCATTGACGGTCTTTGAAAGAAGGCTTCCTCCAACACCCATGCACGGCCGATGTTCAGAGGCATGTAAAAGTCATACTTAGGTCCTCTGAGTTACAATTTCTTTTTTTTTTTTTTTGTCTTGCAAGGGCTTTGTTCTATCCTTGTTGCTAGGCACCAACTTCTTTTGGTCTCCTGACCTGACTTGGTTTCTAAACTCAACGAGCTCCTCCATTTGAATGTAGCTAGCAACTCTAGCTAGCAACATCCATGTTGGACAGTGGTTTCTTGCAAATGGCCCCGACTTCAACATGGTCAACATCAAATGCAAGGCTATTTTGGGATTTAGGTCCTAAATCCTAATTGACACCTCAGCAAACCTTTCCATGAACTTATGTAGAGGCTCATCATCGGCTTGGAGCAGATTAACTAAAGTGGCCGAGGTGGAATGGTGTGATTTACTAGTGGCATATTAAGCACTGAACCTTTGCACCATTGTTTCAAAGCAATATATGAATGTAGGTGGTAGTCAGGATATACCAGCTCAAAGCAGCCTTTTTTAAAGACATGTGCACAATATTACGTCATCATTGGTGAATAGATTGATTTGTGTAGTGTATGCATCAATATGCTCATCTGGGTTTGACCCACCATCATATCTTTCTAGATTTAACAGTCCCCACCTCAACGACAAGAGCACCTCCATTATCCTATCTACAAACAAGGGTCTCTTGACTCTATTGCTTTCTATTCCAAAATCTTAACTGAGACACCCTAACTGAAAAGATAAAAAGGTGTCATTGAACCTACTCATCCTTTGTGTAGACCATATGGTGTTAGCATTGTTGACCCCATATTCGGCATCTTGTAACGTTGCTTTAACTTTCTTACTTGGTTCCTGTGCCTACTGATGTGTTTGTATTTCTGCTTGTTCTTTATGCAACACCTCAAGGTCAGCTTCATGCTTCTTGCGCATAGCATTCATCTCTTCAATGCTCTTTCTTTGCATAGCCTTTACATGCGCTCCCAGCTCTTAAATCATCGAGTTCTCTGCTATAGTGATTACTCCTTATCCTTTGTCCTATTGTGCTATAACTCTTTTACCTTGTGTCTGCCATAAATACCAAGTGGTCGAAGGAAAGTTTCCTTTAGCCCCACAGTGGGCACCAAATGTACCTACAAAATTCTTGCAGGCTCAATCTACTCCTTTAGAGACCTTTCTCGCCATGCTCTTCTTCCTTTTATGTGATCTCCTTCGTCCAATAGCTCTCCACTCCATAATGTTGTCTCTGCACTCCAAAGTGGCGAGGGTACCTGCAATTGCATTCCAAAGCTCAAGTCAGTTAATCTATCTTAGTGAGTAGTCATGAATAGAACTAAATACTTACTTGGATCTTTTCCCTGCTTATACCATTAGAAATGAGTGGGTAGTTATCTTCCAATAACCATCGCAAGTAACACTCCACTAAGCGTATTCTTTAGAACTGCCTTATCGTGGGTATGTAGCTCGGCTTCTTAGATAGTTGAGCTACCCAATCTGAGCAAATGTATGAGTTGGTAGCTCGGTATAACCAAGCTCTTTACTCGGGTAGTACACCAACCACACTCAACTTTCCTAATTTCTTTTTTTCTTTTTCATTATTATTTTTTTACAATTTGACAATTCTCTTCTCACCCAAAAAAACACCACTCTTTACACTCCCTGATCCTACTTGTAATTGTTCTTCTCCTTCTCTATTCTCTTCTTTCCCCTTCAATCTTCATTTGCCTGTCTTAATAGTTTTCTTTTGTAATACAATTTTTTTATTTATCTCATTCAAATTTTGCCTATTATTTTATAGGCTAAATTGCACTTTTGGTCCCATATAATTCTTAATCTGCAATTTTGGTCTTTTTTTTTAATTGCGAACATTTAGTCCCCCAATTTTTAAAATTGTGCAATTTTGTTCCTGTTCATAATTGGCAATCCATGGTCAAACATGGACTGCTGACATGGCTTATTGGTGAGGACGTGGGTTGCTATAGCACTCTAATGCTGATGTGGCAGTACATATACACGCTAACATGGATTGCTGATGTGGCAATAACATGGTAATGAAATATATGATTTAGAAAATGGTAAAACTATTAGGTGGTGGGAGAATAAAATTCATGACCTTTTGTACAATAAGGAATCCTTAACCACTAAACCAAATAAGTTGTTTGGATTTTATGGTAAAATATATATTACATATAATACAACTACATGAGATAATTACTCACATTATGTTTTCCAATACGATTAATGTTTGAATTTAATTTCTATTTAAAATTAAATTTTATTACTTAATTTAAAATGTAATGTAATTATTATAATATTTTATTAAATAACATTTTTCACCCAATTTTCTTCTCACATCTCTATTATTTTTCTATCACCCCATTTTTTACAATATTATTATATAAAATATTATAATAATTACACCATTCTTTAAGTTTAAATAATAAATTTAATATTAAGATGAAATATGTAATATTAAATTATACAAATTTATAAATTTAATTAAATAATTTATAAATTTATAACTTAAAATTAAACTATGATCATTGTAAATTAAATTTAATTAAATATTTAATAAATTTATAAATTAAATTATATAATTTAATTCTATGTGTTATGTATATGCTAAATTATATATTTATTTTTTAATAAATTGTATAAATTTATTAAATTACAATAATTTATAAATTTATAAATTAAATTAAATTCTATGTAGTCCATGTGTTCTAAATTATATACTTATTTATTTAATAAATTGTATAAATTTATTAAATTATAATAATCTATAAATTAAATGATTTGATTAAATATTTAATAAATTTAATTTAGAATACACATAATTTAATTTAATATATAATTTACAAAATTTTTAATTAAATTTATAAAATTGTTATAATTAGATAAGTTTATATTAATTTAATATTAATATTTATTTAATATTAAATATTTATTATACTTACATTAAATTTTACTTTTTAATTAAAAAATAATGAAATTATTACAATATTTAGGTAAATAATATAGCCTAAGTGGAGTGTTGGGGACAAAATAGAGTTGTGAAAAGAACATTGGGTGAAACAGGCAATGGAAAAAAAAATAAGTGTATGTTATATTATTTAATAAAACATTGTAATACTTACATTACATTTTAAATTAATTAATAAAAAAATAATATTAAATAAAAATTAAATTTGCACATTAATCATACTTAGGAAGAAAAATATCGACAACTAATGTTTTAACCGATGCATTGCACAGAATAAATGTTTATTGTATATAATGTAAATTTATAATAAATAATAATTCTAAATATATAAATGAAACTATAATTAAAATTTGTAAAAATAATTATTTTTGAACATATAGAATATATTTAATATTTATAATAAACAATTATTGTAATATAATGTTAATTTTTAATTATTGATAATTCCTTTTAAAAAAATATTAAAATTCAATTTAGAACTAAAGATATTGAAAATGATAGATTAAATGAGATAAGAGATTAAAAAATTCCTATAAAAGCTCTCATTGAAAAATGATAACCAAAAATATTCTCATTGAATAATAATAGCTAAAAATACTCATGTTCAAGATAGTTATTATCATTTAATATATAGGGTGGATTATCTCAAGTAATAATATTGTATATAATATATATTTACACTATAACTAAAAATATATTGCATAATTTTAAAAATTGGGATACTAAATATCCACAATTTAAAAAAGAGAGCAAAATTACAATTTAAAATTTATACAAGAATCAAAAGTGCTATTTAGTCTGTTTTATATTTTCTTTTTAAAATTTGAAAACTCTAAGCATCACTTTGATGCATTTGGTGAAACTCCTTCTCTGTTTGTTTGAGTAGGGAGGATGGTGGTGTCTGCAGTTTCGGATGAGGTTCAACGGGGGCATTGACAGTGGGGCATACTGGATATGCTTTATATTTGAACAAATTCGTGGTTTGATTTCCACTAATTCTTAAAAATCGTAAATTTTGTGGAACCCTTTTTCTATTAGTTTGAGTTGATGATGGTGTTCTATGATGAAGATGCAGGATGATGGTGTCTGCGATTTCGGATGGGTATCATCAGGGAATTGACAATGGTGCTTGCTGGTATACTTTATATTTGAATTGATTCGTAATTTGATTTCCACTAATTCTTGAAATTTTCAAATTTGGTGAAACCCTTTTCTGTTAGTTTGAGTTGATGATGATGGTGTTCTATGATGAAGATGCGGGATGGTGGTGGCTGCGATTTCGTATGAGTCTCCACTGATGGTGCTCTAGTTTTATGTAAGATTTCATATGTTTTTACTTTTTATTTTGTGTTTTTCTATGGTTTTTAAAGATGCCTTGAGGTATGTGCTGATGGATATGTAATTTCAAACCAACTTGACGTTATTATTTCAGAATGTAAGCCGGAGGCCAAGGTTCTGGACATTTGTGAGAAGGGGGAGTCGAATATTAGAGAGTAAGCTTATATTATTCATATTGTCTGTGGTATTTTTTAAAATGTTGATATGTAATTGCTGCTTTGTGGGGATTCTTTTAATAAAATATTATGGATTTTAGCTTGTGGGGTGTGCTTTTTGACTGACATTAAAGGAATTTTATCTTCCTATTCTTTTTAACAAGGAAAACTTAAATGCATTGCACTATGATTTGGGACGTTAACAACTCATGCATTAATTGATTTATTGAGTTGCTGCTTGAACTTAATTTTCCTGAAGATGATGTATGCATGTCAGCGGAGTTTTACAGTCCCAGGAATGAGTTGGAGGCTCTTAATTCAATTGTTTTGCTCGCTTGCAAAGGTGAATGCAACCCTGCTTTTTGAAACTAAAACATGTAACAAGAGAACAGGTTTGATGAAACATGATAAAAAAATTTATTTTATTGTTCAATGTTTAGTGAAACCTCTATGGTCAAGTCAGTCACAGAATTTTAAATTGATACTCATTGTGAGTTTGGTCTCTAAATTGTATTCTTTTTTCCATTAAGTTGATACAATTGTTTAGGTTTGTATTGTGCAGTTTATGAAACTAATATGGTAAGATAACATTGTTTACAGTTTTTCCCTTAATTTTCATTTGCCTTTTGTCTGTAATTTTCATTGCTTCGTCTTCTTATTGGTATTCCAGGTTTTGCACTAGGTTTACTTTGCTTCTTCTGGAAAGATACAAATGATAGGTTTAGTCCTTTATATTGTTGTGCTCATGCTTGCATATAAGACTCTTTTTTCTGTGTCTTGCAAATGATAGGTTGACATGTTTTCTGTGTTTGCTTCATTAGATAAGCTTCTTGATCCCTTTCTCTTTCATTTTTTTCTCTCCTCTCTTGTTGGGGTGTATAAAAAGTTTGAAAAGTTTAGATTTTTCTCCTCTTATATAAAACTCTTGGATTAATTAACTATTTGCCTTGGTATTTTCAATATGTTACTATCTAGGTTTCCCAAGCATTTAGATTCAAGATTGAGAGTTGATGAAAAAAAAAAAAAAAAACTATAAATCAACCAGTATTTGCTTCCAGTGTGTCTGGATAAATATATGCACATGTGTAAGAAATTATGAATTTGTCAACTCTATTGATTTTTTTTTATCAATGATTATCACTTAATGTGAACTCCTCACCTTAGAGAAGCTAAAATGCTAAATCCTATTTGTTGTGCTTCCAACTGTTTTCATAAGTATATAATTATCCCTAAATGAAGTTATTTTGTTTGATGTAAATTGTAACTTTCTTGGTTGTTTGTTTGAGGTTAGCTTTAGGGTGCTCTTTTTTTTTTAACTTAGAAAGAGTTTGCTGTCTATGTCAAGTCTTGTGGCTGATGACATGTTTCACTGAAAAGCCATAATCATGGGACCTGCTAATGGCCCATATGCAGCTCAATTTTAAAGAAGTTGGTAGCGAGCAAGACATTCGGCCACATGGATATAGAAGAGCCTCACTGTGGTTCTGTGGAGGGAAAGGTCAAAAGTTACTTGAGGAAGAGCTTTAGGTTACTTAAGGATCAGTACTGGCAGGTGGTTTATGGCTGATGGTAATTTAGTACTTACCCGTTTGTATTTTCTATTTACATATTTGAGTTTTCTGTTCATGAGTAGAATTATGAGTTAGGATCAGTTTATACTCTAGACATTAGTTTACCAAAACATTTGTTTATAAATTGATGTTAATTTATTTAGTAATCTTTCTATATTTTGTTTTTAATGATTTTTCAAGATGGGTCGAATGGATTAAAATCTTATGTGTAGTGTTGTTAAATTTATTGAGACTATATATACTTTTACAAGCCTCTGTTTATAAACGAATTAGTTTTGTAAAATAAAAGGCTTCACTAACAAAGTGATATCAGACTTTCTTTGTCCATGTCCCTTTCCCTCTCTCTTTCCCTCACTCATTGGAAGAAACAATCAGACATGGTGAAACCAGCGACATCAAAATTGAAGTACATGATTCAAACTATATCTATGTGAAAGCACAAGTCAAAGGTATAAAGCTAAAACTAAATAAAAGGAATTGAAAAAAGATTTATCATGTTGTTCTGAAACCAAAGCCATCTCTGTATCACATTGTTCAGGAAGATTCAACAAAAATGCGTGATGCACAAAAAAATAACCACCACGTAAGCATAAAAGAGCACATGGCAAAATACCTAGTGCTGATACAAGAACATCAAATGTCATAATGTATATGTAAATATATATTCACATGAGGGCTTGATAATGATATTAATTGTAAAGTGTGGGTGAGTTTGTGTGTCTCTATACATGTGTGTGTGTAGATTTGTTAGCGTACACATACTTGTTTTTTAATTAGAGTACGTTAGCAAGGTACATCGTATATGTATTTTAAGATATATTATAATTATAGCTTACTAACGTACTCTAATTAAAAAACAACTATGTTTATATTAACAAACCCTATAAGCATTTATTAACGTATACATACTTATTTTTAAATTGGAGTACGTTTACATCGTAGGTGTGTTCTAAGACACATTGTAGTTGTAACTTGCTAATATTCTCCAATCAAAAAACAAGAGCATGTACGTTAGCATAGCATAGCACGTACACACACACACACACACACACACACACACACACACACACACATATATATATATATTAGGTTAAGTTTTGTTAAAACCAAATGTCAAAGTTAGTCAAATTATACATTTAACAGTTTTTTATAGAATGCAAATTTAACGTTGAATTTAATGTTTTTATTAATTAGATTAAATATACAAAATTTCATATAATTTTAAAGTTATTAAGTAGTTTATTATATCATTTTATTTTAACATATAATATGATATTAAAATATATATATAAATATTCAATGTTATATAACACATGTAGAAAAGTCCAAATGATATTAAATTTGATATACATGATCATGAAGATAATATCACTTAATTTAACAGCTAGATTAGTTAAATTTGTATTCTACAAAAAGTTATTGAAAGTACAATTTGACTATGGTGTCAACAGATCTTCACATTATATGTGTGTGTGTGTGTGTGTGTGTGTGTGTGTGTGTGTGTGTGTGTGTGATGAATGAACAATGATTAAATATAAATAATATAATTAAAATAATTGCAGTAATATGTTCTCACTTACTACCTTAAACATGATTAAAAAAAAAAGTAGCAATGTATTAACTGATTCACTGTGCTGATTCAATTACTTTGACCTTATGGCAACAAGAAAACATGAATTCTGTTTTCTAAACTTACAACCAATTTAATTGTAAGTTTTGAATAAATTTTGAATCACATGATTTTATATCGAATAAAACACAAGGTATTAAATGGTTCTTTTGTTTATGAACAACAAATGAATAAAATAAGATTTCATTTTTTTTTTTAATGATGAGGATGATAAGAAGTGGTTTAAGACTGAAAAAGTAAAATCTTACCAAATAATAATAATTATTGTTGTTGTCATTGTTATTGTTATTGTTACTACATTTAAGCCTGATTATGCAATGAGGCAGGGCATGTTTAGCTCTTCCTATTTCTAACTTCGTCAAAGATAGGGTGAGTTTAAGAAAGGTGGGTTTAAAAAATTTAAATCCAACACCATCCCTGCCATGTTTTGTTGGGTTTGGGAAAGCCTGTCTTAATTTTTTTTAAAATTTAATCTACTTATACATTTTTATATAAATCATATATTAAGTTATTAATTCCATTTTAATTCTAGAATTTAATAAATAACAAATATCTTATAAATAAAAATTTGATAATTAAATTATTTTAGTTAAATGAAAATCTTTAACTTTATTATTTAATATTATTATAATTTAAATTATTTAATTATTAAAATAATTAATTTATATATTTAACCAATATAAAATATAAAAGTACAAAAATAAAATCCTAACTCACATATATATATATAATGTATAATGTAACGACCCTCTATCGCTACAATACTACATACAATCTCATCCATTATTAAGATGTTTAATAATAAGTAACCAACATATAAGTAAAATATACATATAAGTTCGTAATATAATATGATATACAATCCCAAAAATCCAAATAATATCATGGGAGATACAAAAAAAAAAAAAACTCCCTATAACTAGTCAACTATATAATATATACATCCAAAATATCAAAGAGGAATGAGCTTCTAGAAAAGCTCTTCCCAAGAAGGGCCTTCAACATCTCTTGCTGAGACATTTGCTATCAACTATGAGATGTAGGATCTACCGGAATCTCTCTCTCTGTTCCCACGCTAAAATGACATGATCATCACAGTCACAGCAACACACAACAACAACAACAACCGCAACAACCATACCAAAACCAAACAACAAGGCAAGAGTAAGCTTACATAATAAAACCAAATAATATTTACAATTTATATTGTCACACCATTAACATACCAAGATAAAAATCCAAATCATCAAATAAATGGGTTTACATACCATACAACACAACAACAATCATGTTGTCAACCCTTTATGTCAATGTATGATGACATGACTCTCGAGAGATTTCTACATTTCGGACGATCAGCCAGGTCTTATCCCCTACCATGGCTATACACCATTCAAGGATTGCTAAAACTCGGATCAATTGGATAAGCTTATGGTTGTCAGGATAAGTGAATGTGGGTGGTGGTATACCGTGACACAAGACCTGCACTGCTTTGGCCCCTTGCGAGATTTACCCACCCACTCATCCCCTAGGCCTAGCTTTCAGACCTTACTTTTTATTTAGGCACTAGGTTGGAGGCTTGTCTGAGCCACAGCTCCGTTCACCCCCAACTTCCATGCCTACTCGCATACGGCATGAGGCCCATATTACCTCAGCCAGCAACAGATGCATGTATGCATGAGCCACAATACCACAACAAAACAATATATATTTATGTGTAACAGCATAACAGCAGCATCATAACACCACGTGGTCTACTTAGCACCACCTACAGTCCAACAAGTATTATGAATACCATGCAGGCCCATTCCAGCCTCTAGCATAGTTAATAGGTCAGGCCCTATCCAAGCAGTCCACCTTATGAGAAACCTCATACAATAATATCATACACCATAAGCGGAGGTCCTATCTAAGCAACCTTCCACTTCACAATCAATCCAACAATCAACTATAATTTGAAAACCAAAACCTTTTATGAAACCCATTTGGAGGATTGGCGAACCTTGAAATTCACAAAAACCTTCAAAAACAATTCACTTCTTTAATTTAAAGAAAATCATATCTCAACTGGACAACTCTCCATTATTCTCAAATAGAACTTTTGAAAGTGTATAATACTCTTTTTATATGTGTATATACAAAATAATTCGCATTTTGAAATGAAAACAATGAAATCTTAGATGGTACATTTAGTTCTAAAATAACAGATTATGTATTGTGGTAACGGGTTATATCTGTTTAGTAAAATGCACCAGATTTCATTTTTCAACAGAGATAATCGATTATAGGTTTCCATAATTGATTATTTCCGAACCAAAATACATCAAATTTCATTTTTCAACAAAGATAATTGATTATGGGTTTCCATAATTGATTATTTTTGAACCAAAACCCGAAAAAAAAAATTATGAAACCCAAATAATCAATTATCAAGGTTCATAATCGATTATTTCTGAAACAAAATCATGAAAATAACTTCTGGAACTCCAGATAATTGATTATGTGATCCTCATAATCGATTATCTATGATGATTTTTCAAAAAAAACACGATTTTCTACGAATAAACTCAAGCTTTTCAACCAAATAACTCATATTTTCGAATCAATGGTGTTCCAACAACATTAATCCACCTTAACCAAGTTCATACACATCAGATTACACAACAAATTCGACATTTCATCATAAAATCATCAATTTCTCATCCAAATCTCAAAATTCCCCCCCAAAACCCATTTTCAACCAAAACCAACGAAAATGGCAACATTCATAGATATTCAACCGATTACAAATCAAGAAATCAACATACCAATAGTTATTAACACAAAACAACCGATTTGTAAGCTTCCCTTACCTCCAAAAGTCTTTGGATTTGAATTTAGGTTTTTTGATAAACTTGTGTCTTGAGCCAAAACCTTTCACAGATTGATCTTCCTTTCGCAACAACACTAGACCGAGCTTGGGAATCCTCTTAACACCCGTAGTAACCTCAAATTTTTTAGAGAAAGATTGAGAGAGAATTGAAGAGAGAGAAAGTGAAGAGAGATAAGGAAAATGAGAGAATGAGGGGAAATCCCTCCCCTTCCCCTATATGTTCGACCTCCCCGGAGCTCTTACACGGACTTTTGGCCAACTGAGGCCCAAACCTCACTAAGCCACTTTCCTTATCTCAAAACTGGTCTAACTTAACTGTTTTCTCTCAAAACCCCAAAATTACTCTCACAACATATCCAAATTGGCTCAAGCACATATTTCAAATTTCTTAAATTCAAATTAGAATTTCAAACCAACAACATCAAATCATCACTACATACAACGTACCATACCTAATAAAATTCGTTTATTTCTTTTAATCACCTAAATTACATATCAAATTTTCACTTTTTAGTTATTAAAACACTTAATCATGCATTAGGAAAAATAAGATGTTACATATGATATACATTACATAATATAATATATAATATATAGAAGGATAGATTCGAGGGCAGGGGTTACATCCTCAAATAGACCCCATTTCACAAGTAGGAGAAAATTCAAACTTGACTCCACCTTTACAAGTATGAGAAAATCCAAACTCAACCATGGTCAAAGCATTTTTTTCAGTCAAAATTGGGTTGAGGTTGGACAAATACTTGCAAGTTTGGATTTAATTGTCATGTTTAATTATATTGTTATATATTTTGATGTTAAATCATACAATACAAAACCCGATATATATATATATTAATTTGTAAAAATTAAATATTTTTATAAATAACTTTACTATCATTACCTATGAAAATTTTTTGGTGTTAAATAATTATACATTAAAATAAATACCGCAAAATGCATTCCAGCTGTTGGACATGAAAATCAACTGTATTCAATAAGGCAACACAAAGCCGATCAACGAGCCAACATGATTCCAATCAGTGGACATTGTCAAAGTTATTTCCCAATGCTATACATTTGTATATAAAAAATAAACAGTAATAAGTCTTCACGTATAACTTTATAAACATTAGTTTATTAGTATATTAGTTATAAACTAGATGAATAAATTATCATATATCATTATAAATATATATAAAAATAGTTTTAAAAAATATATATTAAAACCACCGTGATTTAAAATATTTTTTTCCATATTTTATTTTATTTTATATCATGTTAATTTTTTCATTTTAAAAATAAAGACGAAAAAGACCTAGACACCGCTGGGGTAGAATATTTTGTTGTTCCCTCAAAAAAAAAATTATGAATATAATTACATTTTTTTCTATAACGTTATGATTTTTATTTGTCTCATTTGTTCTATTGTTTATTTTTAAGTATGTGTGTGTGTGTGTATAGTTTTAGAACATACGAAAAGAGAATCACAACCCATTAGTGCCTTGACTTATTTATAAACCTAGTAATTTCTTTCTTTTTGCTGACCAACAACGAATGCATGGATCTAATCTAACTTTTTGTTTGCTCATGTTGGCATATCATTTTTAAATTTTTAGATGGATATCATAATTAACGATTCTATTACTTTTTAAAACAATTATATAGCAAAATGCTGAAGTTTTGAGGCCATTAATCGGGATCCCATCAGAGCCATACAAATTTATGTGGATTCAACTGATCGAACTATTTCATATCATAATGAGGGAATTATAAGAAAACTTGGTGTGCTATTTCTAAGAAACAAAATTGGAATTTCTGTTGTTGGGATTGGGATGAGAACCGAGTTGATCAACACTTAAGCGGCTAGAATGAAACAAATCTGCATGAATTCTTGGTAAACTCGACGGATAAATGCTAATTCAGCCAAAAATGCCTTATTCATTGATTGTGTAATATTACATAGTGGACAATGTCAAAACAAAATATATTTTGCATAATTCGTATACAAAATCCCTAATCATGTCTAAGAATACGTTTTCTTCCTCACAAAACAATACATTTTCAATATAATTTCTTCCGTTTCCTGTGAAGCTGTGGATGATTAATTGATTCACTTCATGAATAGAAAGTACATTGTAGCAAAAATTAAAAAATTAAAAAATAATAGCACAAGAGATACAAAAAGAGAACGGTAAAAGCAAAAGAAAAGGGAAAACAACGTAAAGAAAGCTATCTTCAGTCTTCACAGGCCCTCAACTATACTCTTTAAACCTCTATTGTTATGTATTTTTCATTTGATTTGATCTTTCTCTCTTCCACACAATTACTACGCCATAAAAATCAGATGAAGCCAATAAGTTTTCTCCATGGTTCCAGGCAATATCCATTACAGGAAACCGATGACCCTGCATCCAAAAATATATATATATATATATTCATTTTGAGCTCCAGTATAACATCAATACCTTCAATGGAAGCAAGACTAACCTGTAGCTTGTTCACACATGTATGTTTGGGCCGTGTCAAATCATAGAAATAGACATTTGAGTCCTCACTTCCAGCAACTTCACATGACAATAGAGAATAATGTTAAAAAGACAACTACTATAATATGTCGCTTCAGTCAAAGGTAATTTTAGAAAACTTAGTTTGTCACAAATCAATCTCCATGGCCCTTCAAGTTTCAATGTAAGTATTATTGAGGCATTTATCGATACAAACTCTCCGTAAGTACTTGTGGAAGAGAAAAAATGAAAAAAATAAAATAGAACTTCTTCCATATTTAAAATCAATTTATGCACACCTTAGCTTTTGAAGAAGTTAGATGAGAAAGCTTCTATAAAAGTTGAAATGCACAAGTTGATTTTAACTTATGATAGAAGCTTGATTCATTTTATCTTTTTATTTTCTTCTCTTATAAATACTTATGAAAAAATTGTATTGACAAATGAAGGCGGTACATAATCCTCGACTTATGACAGCATGTGATATACTCCAAAAAATTGTTTTCGAGTTTGACACAGCCAGAGTTTGGGTTTAATTAATAAAAGCAGCATTCTTATTTAAAAGTCCTTGAGAAGACACGAGAGAAAGAGGGTGGGGGGGGGGGGGGTTGGGAAAGGAGAAAAGAAGTATGCAAGAATGATATCAGCATACCTATGAATTCTCCTTTTTCAAGGGAAAGAAGAGGACAGAAAGAAGCTTGAATTTTGTGTATACGTGGAGCTAATTTGAGCGAGCATCGAAGAGTTAAATAACCTTGTATCTCCAAAGCCACACTATAATACAATAACGTTAGTGCTCTAAAGAAAAATAGAGTTCAAAGAAGACAACTGAATGTACTCGGGATTAAGGGAAAATTATTTTTAAACCTGAAGAAAGAGAGGTTTCCATCCTGAGTACATGTCAACAACACAGGTCCTCTGGCCAGTAGAGAGAAACTCCGATACTGCACTGTTGTGACAGGAGATTTGTGTCTGCTACTACTCCGATAACAATGAGAGCGAGATAATACACCTGTGTGGGAATTCATATTTACTGAGTATATACATCCCTGCACATACAATGCAGTACCTTAAGAAAATGAGAAAAACTTAACAATTAAGATATACATAATACATGTGCATATGTAGAGAATCAGCTCACCTGTGCATCTCCACAAAATATGAGATGTCCTGTATGGTCATGGTCCATAGAGGTAACTTCACTGTCAAATATTGATTTATTAATTATCCTTCCAGTACTAAAATTGAACACCTGGTACATCATATAGTTTTTGAAAAAAATAATAAATTACCATAACAGGTAATGTAAGTAAGAAATGGCAATACATAATAGCATGGGATTTTATAGGGAAAGGAGTCGAGGCAGTGACATAGTAACTAAGCCACAAATCATTAATAGTGGGAATATTTATCAAATCATTAATGGAAATACGTGTTGAATGAATTCCAACTGACTGTCATTTTCTTCCTCTTGTTCCACTGTCTGAACAAACAAACATTTTTCCAATCAATTGACCCAATCATATTGTCAATGAATCTATTTGAATATGGGGTTTGAAATTTTGTGGAAGGGTAAGTGTGTAGAGCCACCCCCCCATTTCCATTCAGACTATCATTTTGTTCCCTCCTAATCGAGGGATAATGAGGGGTTACTTTTATTTTAAAAATGTCATTTACAACTTTACCTTCATAAACTGAATAACATAAAATAAAAGGGTTATATTTAAATTTTACAATGCACCACTTATAAACCACAAAAACTTCTCATTTCTTCCCTCATTAATATCCAAACACAGGAGGGCAACTCTCTTTTATTCCGTATTCATTTCAATCCCATTCTCCCTGAAACTTCTGAGCAAAACCATAGCACCAAACCACAAAAATAAACTGTTCTCAATAATTTACAAACAAAGAACACTTCAATGACATTTAAGGTCTGAGTGACAACACATTAAAGACATTTCAGGTTTACTATTCAATAATGGAAATGACTAAGATCAATGCATTCTAACAGAAAGGCTTCAGCTTAACTGTCAAATATGTTACTTCCTTCTCTATGAAACCAAATGGAAACAATTAACATATTTACATTAATTTCCTTGTTTGCATTGCCAACTGAAAGGAAGTTGTTATTTACCTGCACCAAATACAGAAAAAATACAGTCTTTAGTAGCAACCAATGATGAATGCAAAAGAATAATTTATTTTTTTCTGGAAGACAAGAATAAATTTACTTCATAGTAGTTAATCGCAAGCGGCCGCCCCCGAAAACGCTATGGAGGGATAGCAAATAGCGGGATGACCGCTATTATTATCCCTAAATAGATTTATATTACACAATATATATATATATATATATATATATGTTGAAAAATAAAGAAAAAACACCAAAATATAAAACATATTCTGATTAATACTTATAAGTTGCATAACCAAAACAACAACCAGCATGTCATATTGACAAGTACATTAAAGGAAACCATCAAATCAAATCAAAAAAGTTTTAAGCCTCTAAGGCTTAAAGGTTAAGAACAACTACTAAACATTAAAATCATTTAAATGTAATCATCATCCTCAGCTGCAATGTTTGGCAACACATCCTCAATCTCATCTTCATCACTTTCATCACTAGTAGATTTGTTCCTCCTCTTCACTTTCACTACCAGCTTCCTCTTCTTGCACTAGTGCTTCCTTTCTTCCCAAAGGCCTAGAAATAGAAGCTACAGTTGCAGCTGCCTTCTTAGCTCTTGCATGTTGCATAGTATAGGCAATAGGCTCCCCAACCCCAGTTGCCGCTACCACAGCTCCCCAAGTTAGATCATCAAACACCAACTCATCTTCTTGGACAACCTCTTCATCTGCATTGGCCATTTCTCCTAATATCCATTCATTACTTTCATCAGCCTTGTTCAATACAATCCGATCCATCACATCATGGCAATCAAAAAGCTCCTTAAGTAATTGGTTATATTTTATATAAACCAAATCTTGCAACTTTTGATGCTCAAACCTACTTTTCTTTTTAGAATTAACTTATTTTATAACAAAGAAAAAAAAAGTTAGTTTCATATTCTTACATGAAACTCTTTAAAATGAAAGTAATTTCAAAAATTACTTATACGCTCAAAGATGCTCCAATTCTTCTCACATCCTAAAAAACTATAGGTCAAGCTCAACACTTTAATGGCAACTTTCAGTAAATATGGAGTATGTGATCTATAGTTCTTCCACCATTCAGTTGCAATGCAACAACTCATTAGCATTGGCAGCACTTATAGAATTTTATAATGATCATTTAAAATTATAAAATGATCTTTTACTTGCTAGAAGCTAAGGAGATCTTTGTCTTATGGCCACTTTCAAACCAAAGAAGGCTCCAGCTTTTCTATAAATGGGCAACTCATTGTTTGCCTTATCTTCATCCTCCTCATTTGTAGATAGCCTTTCAATGCACCTATACAGCCCCTCCATCACTTATGGATCATTTTCAAATGTTGGATTGCCATAAAAGTATTGAGGATTGAGAGAATGACCTACTGCATGCAATGTGATGGAGTTGGCACTCCCATCTTCAATCAATTATATCAAACACCTCCCTGTACTTCTCTTGCTTTCCTTGGAATGTATTTTGGATAGCTTCTTTTGCCCTATCCATAGCCTCATGTATATAGCCGATTGTAGGCTTTTTCTCATTATCAACTAGCCTGAGAACTTGTACAAGAGGTTCCATTTCCTTGAGAGTGTAAATCACATCAACCCAAAAAGTAGGCATGAGCACTGTGTCAGTTGCTCTTTTTCCTTTGCTTTCCTTGGTTGCTTTTGACTTTAACCAATTATCGGATGTGAACATCCTTCTAAGGTTTTTTTTTGATAATGCAACCTTTGCAACATGAGTTAGGTCGTGGCAAGCCTTATCACCCCATATCTAACCAATTCTGTTTTGTCAATGAACCTTCTCAGTGTATTCAATGCCAAAGAGTGGTTGTAAATGAAGCCCACAAAACTAATCCCCCTTTATATAGTCTTCTTTATTCTTGCTATTTTTCCAATGTCTTCTAACATTAAGTCAATACAACGGGCAGCACATGGGATCCAAAATAAAGGTGGTCTCTTGGCTTGTAACAATTTACCTAAAACCAAATTTCACAAACTAAAATGAGTAAAAACATTAGCAAGTGAGAATCAAAATCATCCAGTAATAACCAAGATTCTCACCTGCCAAAACATAGTTGCTTCCATTGTCGGTGACCACTTGCACAACCTTGCTCTCTCCAACCTCGTCAACAAATTTATCGAACAACTCAAATAATTTTTCTCTGGTCTTCATATAAGAGGATGCGTCAACGCTCTTGACAAACATAGAACTAATTGGACAATTTATAAGGAAGTTGATCAAGGTTCTATTCTTCTTATCGGTCCATGCATCCGACATAATTGTGCAACCGAAATTTTCTCTTTCAACATCGTGATTTTTCATCAAATCTTTCGTGTAGTCCAACTCTTTCTTTAGAAGAGGAACTTTGAACTCTTGCTAAGATGGGACCTTTAAATGTGGGCCATAATTTCCAATTGCCTCAATAATTAGCTTGAAGCTTTTTGACCTCACAACGTTAAAAGGAATGTTATTTCTAACAAGAAAACGCTCTATATATTGAACGGTCCTTGCTCTTGCCTCTTTTTTACAAGCATCGTTGATGTTTGTTCTTGCCTAATTTAGTAGTATCCTCTAGATCCCTAAACAACAGCAAATCAATGGGACCTTTTACATTTTTCCCTTTCTTGACAATGGAAGCGAGGTCAGTTGAGGCTACACCTAATGTTGTTGCTGCACTTGCAGGCCTTTTTCCATTTAGAATGGTGTGGATTTCTTCTACCTCTTCATCCTCCTCATCTTTCTCTTGAATCTCAATCAAGTATGCATCCATCTCATTCTTCTTCTTCTTCACATATGCCCTTAAGCAATGCTCTAACATTAGAGGGAGTCTTGGTACAGCTGTTAACATCTCCCCTCAATCCCATTTGGTGTATTTTTGCTCAAGTAATACTATCGGTGGTGGTTTTCAAACAAAAAGTTACTGCTTTCTTGTTATTGATATCTTGAAGGCTATTCCACTACCAAGGCATGTCAAGGTTATTTTCGATAGACTTCACCAATGCACAAAAGGCTAATGGTAGCTGAACAAATTGAGATGAAGCCATTATGGCTGAACAGAGAATAAAGAAGAAAGAAATATCTATATTTGAACACGCCGGAAGTGTCACTAGAAGTTGCAAACGTCATCGAAAGTTGCGACTCTACCACTAGAAGGCTCGCCGACAATAGCAGGCCTTGCCAGAAGTAGTGGGCCTCACCAAAAGTAGTGGGTCTCGCCGAAAGTTGCAGAGTTGCCACAAAAGGGAGTCAGCGGGCTCGACAAATGATGAACGGGACGAAAAGCTTGAAGTGAGCGAGAGTAACTCACGAAAGTGAAAATGGAAAATGTAAGAAAAGAAATGTGGGTTTGAAGGGTTAAAAGTCAAGACCCACAATTTACCCATTTACCCTTTAAAATAAACCTCAAAACGACCTAGTTTTTTTTAGGGATTTTTCGCCTTCCTTGTCAATTCTGGGAGCAACGATTCCACGCTATTTTGGCCGCTTTTCACAGCATGATGACCACGATAGTGAGGTGCGACGCAACACGCTCTGAAAGAGCCCCCCGTCCACAATGGTCCACACCTCCGTGATAGCGTCGCAAATGCGCGCTATTCACTACTATGATTTATTTATGTTGTAAATATCTTAGATATTTAGGAGGTCAACATATCTCTTAAAATTTTTAGAGATTTGTTCCTCTATTTCTTGTTGTTGTAATTTCCTTGTTTCTTTTTTCACCTTTTACCCTATAAAAGGAAGATTAGTGAATGTACAAATTAAGACTATTCATATCAAAATTCCCTTTTTTCAACTTGGTATCAGAGCTCCCGATCTTGGGAGCCCTGTTTCCGTTGCCCGCTCCAACAACCACTATCGCAACCCCTTTTGCTGCCATTGCCACCGCCTTTGGGATCAGTGGTCAAGTCAGGAGCTTGTGTCAGGCAAATTCATGCAAGGTGCCTAAATCTACATCCTCTTCCCTCCCGTTTATTGTGGTTGCAGAATTTTTCTTTGGAGAATGTGCTATGCAGTGACAGCTAGTAAGCCCTCTGGATCATATGCCTTGATCATGAAGGATAAGAGCTCCTTTAATATCTGTGGTTCTGTCTCTCAAAGCATATGGATTCTTGATTCTGGAGCTACAGACCACATAACCCTACACGCTTTACAACATACACCAGAGCATCTGGCAAGCAACTTATTACAATTGCTAATGGAGACCATGTCCCTATTGTTGGATCTGGCAACATCCAACTCCAATCGTCTCTCCCTACACAACATTCTTCATGTCCCTAAATTAGCCAACAATCTCATTTCTATACATAGGCTTACCAAAGATTTGAATTGCACAATAACCTTTTTTCATTTTCATTGTCTTTCAGGACCTTGCCACGGGGAAGACGATTTTATTTGCTAAAGAGCAGAGTGGGTTATACTTCTTGCAACCTAAAAAGACCAATGATAATATTGAAATAAAGGATATGTGTTCCAGTCAACAAGTAACCTTAGACGCTTAGGCTGCTTCACAAACTTGGCTTCACTACAAGCGTCTTGGACATTCCCCATTTAGTTTACTTAAGTCTCTATTTCTACATTTGTTTACAAATGGGTCGAGTCCTTTAATTGTGATATTTGTCAAATTTCTAAGCACAATCATGCATCCTTTCCACCTGGTAACAATAAAAGTGTTGCTCCTTTTGATCTTGTCCATTCTGATGTTTGGGGACTTACTATTGAATATGTTGCTAGGGCTAGATAGTATCTAACTTTCATTGATGATTGTACCCATGTGAAGTGGACTTACCTTATAAAATACAGATCCAAGGTTTGTCAAATATTTGTCAATTTTTTCAGTCTTGTCAAAAACAAGTTTGGTAAATCCATTAAAAAAATTCGATCAGACAATGGTACTAAATATGTTAACCTTGAATTTTCTAAGTTTGTCACAAACTAGGGTATTATCCACGAGCTAACCTATGTTAACACTTCCCAACAAAATGAGGTTATAGAGAGAAAGAATCGTCACCTACTTGAAGTTGCCAAAGCTCTACTCTTTCAACAAATGTCCATTCCTAATGTCTATTGGGGAGAAGTTGTCCTAACTGCCACCTATCTCGTTAACAAGTTACCCACTTGTGTCTTACAAGGTATTAGTCCAGTTAACCACTTGTTGTCATTTTTCCCTTCTCCCCTTCTACTGAGTGTCCCATGTCATGTGTTTGGGTGTACTACATTTATCCATTGTCACAATCCTAATCATGGTAAATTAGACCCGAGAGCTGTCAAATGTGTCTTTATTGGTTATCTCTCAAATAAAAATGGGTACAAGTGTTATCACCCTCAAAGTTGTTGATTTTATATATCAATGGATGTCACCCTTTATGAAATAGAATCCTTTTTTGTCAGCCCTCAGCTTTAGTGGGGGAGTATTCTAGAAGCCGAGTCTGTCTTAGGGTCATTACCTCTTCCACCTTTGCAGGATATCCAAGACACTAATCATAAAGAAGCACAAGAAGATGATATTGAAGCAAAAGAGGAAGAAGAGAAAGATAAATTCTTTGAAAGAAATATCAAAGGCGAGAGAAACCCACTTTGATCCCACTATAACTTGAATTGTCTGAACCGAAGGTAAATGTTCCTATGGTTGATGAGTCTGAAAATGTTACTAACGATTTGCCTATTGTCTTGAGGAAAAGGAGGAGATCATGTGTCAGGTGTCCTATTTCTCAATTTGTTTGTACTGACCATCTCTCTATCCAACATTGAAGTTTTATTGTAGCCATTGATGCAATCAAAACCCTAGCATCACTCTAGGAAACTGTAAAAGATATAAATTGGTTTCAAGCCATGAATGAGGAGATGAAGGCATTAGAGAGAAACTCAACTTTGGAGATTGTTGATAAACCCAAAGGCGAGATCTGTAGGGTGTAGATGGATATACACGGTGAAGTGTAAATCTAACAGGACATTAGATCGATACAAGACAAGATTGGTGGCAAAGGGATACACGCAAATCTATGGCATTGACTATGAGGAGTCATTTGCCCCAATGACAAACATGAATATAGTAAAAATCATTCTTTCCCTAGCCACCCATTTTGGCTGGGACCTATAATAGTTTGATGTTAAAAATGCCTTCCTGCATGGAGACCTAGAAGAGAAAGTCTAAATGGAGATTCTCCTAGGATTTGAATCTCATGGCAGAAAGAACGAAGTGTGTAGGTTGAAGAAAGATTTGTATGGCCTCAAACAATCATCCCAAGCATGGTTTGGAAGATTTATCCAAACCATGACGTCCCTGGAATACAAACAGAGTCAAGGTGATCATACTCTCTTCATATAACATTCCCCCAATGGCAAACTCACTCTTCTCTTATTGTATGTAGACGATATGATCATTGCAGGTGATGATGGAACAGAGATACTAGCTTTGACGGAAAAGCTAGCAATTCATTTTGAAATGGAGTTGGGAAAGTTGAAATACTTCCTTGGAATAGAAGTTGCCTATTCCAGAAAGAGCATTTTTATTTCCTAAAGGAAGTATGTACTTGATCTTCTTAAGGAGACAGAAAAACTAGGGTGCAAGACCACAGGGGTGCCAATTGAACAAAACCACAAGATTGGAAATGAAGAAAGTTCACCTATAGAGAAGTCCCAGTATCAGAGATTGGGGAGAAAACTAATTTATTTATCCCACACTGGGCCTAATATTACTTATGTTGTGAGTGTGGTCAGCCAATTTATGCATGACCCTCGCAAGAGACACCTTCAAGCAGTTGAGAGGATCCTCCATTATTTGAAGGCTAGCCCAAGAAAGGGACTATTATTTAGAAGCAAAGGTTCATTGTCCATGGAGATATACACTGATGCTAACTATGCAAGGTCAGTCACAGATAGAAGATCGACTTCTGGCTATTGCATGTTTCTTAGTGGGAATTTGGTAACATGGAGAAGTAAGAAGTAAAATGTAGTTGCTCGATCTAGTGCAGAAGCTAAGTTTCAAACTATGGCACATAGTATATGTGAAGAATTATGGACGAAGTTTATTCTTGATGACCTCAAAGTTAAATATGAGGGTCCCATGAAATTGTTTTATGATAACAATTTAGCTATTAGCATTGCTCATAACCCAGTCCAACATGACAGAACAAAGCACATAGAGATTGACAGGCACTTTATCAAAGAAAAGTTGGATAGTGGCCTTATAGTTACAACAAATATACCTACAAGGCTTCAAGTAGCAGATGTCTTCACAAAGGGGCTTCCTAGTGCTAAATTCCAGGATCTTATTGGCAAGTTGGAATGATTGATATTCATTCAACAACTTGAGGGAAAGTGTTGTAAATATCTTAGATATTTAGGAGGTCAAAATATCTCTTAATATCTTTAGAGATTTGTTTCCCTATTTCTTGTTATTGTTATTCCTTGTTTCCTTTTTTAGCTTTTACCCTATAAAAGTGAGATTAGTGAATGTACAGACTAGACTATTAATATAAAAATTTTGTGGGTCGAGTTAAGCCTTAAGTCCAAATTCTAAGATAGTATCAGAGCCTATTCTAAATCCATTATTGGGCCACTTGCATTTGCCATGCTTCAGGTCGGTATTCCTATGAGTAAGGGAGAGTGTTGAAAAGCTGCCTTAATTGAAAACACTCCTAGCCCCCCTTAGTTGTGGCCTCTCTGGGGGCTGCCATAATTGCAGCCTCAAGGGTGATAGTTTAGTCCCACATCAACTAGAAATATGGCTTAAATAGAGCTTATAAAGATTGGCAGTCCTCACCTTATAAGCCAATTTTATGGGGTTGAATTAGGCCTTATCAAAATCCACATACATAATGATATAGGAAATCATATCTTTGGAAAAATCAAACAAGTTGCAAAAGAATATTTAAGTTTCACCAGATGAGATGAAGAAGGAAATATGCTACAAATTGTTGTCACACCCCCCCCCCCCCCCCCCCCCTTCTTCTCCCAGTCCCAGCTGACAAACTCCCTCCTACCTCTCTCTCCCTCTTGATTAGAGAAGAATATTTCAGTTCCACTAGATGTGACAAAGAAGGAAAAAATCTACATGCTAAATTCCTAGCTCCCTTCTCCCCTCACTATCTTATGTTTCACACAAGCATATTTGTATTTATTGTAGCCTCAAAAGCAAGCAACCCAAAATGTGTATAGAGGAAGTCTTAAATTCTTTAACATGGACCACAGTCGCCTAATCATTTTCTCTTCTTAGAAAACAAGTTCATCCAACCAAAACAAGAAAGAAGAGAGAGAGAGAATAAATGAACAAGTATATCCAAATTCCAGACCACGATGAAATTCTCTATCCTTCTACAAAATATGAGAGGGATTCAATTCCAACCTTAAAAACTCTAGCCACCTTTAGTCTACGAAAGTAAATTTTATCACTTCTCTCAGTGTAGAGAATGACTATTAGAACTTCTGGAAACAAATAGCCAGAAGAGAGAGAGAATCTAGTAAATTCAAATACACACAAACCAAAGATAAAAGGGAGGGAATGATACTTTTCGTTCTAATTAAAAATTATACGATGAAATTTATCAAAAACATCACCAAAATATCTAAAGTTTTCAAATCTAAGACAAGAGGGTAATTTGTCCAACTATGAAAGAAGCCAAGGCTATCCTCTAAAGAGATGGGAAGGCTAGCTTTCCTTATACATAAACATACAAACCCTTATACAAAAACACAAAACACAGACACAACCCATTTATACTTACAGGGTGAAAACGGATACACAATTGTGAAGAGACTCCATATATCACCCGTATGCAAATACCTTTTGCTATCTCCCACACTCTCACAGTTTTATCCAATGACACGATGCAATGTATTGATTGTTCGATGTAAAATCAAAATCTGAAAATAAACCAGCATACAAAATAAATATCAATGTAAAAGAATAGATTGACAAGGTGAACATTAACAAAAGCACAATTACCTAAATTTGGCATAGGCATCCTAACAGATATAAAAATACAGCAAATTGTGCATCACAAGCCATGTAATCATGGACACCACTCAAATTGCATATCCTACCATAGATTATCCATTTGACGTGTCATCATGGATTTATGTTTGTCAAACTTCTAAATTCCGAAAGTCATAGTTGACATGAAACTTAGTTTCAATTTTTAAACAGGATAAAAGCTCCTCAATAATAGGAGAAAAAAGGGGAAGAACAAATCTAGGCAATCAATGCAATGTAGATCAAGTCTGATACTGAGTCATAGTAATAATAAATTAGGGAGTATTCCAATTTAGGCAGTTTTGGAAAAACATAATTCCAATTTAGGAATAAGTAATGAATTCAGCAAGAATATTAGGTCAACGGCTGACCATTTTTTCTGAAATCTGTCTAATTTGATCTCCAATTGGAAATATGAAGACCAAGATTTATTGATCCATAATCCCACGTTTAAATAATACATTAGATGATGTTGCCTTAGTGCGCTTGACCATATATGACATGTAGGATTAAATATAGACCAAAGAAAAAAGAAAGTCCATTCAACCTGTGACATCTTTGGAATGGCCATCTAATTGTTTGATGACTGAAGGTTTCTCAGATACACTGCACACAGTCAAGGTTCCATCTGATGCCCCATAAGCAAGTAAATCAGAACTCATGTGGCCAAACTTCAACACCGTAACTACACACAAAGATTTTCAGGATTATTCCACCACGAAAACCAAGTAAAACAGAGACTAGTACTAAGATAATGAAAAGACAAATCTAGATTGGACTCAAGATACTACCAGATGCTTTGCACTGATCAAAGATGCAATGCATTCCAACAAAAGAATAGGCAGGCTCAACCCCACGATGTCTAGGATGATCAGAATCACTTGCACTTGAGCCAAAACTTGTTCTATGATTATATACTGGATTTGAATTTTGCAGATCCTATGATGAAAATAAACACATAATTTTGACAAATGACACATAGAAAAAGTAAGTGATCAAGAAAATTAAACTAATACTCACAGCAAATGAGCTAAACTATACAAACCTCCTCCAATTTCAAAAACAATTAAACAAAGGTCCAAATTATCATGGCATAACCCACATCCCTTAACAGTATAAACACGATAAGTATGCTTGTAATTATCTTGTCGAATATATGGTCATTCTATTGCATTAGTATAGTCTTATGTAATATCTAAACAAATAAGGGAGTTCCATGTAAATTTCCCCCAACCTAAGAAAGTTAAGTGTATTTACTCTAACCGACGGCAACTTCCGCAATTGTAATTCCAGCAAGAGAAGCATTGAACAAAACTAATGAATATCAAAAAGAGTGATAGCCAAATCTACCCAGCAAAAATAGGGTTGGTTCAGAGCCAATTATTCGTTAAGAATATAATGTATCATCTACAGCCAATTCAAACAATTTTAAGTTTAACACAAAATTATCTAGCATTTTTCCCAATGTATCTAATTTAGTTTCTGAGTGCTTTGTTTGGCTCTTCTACAAACCTTTCCTTCCTAAAAGAAAGAAAAAAAAAAAAAAACTAAATAAGCCTAAGCATCCCACATGCCCAGGTGCCCTGCCAGAGCACAATCAGCACTTTCTTGATGACAGCATGCCCCGCCCAGCCAAAGCACATATAGCCTAGAGCCTAGGTTACTCCCAGTTGAAATGAATGGTTGGTCATTCTATCAGTTATTATGGTACACTCTGATAGTATCTATGTAGTTAAATTAAAAAGTATAAATCCCATTAACAAAATATGTCAATCTGTTAATAATTTCAATGGATATGACATCTCTCTATCCCAATTATTAAGAGTCAAATACTGCAAGAGATATGAGCAATACAATTACATTACAAAAATTTCTACAATGCACAACTTACACGCCCAGAACTCCAGCTGTCCACCTCAGACCAACGGGACTGTGGACTTGGAGATGGAAACCATCGGCCACTGATGCATCAACCAGTAAATTATCCTGATGTCAGAATTGTACGGAAACATAAATTTAAACTAGTACCATGAATGAGAAAGCTGCATTGACATAAAATGTGGTTATAATTACAAACAGAAACTGAAATTGAAGAATTAACCACAAAGAAGTACATGAAATTCACATTGAAATATGAAATGAAGGCAATGTTGGGGGGAAAATGTATAGAAATTAAGGTCATTTTTTATATAAGAAGATTTTATCCGAAGGAAACAAAGTACAAAGGTTGGAAAATACGATGTCTTCCTAAATTAACCTAAAACATAACAGAAAAAAGTGTAGTGAAGAAAATTACATCAGCAAAAATGAGCATCCTGATCACTTAGCAAAAAAGTCAAAGAAAATCACACGTAGTCACAAATATAGCCATCTTGTAAATATGTTTGAGACAGAATGGTCATAACTTTCCTACATATCTGAAGAAAAAAGTGGATTTGAATGAATACAAACATCTGTCTTCCAAAATTTTCCATTTCCCCTAAAAATCTAAGTTTAATTTACTGTCCAACTACACATCCAGATCAATTTGAAGTTCTATGTCCAATCATGGGCATGTTTAATTATACATTTTATTTTCTTTCCACAACCATTATGAAATCATGTAATGCAAAATTAAGCACATCAGTGCTCATCACTTCAAGTAAAAAATTCAGCAACCTGTTTCCTGGAGTACTCTGGAGACTCGGGGCACGTAAACTTTGCCTTTCCCAGTTCCTAGGCCTACATATGTAATTCCGGTATGCCACATAAGTTTTTCCATTGCATCTCCAATCCTTCAACACAATCAGAGGAAGGTTATAAAAGCATACAACCTCACTCCATAAGTCAAAAAGTAACAACAACACAGCCACAGGAGACAACACTATCACAAATAATAATAATGAGGACAAAACTCAGATGCAATTTCTTGTGTATTTTTGGTACTGTTCTACAATCATAATTGACGTTTCACCTCGGTAATCTGTGTAAACAATGTGGTTTGCATTAAAAGTCAACATAGATTACTAAAATAAAACTTCAATTCTAATTGGAGAATTGTACCAAAAGTACCTAGGAAACTGTATCAAAGTATTGTCTAATAATTATTATTATTATAATAAATTCAGCTCTAAACGCAATTAAATATTGTTTATGACGATTGATTTAAGAAAGACGCCATAGAATCAAAACTACAGTTAAAACAGAATTCAGCTACGAGCCTACGAGCATTGTGAAAACACGCAAGTCAAAAAGCTAATAATCCAAAAGGCAAAATGTAATAACAGAGCCAAAGGTCACAACATTGAAAGTTTTAAGAAAACAATGCAAATCCATCATGATTGATCTGGAAAAGAAACAAAACTAAGAAAAAGTGCATATTAAAAGAAATAATAATAACGAGATCGACACTAATTAGAAAGAGAATTGAGTTCGAAGCACTATAGCAATATCAATATTCAGATTCTGACGATAAAATTCTCAGACACATTGGCAGGAGCGCGTGTTCTACACGGAGCGTACTCTGCGGCGGAGAACTCCGGCCTCGGCCTTTCGATAAAGGAGGAGGCGGCGAATGCCGATGTACTCCGGATCGCCGTCGGCGGTGGATGGCTGCAGCAAGCAGCAGAACAGCTCTGGATCTGATGTACTCTTCTCGTTGTTGTCGTCGTTATTGTTGTCGCTGCTGTGGTGGAGGCGTTCGTTTTGTTGGGGTTCTGGCTCGCCGTCGTTGACGGCGGCGCTGCTGTGCTCCGCCATGGTGTCCTATGGAGCGTTCATCGGAGAGCGGTGGCCGAGCCCGATTCTCCGGCGAACTTCGCAACGGTTAATGCGTGAAGGTTCGATTCGAATATGAGAGAGAGAGAGAGAGAGCTCGAAATCAAATGGAAACCTCACCAACCGGTGATCGGTGGAGAAATCGGGGAAAATAAAGAATAATTAAAAATTGGGAAAAAGAAACTGGAAATTGCACTTTCTAATATGTTCCAATATGTTTCTTAATTATTATTTTTTTCTGTACTAAAAGGGGAAAAATAGGTACTGTGCGTATTTTTCATTTTTTGAAATTATATATATATATATATATATATATGTGTGTGTGTGTGTGTGTGTGTGTCTTAAATATGATTTTCATCCTTATAATTTAGCATTTTCTATTTTTTTTCATGTAAACTTTTTTCTTGAATCATCCTTATAAATTCTAAACTTTTCATTTTTCATATTTCATTACAAAAACGTTAAATTATTGATATCAGTACATGTCAAGTCAATAAAAATGACATCATAATAACGTTATCAAATGACATTTCAGCAATAGGGACATGTCATCATTACTATAGATAGACTAAAAATGAAAAAATAAATATTTATAGGGATTTAAAATAAAAAATAATTTACAAAGATGAAAAATAAAAAAATATATAGACTAAAAAAAAGACATATTTGTAAATACGAAAAAAAATCAAGTCTTAAATATAATGTATAAATTTAATTTATAATTAATATAAAATATTTTGAAATTAAATTTAAAATTAATTTTTAATGTATAATTAATTGAGACATATTAGCTTCAAATGATTTCACCTAATCAAAATATAGAGTTGAGTTTACCCAAATTCAAGAGGCAAAGATTGATCCATACAGAATCTATCTATAACAATATAAATACGAGGGGGTCTGCAAAGTCCCTTTTTACTGTTCATTTAACAGTGTCTTCTTCGTTTTGCCCTTTTTTTGTGTTCTCTTTTTTGCCCTTCTTTAGTTATGAGCTTTTGGTAGTATCGCAGGCCTTAGATTTTTAGCCTGCCCATTAAGCTTAAACCTATTCCTTATGTTTCCGTAAGACCCACACCAGATATGATCCTAATCTTTGCGACAACTATAGAGCATTTGTCTGCAAAGAATTTTAGTTGTGCAGGTGAATTGCAAAGCTTAATTTGTCAAGTCTAAAGTATCAAAGTTGTGTAAGATTGAAGTACTTCTGTACATGTTAGGTCCTGTAAAGCTGATTTTTATCTGATTATCTTTTATATGTATCTTTAGCTGACAAATATTTGATCCAAAATGGTTTAATTTATGATTTTCATTTTGAATATAGAAATGGTGGTTGTTTTGTTCCAGTTTTAATTAGATTATAGTGTAATCTGGAAAAGGAAATTGGCAATTTAAAAGATAGTTGTGCATAGAAATTCGTTGATGCTGTAAGAGCCATGTGCTTCTGCCATTTCAGGTTATGTGTGTCTAAATTTGTTTAAACTGTTACATTCTTGATGTAGTTGTTTTAATTTGATGATTTTTTTTAATGTGGAATTGTGGAAATGTTGTTTGTTTTTGTTCCAAATTTAATTAATTAGTTGGTTTAATGTTTTATGTTTGAATATTGATATTTTTGTTTTGTTTCAAAATTAACAGAATTTCAGTATTTAAGTTTATATCTGATTTTTGTTTTGAACCTAGACTTACTCGAAGTTTTGTTGCAACTTTAATTAAATGATAGTGGAAATTGGACAAAGAAATGGGCAGTATAGAAGTTAATCGTAGTGAGAAAATCTTTGACTATGTATGATCTGCAAAGATTAAAATTAAAGCTGATTTTGTCAAGCCCGAAAAATTAGAGTCAGTGTAAGAACCAGGTACTTCTCTCGTGTCAGGTTATGTGTAGTTCTCAAGACAAATCTAAGTTCGTATATTTATAAAAGGGTTGGTTGTGGTTCTAATGTGTATTAGTTGTTCTCTTTTCCTGTCTTCTTCACTGAGTATTTGTTCAAATGTGTGAAGGGTTGTAGTTGAAGAAGTAATAGTTGTTATGCTAGCAGTAATAACAACAGGGTTTGATGAAGTAGAAGAAGAAAAATGAGGTTGAGATTCCATAGGCTTTCTTGAATGATAACAACGTCCTACTGTGTTATAGTTGCAGTAATTGGAGTCAGGGTGAGCATCCCTTGAGCACATCCACTTCTTCCCGTTGATTCTTCTGCCCCAACCCAGTTCAGGGTCTATCATCTTTCCATAATAACTCTAACTACAGGTTGTACTGTTACTGTCAATCTATTCATGATTCTATTAATTTATGTTTTCGTTTTGCTAATTATTGGCTGTAGATGGTGCTTCAATAAAAGATTGACGAGATGGAAGAAGGTAGGTCAAAATATATATGTATAAAAGGGTTACAATAAATGGACATTGAGCAAATTTATTTATTTTTTTACATTTAGCCAGGGTATCATTTGCCCTTTTTCTTTTTCGTATGTAGATCAGTTTCTATTTAATGTATACCTTCTTTTTCGGCATTAAATTCAGTCCAATTCAATCTCTTGGGTACTGATTATTTGGCATGGATTTGTTGCAATGGCATGTTAAGTCATTTATTTCATCAATGGTCTGCAGAGCACCAATTAAGATGAGCAACTGAATTTATAACTGAACTATATGTACCAAATTCCTCTTTTAAGGTTTGGTTTCTCTAATTCTCTTGCATTGTGGAACTTATAATGGCTTACATTTTATTTATCTTATAAAAATTTGCAGAATCAACCTGAACATGCTGTGCATGTGTTTGCCAAGATGAAGCAGATTTATTTTTTTTACCCAATATCAAGACATACGAGCATCTATTTTTGTTATTTGGTGTTGTAAATACCCCGTATGAAGACAATAATATGCTGTCACAAGTGGATGCTGCTAAAAGAATAAATGCTGTAGAAAAGGATATGGCCAAAATTGGCATTTGGCACGATCATCTTTCAATGAAAAACTTGGTAAGTTCAATTCATATTTCATTTTTCACATAACTTAAGGATGATGCAATCTTATGAGGATTTCCTTCTGTCCAAATCTATGAAGAACTTATATATGTGACTGAAAAATGGGGGTCGGGCTCAACTGAGTGGTCAATAACATGTCCTAGGATGCAATTAATGTGAAAAAGAAAAATGTTCTGTTACTAAGCTAGAACATGGATTTGTTAGACCCCTCTGTGTCATAACCATGCTAATCTTTTTTGCCTATTCTGTTTAGGAATTAAGGAAGATGAAAATCACAGGGTTCAAGCTAACTGGATGAAATGAAGAAATGTTGTAGGTGTTGTTTGTGATCACAAGGAGCTTCTCAAGGTCAAAGAAAAAATTCACTGTACAACCACACGCTTCGTAGTGCTGAATGATGATGAGCAGCAAATACTAGATATGTAACTTGCATTTTATGGCTACCTTATTTGCATGTTTATTTGTCTTTTTCTAACCACAGGTAGCCTCTGGAGATGGAATTCCCATGGCATACTGAGCTCAATCTATGATTTCAAACATGGATGAGATACCTATTGGATACTATGAAGGGAAGGCCTATATATATTTTATCAAAAGAAATTAACCAATTATTAAACAGAATAATACGAACCCAGTTTGCCATTACAAATGGAATTCATGCTTTTGTAGAGTTAGTCTGCCATTTGTGTCTGGCTTTAAATGTATTGATCATATCCGAACAAACATTCTGGACAGTAAAAGATTAAGACTGTAAAAAGTGGTATGAAGTAACATTTTTCAATATTTCACAGATATTAGCTGCACATCATCATGGCATTAAGAGAGTCATTCTGCCTGAAAGGAACTTGAAGGACTTAGTTGAAGTACCATCGTCAGTGCTAGCCAATTTGGAGGTAATTCTACTTCCATGTTTTGAAGCATTGTTGCTCAGTTTTACAGTTGTGGGTTAAACATGTTTCCTACTAATCTAGACTAGTATTTAGTGTTGAAAATTCTATCTCTATTTCACTAACAACTAATATATTTTCAAATCCTCTATAGGCTATGTATCGGCTTATTTTCATTTTCAACATTTTTACGTTGTTCATGCTCAATTAGGTCGTGAATATCTCTTATCATGACTAAAATGAAGCACAAAATCGCACTTTCCCTTTTTAACTTCCTTAACGAGTCCTGCTTGCTAAACGAATGGAAGATGTGTTAGAGCATGCTTTTGATGGTGGATGCCCTTGGAGGCAACACTTGAAGTTATAGTAGTATCCTTGACTTGCAGCACGCGTTAGTAGACCTTTGTGGTTCACAAGAAATTTTGACAGAATCCAAGCTGCATTAGCACATATCTCACGGACTGGAATTATCCATTACTTAATTGAGGATATTAGTTTTTATTGGGCCACAAGATGGTGAAAAGATGCACTGAAAAGAAGATAAATCTGCATCAAATTGAAGTAGTAAATTTCAAATCGATCACAATTTAAATTAATTATAGCATATCTAATTCAACCGTTTAGAAGTATAATGCTTTGCTGCCACCACTTACTAATTTTCTGAGCTATATTATGTTTCAATACTTTATTAACGTCAATATTTATTTAACGTAATATGTGATCACGGATTAATAAATTAAAAAATTAAGATTTGAATATGCTTTTAGCCATATGTATATTGTTTTTGTGCATGCATCAGGGGGATGCATGTGCATATACAAATACTCTATATAAGTATATAGTTGTGTGATAAAATAATTGATTACAGCATAAAGAAAAATAAAGAGAAAAAATATTTATATTATTTGAGTGTATGCTAATCTTATGTTGCATTTAGCAATCCCTAATTAGCTAATTAGAACTCAAGTTAATTAGATTTACCGGTAGAACTGAATGGATTAAAAAAGGAATATAAGATTTATGAAAAAAAAAATCGATAAAAATAAGATTAATAAAATAACTGATTATAAGATATATAATATATAATATATAATTATTACAAATGTATTCGCTTTTCTATCCCTCTAATTGTTCTTATAATCAATTCGTGTGAGGCAAATATTTAGTAGATAAATTTTTGAATGCAAAATTTCGTCTAATTGTATTTGAGCCTAAATGTAAATCAAATTATATGGAAGATATTTAAACATAAATGTAATATTAATCAAATAAAAAATATACCTTGAGAAAACAAAAAAAAAATGCAAAATCGAAAAAAAAAATCAATAGATAGAAAAAAAATGTGTACATACTCGCATATAAATGGACAATATGTTACAAAATTACTACATATTTTAGGAAGCAACTATTAATATTTTTACTTGATTTTATTTAATTCATTGATTTTTTTAATTTCCGATGTAATGCTTTTTAAGATTTTATGAATTTTAATTTGTAGATGTAATTTTAAATATTTTGAATTAATTTGCAAAAATTAACAAGTAATCTTAAAAAGTAATTAATAAATGACTTAAATTCAAATTATTATTATCCACATTTGAAATTGATATAAATTTATATTATATTTTTTTAAAATATGTAATTTTACTGTAATTTAAAATATTTTATTTTAAAAACTAATTTAATTTTCCATCATGTTAATTTTTTGTACATTTTAAAATTAAAGACAAAAAAGAAGTGTAATCTCTATCATATAATATATAATATTTGCATGAAAGACATCCCATTGTATTTTGGTTACATTGTGTAAATTATTTCGTCTAATTCTATTTTGGCTTGAAGGTTAATCAAATTACATGAAAGTATTTAAAAATAGAAATAATATTAATCAAATAAAAAATATCATATTATTTTCTAAGAAACTTATATGAATAAAAAAATATACACGTAAAAGAGAGGGTATTGTACGAGAGAAAAAATATATTCCAAATTAAAAAAGAGAATCTATTTAATAGATAGAAAAAAATTATGTGTATATATTTTCATATAAGTGGACAATGTTACAGAAAAACCTCATATTTTAGTCATTGACCATCAATATTTTTACTTGATTTTATTTAACTCTAATTGATTTTATTTTATTTTTGTAAAATTTTCAATGTATTAATTTTTTGTACATTTTATGATTTTAAATTTGCAGACGTAATTTTATATTTTTTGAATTAAATTGGAAAAAATAAAAAATAATCTTAAACAAAGAATTTACTTAATAAGTTCTAACTAATTTAAATCTAAAATATTATTGTCCAAATTTAAAATTTAAATAATTTTATATCATATCATCATTTACTTTAATATGTGTAATTTTGCTTTGATTTAAATATTTTACTTTAAAAATTATTTTATTTTGTATGACATTAATTTTATATTTTTTTTAAAATAAAACCAAAAAAAGTCCCTAGCATCATGGGTAGCTACAATTGATAATTAGATATAAACTCAAATTACCAATATGATGTGGTATAGTTAACAGATAACTATGCCCCTTAAGTATGTGATTGGAGGTTTAATCCTAAATCTGTGCATATGGAAGAGCATCAGTTGGAAGAGATCAACCCCTTAAATGGATCTTCGTATCTCGAGAGATTAATCTCTGGCTCTTGGTTAGAGTATACCTTGGGCAACCCAAAAAAAAAAAGATATAAACTCAAATTGAAGATGCCATGACTTTTGCAACATGAAGAAATAAACTAGACAGTAAGAAATATTTGTTATATACATGATTCACTTTTGATTACAAACATTTTAACATTTTAATTAATTAAAAAATATTTTTTTGTTTAATTATGAAAATAGTAAATATTATATATAAATGTATTTATAACAAATACAAATATGTTTGGTTTTCAAGTCTAATTTCATTTTCATTCATGTTCATGTTTTTTCATTTTAAAATGAAAGAGAAAAAAGACCCAGGCATCACCGGGTTGAAACACTAATTTAATTACAATTGAATTTTTCGGACATGAAAAAAAAGAAAAAAATATTGTTATGTTTTGTTTAGATAAATTAAAATATATGAGAAAAGAATAAAAAATAATATTATTTTGATTATTTGTTTTGATAAAAATATAGGAAAATGAAATGAGGAATGATACCTACAATTAAAAAAAGAAAAATTATTCCTTTCACACAACTACTATTGCCTTCATACCTTTCATACTCTATTGATTGATGACCTGAGTGATTTTTAATAAAAGTCTTAAAGTCTTGGTTATCATGAAGGGTGTTTGAGCTAGCATAAACTATAATTTTTTCTTAGTAGATAATTTCTCATGGCATTGAGGACATACAACCTAAGTGGATATTAGTCTAAAAGCAACAAGTCAAGAAGTGAACAAAGAAGAAAAAGATACATGTTTTGACAGAAAATAAAGCCACAATCATTGTTCCTCATAGCTCAACTATAATGACGCTTGTGTTATCTTTGCTTTCCTTTGTCAATGCTATCTTAGCCAAAAGGCTTGCAACCTCAGTGGCATGGTTTTGATGATTCTTAACTTCATTGCACACTCTCTTAATTTACTTGTTGAGATAACAAAATTGTAGTTAAGTGATATTAAACTTAAGTCTATAAACCTTAGTTAGTATGTAGGGTGTTTGGACCAACAAAAACTATAATTAAGTGATATTAGTTTCAGGTAATTAAGATGCATTCTCTATTTATGGAATATGTGAGTGATTTTATAGTGTTGAACAAGAAAAAAAATGAAAAAAAATTGAGAGAATACATGGTTATTTAAAAATATTTTTTTGTTATTTAAAATTAAATTTATCCATTATATTTAAGCTTAAATATTTGTTTGTGCCTACAACTATGTCACTTTTTCTTTTAGTCAATTTAATTTTTTTTTATTTTCATCTTTGTAATTTTTTTCATTTTTAGTTCCTATAATTTTTTTTTTTCATTTTTAGTCCCTCTACTGTAGCAATGACGTAGCACCACTGATGGCACGGCAATGGTGACATGGCACATGATGACATCAACATGATGTCATATTTACTAGTGTGGCACGTTATGATGCCGTCATGATGTCAGCAAGTTAACTTTTTTGTAATGAAGCTAGACAATAGAGACTAAAAATGAAAGGTTTGGAGCTTTTAGGAACGATTCTTAAAAAAAAAAAATTAAAGGAACAAAAAATAAAAAAGTGCTACCTTACAGGAACGAAAAACATATTTAAACATAATATATATATATATATATATATATATATATATATATATATATATATATATATATATATATATATATATATATATATATATATATATATATATATATATATAGGGTCAGAATTCGTTGACATTAGATGTCAACATTAGTCAAATTACACATTCAATAACTTTGTGTAGAATGCAAATGTAATCAATCCAACCGTTGAATTTGATGTTCTTATTAATTAGATTAAGTATATAAAATTTCATACAATTTTAAAATTATTTAATAATTCATCAAATTATTTTATTTTAATGTACAATATATGATTGAAATATATGTAAATAGGTTAGGATCCGTTGACACCAAGTGTCAAAGTTAGTCAAATTACACCTTCAATAACTTTCTGTAAAATGCAGAATTAATCAATCCAACCATTAAATTATGTGATATTGTCTTCATGATCATGTACATTAAATTTCACACAATTTAGACTTTTCCATATATGTTATCTAACATTGAATATTTACATATATTTTAATATCTTATTGGACATTAAAATAAAGTGATGCGATGAATTACTAAATAATTTGGAAATTGTACGAAATTTTTTATAATTAATATAATTGATAAGAACATGAAAAACGGCTGGATTGGTTAAATTTGTGCTCTACAATAAGTTATTAAAAGTATAATTTGACTAATTTTGACACTTAGTGTCAATGGATCCTAACCCTATATAAATAATCAATGTTAAATAACATATTTAGAAAAGTCCAAATGTTGTGAAATTTGATATACATAAACATGAAGATAATATCACATAATTCAACAATTAGATTAGTTAAATTTTCATTTTATAAAAAGTTATTCAAGGTATAATTTAACTAACTTTGAGACCTAATGCCACATACATACATACATACATATACATCTATATATATATATATATATATATATATATATATATATAAAACACAATTTGCCAATATTGTGCGGCATGCATGTCTTTTGAATTTGTGGGCATGAAAAAATATGTATTTGAAAATATTAATTCCTTAAATGATTTTAGTATTTCAAAAAATTAATCCTTGATTTTTGGCTAAAATATACTCTAGGTTCAAAAAAAAAATATTCATAATAATTTGAGAGTCAAATAAATGAATATAGTAGAATATAATATTGTTTATTGATATATAGTTTATTAAAGGATTTGATCCCGTACTCCCCAATAATATACTTATACATTTATTTTTCATTCTATCTCATATTCACTTTATTTGCTTTTTATTTATTTATTTCTTTTTATCACATCATTTTTTTATTCATTTTTATCACATCATTTATTACTTATGTTAGTATTTTTTTTTTCCTTTTCATTTTTTCATATCTTTCTCTTTGTACACCCCAAAACGTTTATAACTGCTCATCTATACATTTATACATATAGTAAAGGTGATACTCATATTTGATTTTCACTTTTCTTTAGACTTATTTATCGTTTAATTATTTCAAACCACTTGTTACTATATTTTGATTTTTATTTTATTTTTATTCAACTTCCCACGTCTTTCTTATAATTCTTTATATTTACCTATATTTTAACTTTTATATTTTTTGTAAATAATAATTTTTTAATATATAATAAAAATTCAGATAAACAGGCACGAAATGCATATCATTCCACTAGTATATATGCAGGTAAAATAAAATATTATAATATTATTGTTATATTATTAAATATTACAATATTATACTACTATAACAATAAAAATAAGAATATTAATGAAACAATATTATGAAATCATATGTTGTTATAAAATATTCAAAAAATATATATTGTTTACATAAAATATTCTATTATAATTATTTTTACTTATATAGAAAAAAATTATAACCTATAAAATATAAAATTTTTGTGATATTAAACCAGTGTCCAAATTATTTTTTTAATAATAATACATCTATTTCGTATATCACGAATCTTTCAATAATAATAAAATGGATGTTGATCCAATATTTAAGAAATTAAATAAGTAATTTATAATAAAATGTTATATTATATTTTTAAATTCACAATAATATGAATAATGTAAACCTAATTGCTATCGTAATAAATGAACTTCAAATAATTGATATTATAAAAATAAAAAAAATACATAGTTTGAATAATATTTATTTAATTAATATTTTACTTGAATTATCTATTTAAAAATATTCAATTATATTAAATACTCTACCTTAATATTCTATTGTATTAATCTTCGTTTAAAAAAATATTTTATTTTAATAAATATTTAATAATTTAAATAATATTAAATTAATGGATATTATAATAAATAAAATTTAAGTAACTACTATTAAGGAAATTAAAAAAAAAAACGTATATTAGACGAGTTGATAATCTAGTTTTAATAAAATTGAAAGAAAAAGACATTGTTAGTGTAGTTTTGTGAAGTCCACGGACCTTGGATACTGTGTAGAGTTGTCAAAATAGGCTCGGTTCGATGGGCTGGCCTACTTAGTTCGCAAAAAGGGCTGGGCTGGGCTTAGAAAAAGTGGCATAAAAGAAACCAAGCCGTTTTGGCCCAGCCGTCTAGCCAGATGGGCCAATTGGACCCGGGCTGGACTAACCCAGTTTTATATATATATATATTTAATAAAAATATTAATATACTTAAAAAAATAAAAAAGAAAAGGTCACACACATTTGTAAAAAAAAAAAAAAAACTAACATGAATACTTCATTTTGTAAATAAAATTCACTTAAAGATATATTTTTAATAAGATTATTGAGTAATTAAGTCAATTATATATGAATAATAATGTTTGTTTATGCTAGAAAGTGTGTAGAATTTAATTTTAAATATTTAATATGATTTAAATAATTTAATTTTATATGATTTTTGATAGAAAAAATAATAATTAAAATAGATAACAACGTTAATAGGTTCAAAAAAAATTCAGGCCAAATTAGCCCGGTGGCCAGCATAGCGCTAGGTTAGGCTCAAAAAATAGAGGTCTGGACACAAACAGCCCCGGCCTGCTAATAAGCAACGGCCCAGGCGGTGATAGCTCTAATACTGTGGTTGTCTGGTTGACTTTTCCTTAAGGGGTTTTGATAATTTTACCTTTCCATAGTAATAAATATACTTCTTTTTTTATTTTTTTTTACAATTTTTTTCTAAATACCCTTTTAATTCATTTCCAATTTTAAATTAGAAGTTTCTTCCCAATATGCACCCTTTCCTCTTTTACAACTCACCCTCTTTTCTCTCACCCCCCTTCTTGTTTACAATACTTTCTTTTTGAAATCCCCTACCCTGTCACTCTCGCTTCTTTCACTCACATCACTCTCCCTTTTTTTTTCACTCTGCCACTCATCGCCTTCTTTTGCTCTGCCATTCACCCCGCCCTCTTCTATTTTGACACTCATCGCCTTCTATTGCTCCACTGTGTCTATACACAAATAAAAATAAAATAAAATAAATAGTAATGAAAAAATAAAAATAAAAGAAAAATAAAAGTAACAAAAAAATAAAACACTTCCAAAATTACTTTTCGAAATAAGCAATTGTCTATTCCAGAAAGTAATTTCTATAATTATGAAACATAGTTCTAAAAATTACTTTCTAGAATAGACAATTGTTTTTCCAGAAAGTAATTTCCGGATGTCGTAGCCACGGTCATGACAAGTCGACAAAGAATAAATAAAATCAGAGGAGTCGCTACTGTCATTTATTAAGGGAAAACGTATGGAAAAACTCGAAAGAATTGTCTCAAACCAAGAAAAATAAATTCAAGAGTCAATTACGCATAGAAAAGGAACTAGCACCCTACGACATCCCGTCATAAAGACTACCCGTAATTGTAACGTTGTGTTTTCCTAATGTGTGATTCAGTGTTTCAATGATTAAATAGTGGAAATTAGATATGTAATCTAGGTTTAAAGGAAATGAATGAATTGTTATCACGTATGATTTGTTGTGTATGGTGATAGTTGTATGTTGTTTATTTGAAATCTCGGTTTGAATTTAGGAAAGATGAGATATGTGTTTGAGCCAATTAGATGTGTTGTGAGTGTGATTTTGGGCTATTGAAGGAAAAACAAGTTGAGTTAGATTAGTATGAGATATAGGGAGTGGTTAGATAAGTTACGTGCCTCAGTTAGCCCGAGGTTTGTGGGACAGTTTCGAGAGGTCAAAGCACAAAGAGGGAGAGGGAGAGGGAGAAAGATTCCTCTCATTTTCCCCTCATTTCCTTTCTCTCTCTTAACTTCATCTCTCTCTATCTCTCTCTAAATCTCTCGAGTTTGTTAAAGGTGTCGAAGGATTCCAAGCTCAATTCAGGGTGTTGGTAAGAGAAGGATTGATCCTTTGAAGGTTTTGGCTCAAGATACCCAATTCTCAAGAAACCTAAATCTAGATTTTGAAACTTTTAGAGGTAAGGGAAGCTTACTAAAGTTGTAATCTTGTTGGTTAATTACTGTTGAGTGTGATTATTACACTGGATTGTGTTCAAAACTAATTGGTTTAGAATTCCGTGGGATTGTGTTAAAATGGGTTTTGCTTGAGTTTTGGATGATTCGTTGATGAAAGTTGTATTGTATGAAAAATTTGTTAGGTATGTTGTTGCTGATTGTTGTATGCTATATAACCTTGTGGGGTTGATTTGGGGTAGGAATTAGTAAAAAGTTAGAAATTTTGAGTTTTTGAAGAGAGCCTCTATTCTGAGATTTGGTAGTCGTTGAGCGACTAAACTTCCCACTGAGCGAGTATGATCTAGGAGGTAATGTGAGGCTTTCGGGTTGGGGGATTTTCCAAGCGACTCCTTGTGTCGCTGAGCAAGTGTTCTTGAGAAACAAAGAATGTACGAGGAAAAGTGAGGGTTCGTTGAGGGAATGATCTTGAAAATTTAGAAATTTTCTAGAAAGTTATTTGCTAAGCGACTGGAATGCACACTGAGCGAGAAGCGATAGCTTGAATATTTGGAAGTGATTCGCTGAGCAAGAAATGGACTCACTGAGTGATATTAAGCACTGGAGAGTTGGTGCTCTTTATTGTAAGTTTCTCGTTGAGCAAGAAATGTATTCGTTGGGTGAGAGGTATGTCTGGAACTTGACTGCTCTCTGTTACAAGTGAGTCGTTGGGCAAGCAACAGGTTCGTTGAGCGAGGAGTAGGTGCAAGTTCTTGGCTGCCTTCTAGAATGGCTATTGGCTAAGCGACACTCATACTCGCTAAGCGAAGGGTGAGAAGAAAGTTGGGATTTGCTAAGCGACCCCTATTGTCGCTGAACGAAAACCATGAATATAGAGAAGGGGAAAATCTTTAGAGTGGAGTTTGCTGAGCGGGACCAATACTCGTTGAGCAAGACCAATACTCACTGAGTGAGAACCTTCGAGAAGGAAAGTGTGCTCTCTATGTAGAAGGTACTCGTTGAGCAAGCATATGGGTCATTGAGCAAACATAATATTCTGTTGAGATGTGTGAGAATTTTTGGAAAATGATGGTTTGGGTGGAAGGTTACTTAAGTAGAACCTCCACTGGTCATGTTGTGTTATGGTGGTGAGACATTTTATAGAGGGTGCAGGTTGCTTAGATGGGCCCTTACCTAAGACGTGTGAAACTTCTCATGAGGTATGTGTTGCTTAGATAGAGCCTTACTTATTGACTATACATAAGGCTGAATTTGGGCCTGTATGGAGTTGGTAGTGATTGTTGGACCATTGGCCAAATACACACACACACATACACATATTGATAAATGGTTGTGATTGAGTCAGTGTTGTGGTGATTTTATGCATTTGTATGCATATGTCGTTGGTTGAGGTTGTGCGAGTCTCAATGTAAGTTGGTTGGTTGATCGGAGTTGCGGCTCAGACAGGCCTCCAACCTAGTGCTTGGGTAAGACGTGCGATCCTAAAGATGGGTCTTGAGGATGAGTGGATGGGTAATTCTGTAGGGGGCCAAGGCGATATAGGCCTTGTGTCGCGGTAAACCACTACCCACATTCATTTATCCTAACAAACCATTAAGCTTATTCGTAGATCATAGTTTTGACAATCCCTAAATGGTACTTGGAAGGCCATGGTAGGGGGTAAAACCTGACTGATTGCCCAAATTGTAGTAAATCTCTCAAAAGTTGTGTCATTCGTGCATTAGCATGTTGGTGGTGAGAGCATGGTGTGTTGTGTAGTACTATTATGGAAACTCATTCCTTGGTGGATTGGAACCTATACTCATATGTTGATGATGATATGATTTGATGATTGTCTTTTATGCTATATGTATGTTTCTAATTTCGTAAGCTTACTCTTGCCTTGCTGTTTGTTTTGTTGTGATTCCCATTGTTCCTAATTGTTGTCGTGTGTTGCTGTGACTGTGATGATCACGTCGTTTAGCGTGAGAGCAGAGGGAAAAGCTTCCACAGATCCAACTTCTCATAGTGGATGACAGAGGTCTCAGCTGGAGACGTTAGAAGCCCCAAATTTAGGTAGCTTTTTGATAATTTTGTATATGTTGTATAGTATGACCAGTTGTATGGAGTTTCTTTTGTATCCCCTCTCCCTTGAATTGTATAACTTGACATGTATATCATATTATTTCATACCCTGTATATATTTTATAGTATGTATGACACCATAGTGATATTTGATCTTTATTATTTAGAAATCTTTTAATGTATGATGTGGTAACATAGTATTGTAGTGATGATGGGTCGTTACAAATTAAATATGCAAAATTAAAATAGCTTTTAAAATATTTGTTTTACCCCTTTAAAAAATAATATTTTATTTTATTTATAATTTTTTTATTTTTATTTATCAAAAGAATTTTAATTAAGAAGAGAATAATTTATTATTTTTGAGATTGACAGGAGTGGACCTTGCTCTTACATTTCCTCTGGTGAAATGAGAAACCCAAATTCACATAGTTCTTTGATAGAAAATTATTTTGTTAGTTGATTTTTAATTTTAATTTTTATTCTTGTATATCTAAATCTGATATCACCAAATCGTATAACTCAGATGTGTCAAATTTATTGAATGACCAAATAGAAAATACTTCCAAAATGGTCATTATTTAAATCTTATGATTGTTTATTATTTATTTATTATATATATATTTTTAAAAAAGGTTTCAATTTCAATTTGTAAATCACACTTCACGTTAAAAAAATTCAATGGACAGCAGTTTAAATTAATTTGATATACAAAGGATTAAAGAAAATCGATCTTGACTATTATAATAATGCTTTCGATTAATCTCTTTATATTAACTAAGAAAAGAAAAAGAACTTACAATTTCATGAGTCGTTTTATTTCATTCTTTTCTTCTTCTTTTTTGGAAGAGAATGCTCTAAATGATAGAGAAAAAAAGGCTCTTAGTTGATTCGCCTCATTGATAAGAAAAGAAAACAGAAATATATTTTTATTTTGTATTTTTAATAAAAGACTTAAATTAATAATTCTAAAAAATTGCAACTCAAACTGGACTTAACCCATTTTCGCACATCAGCAGTAATCAAAAATGAGAAAACGGAATTGGGCCCAACTGTGTCAATCGCGCATCCACCCAAGGAAGAAACCCACAAACCATGCGTATCAAAGATTGGGACAAGCCCATCCGATACACCGAAGGAAAGGGTAGGGTTCCAGCCCAAAAGAGGCAAAGCCTTTCTTTCTTTCCGGAAGCTTCCATTGCGCCCTGCACGTTCTTGTTTCCAACACAGCGTCATCCAGCGGCGCGAATTGAAAGCTCGAAGGCGCGCCCGTGACGCGTGAGGCAGAGGCGCGGAGGCGGTGATGCTTAAGGAAATCGACGCCGGCTTCGCATCGTGGTGGTGGCAGAACGGGTTGAGAGACCTCGCATGAGAACACCGACGCGAATAACAAGCGCGACTGTGGTGCGAGGATCTGGTTTGGCGTCGCGACAATGGTGGACGGTGCGGCGATTTAGTAATATGGTTTCGCAGATCTGCACCGCAGCGGCGACGAGGATGATTTTGGGAGGATGCCAACACTAGATTGCAGTACTGAGGTCCCTTCACGTCGTGACGGAGAACGCCGTTGGCAAAGCGTGTCAGGGAAAGTTTGACGGAGAACGCCGTGACAGCGGCGACCGCCTCAAGCCGGGAATCACGGAGAACGCGGGCGCGGAGTTGCGTCGCGGCGGTGATTTGTAGATGAAGGAGTATATGATTTTTATTATATTTATTGCACTATTTTATTACTCTTTTTTTCTTTTTGACAAAAGCATAACGATGTGAATGCAATTTTGGTGCCTTTATTCGTGTTTGATTGCAATTGTAGAAGAGGGATTGAAATTTGTGCACGTGTGTGTTGGATTGAGGGACGATGGAAATGTGTGTGAATTGGTGGTTAATGTGAGTCTGCTGCGTTCGTATTACAAGGGAAAAAGATATGCCTGCAGATGTATGTGTGAGAATAGTGAAAACGCATATGTTATGTATGTGAGAGAATTTTTATTCTTTGAGTGCAAGGTGGTGCATGTAGGAGCGATGGATGCCAAATTATGAAGAATGAATAAAGAGGAAAAAAAAAATGAATGAAAGCGTAGTAGAAAACTATTTATTCAAATAGGTTCATACTCATAATAAAACCACAAGTGCAGCAATAATAATAATGCAATTATACTGATAATGCTTTAATGAAAACGGAGATTTATTATACCAAAAAAAAAAAAACGGAGATTTAAATCACATTCATTATATGATATGCAAGAGCTAAAAGAAAAGGGAAAAAAGAGAAGAAAACACGAAAGAATTAAAGAACTACATGATGAGCTGAGATAAAATGAAATATATCTCTAGGACTGCTAGCAGAGAGCTATGAATTTTGCAAATAAACTTCACCCCCTTTTTTCAGTATGAAGGTGTGAGTGTTTCAAGAGAGAATGTGAGTGATTGTTTAAGAGGGAATGTGTGTGAGAGTTTGTGAGAATTCCTCAAATTTCCTAATGTTTACCTTATTTATAAGTACTTTTTCAAATAAAATTTGTTACTTTAATTTGCTTTAGAAACATTCTTAAAACTTTCTTTTTTATGTTTTTTTCTCTTTTTTTTTCTTTTACAAAATTAAGTCATAGGCTACTAGTCCAAACATTTTATTTGTGAATTTTTTCTTTTATTTTATTATGGGGCTATAATTTTTAGTTTAAATTTTATTTTTATTAATTTCTACTCTCTTTTTTCGTGTTTTTATTTATGGGTTTAAAACATAATTGCCTAATCAAAAACTTAATTACTTACTATTTTTATTATTATTATTTTTATATATATATATATTTTTTTCTTCTATATTTTTTCGTTATTTTTTTAATTATCCAGATAAAATTGAATATTCATACCGGAATATTGACAAAATGATCGAAGCACACAGATTTGTAGAAACAGTGCTTGATACAACCAATAAAGATGAAAACACTATCTAAAATGCAATCACAAAAATGCATTGCATGATACAAAAGACGAAAACAGGTTGGGTATCACATATTCATTATCACGTATCACATAATATTTACAATTATTTTGATAGAGAAAAAAAAATAAAAAATGAAAATAAAAAAAGAAGGGTTTAAAGAATAATGATGGTGGTGCAAAAATAAGATTAAAGAATGATAAAGATGGGTATGCAAAATTCGGGTTTTAAGAATAATGAAGATAGAGGTACAAAATTAGGGTTTAAACAATAATGAAGATAAGGTGTAAAAATAAGTTAATATTGTTTTTATACAAAAAGTTATTTTGGTAATAAAAATTATTTTAAAAGAAAGAAAGTATACTTATTAATTAGGAAGATATAATTATCAAAAGCCTTCTTCAAGTTCTTTGTGAAAGGGGCTCATTATTTGGGTACATTAACATTGGGCTCAATTTGGCCCAAACTACTTGCAGCTTTAATGCATAAATAACACAAGCAAAATGGTATGATATCTTTGATGAATATTATTAGCAACAACATATGAGTGCCAAAGTAATCTTACTTTTTAGAGACCTTCCCAATAAGCTTTTATAGAATGTAAACCTTGATCATATTCTTAAGAGCACGTTCGTTCACCACCTATCAAACCTTTGTTGGTAAATAAATACGTGTATCTAATTTTTAAGTCAAAATTAATTTATATTTTTATGTCATATTTGGCGTAAAGAATAGAATTTCGTGAAATAAGATAAGGACTTAGTAAATTGAAATAAAAATGAAGTATTTGTTTACTCCTCTTGCATGACATGTTCACCCCAGCATATGGTTTCTAATTCAATGAAAGTCTTTGATGTGCTTATAATAGTGTACGTTGTTATTGAACTTGATCCATTCATCGTACGCGAGTTCCTTAAGAGCACTTGTTGGAGCAAAAGAATGCAACTCCGGAACAATTTAATCAAACATTAGGAATTGCAAAAATGATGCTACAAATGCTTTTCCTGATGTTAACTCCTTGGTGAAAAAGTTTCTCTTCTTTTATAGGATTTTTCTAAGTATCTAATAAGAACTTTTTGCAAAAACTTCAACAATTGAGTCACATAGGCCCTTTATACCATCAAAATGTTATTATTTTTTTTCTTCTAAACTTCAGTTATAGTGGTATGTACTATTTGCTTAAATTTGAACAGGTCTAAGACCCCTCTTTAGTAAGTTATTCTTAAATAGGTTCCTAAGAATTGTTCCAAACTGCCATAGTTCTAAACTCTTCCATGGTAAATTGTGCTTCTAAATTTCTTTAACAAGTTATTCTTTCTCTCCAATAATACTTTAAGACAACTTAGGGATATCTTTCATTTCCTTTTCTTCAGCAAATGGCATAGCAATATCAATAGGTGTTTCCTTCTAAAAAGGCTTGGAAGGACATTTTGACCATCAAAAACTTTGAAACATAGTTCAGCTTGTAGGTTCTGTAACTTTCTCAATTTCTTGTACCAGAACCTTAGAATTACCGTATAACCTTGTTGTATGCCACCCATTTTACATTTATATTGTTGTTTTATGAATTTAGAATAGTTTCCGGTCATCATTTCCATTCTTTATGCTTCATTTATGCTATTTACTTCTCTGTTTCTTGCACTTGTGATAATTAATTTTTGTCCATCTCTCTCTTTGTTTTTTGGTACATAATTTTTGTCTATCTCTTTATTAGTTTTCATAGGATCTTTCATCCTATTTATTTAAGGGAAATAGATACAAAATTGATGCATGATCTTAGGGACGGATTTAGGGGGGGACAAGCACGCCCCTGCCCCTTCCTCGATTTACCTAAAATTTGGTGTATATGATTATTAACATAACATCAAAATAGTCAATGGTTTGACAGTTGAAATTTAATATCTACAAGGGTTATTGAGTGGAGTAACCTGACCCTATATATATATATATAGGATCTGCTAACGTACACACACTTATTTTTTAGTTGGAGTATGTTAGCAAGTTATAATTACAACATATCTTAAAATACACCACAGTGTAACTTTTTAACATACTCCAACTAAAAAAATAAATATACATGCATTAGCAAATGCTTGTACGGTTTGCTAACATACATACACTTATTTTTTAGTTGGAGTATGTTATCAAACTATAACTACAGTGTATCTTAAAATATACTTAAGGTGTAGCTTGTTAACGTACTCCAAGTAAAAAATAAGTATGTGTATGTTAGCAAATATGTATATTATATCATTGTTATAGGATTTAATAATTTTCAATTATTATTATATTTGATAAGTTTATTCCTCTTCTTAATTGTGAGATTGTTCTTGTGAGTACTGTTTTGTTGTTATTGTGCCTGAGATTGAAGAGTCTTTCAAAGCTTGAAACAAAAAAATTAATATGAATTACAATATGTAGAATTTTTAACAAAAATCTCTTGAAATAAATTAAGCCATGCATTTCATTTTTTTATCATTTGAAATAAAAATTAATTTTATTTTTGTAAAAGTCATTATTTATTAAATAATTATTTGTTAAAATTTAGATATTTAAATAATTACAAAACAATAAAAAAAATTGCCCCACCCCTCCCCCTTTGATAGATTTTTGGATTCACCCCTAGGATCTTGTCATAAGAAATTTGAACATAAGAGGATTCATTCTGTATTACTCGTTACCTCTTAAGTTGTTACAACATTATTTCTATGCTCAAATCTCAAGGGAAAAAATGAAGATTTCATTGTTTCCTCACGACCTCTTTATATATAGGCAAGACAAGGCCACAAAAAAGGTGGCTTCTTTTGGGGAAAATGATGATACAAAAGAATGAAAAAAAAAGGGAGGATATGGACTTGGAGAGGAGTTTTCGAGAAAAGAGAAGTTTTATGTTGTTATGTTCGCTGAGAGTTAAAGGAGTCTGGTGTTTTGGAGAGATTAAGGAAAAGGGCAATTCTTCAAAAGAGTTTGGATTTACAACAACCAGAAACTTGTTCAATTCAACATTTTTTTCTATCATTTGTGCACTAAGAATAGTTGATCACTCAAAAATCAATGACCATATTTCTACTGGGCGGTTATTCATACGTACTCCACCAGAACTCTTAAAGCATAGAGATGCATTTCTGATGTGCTCTAACTTCACCATGATTGTGTTAGGGGCAATGGTGATACACATGCTTATGAGGGATGCAAGTTTTTATCCTATCCAAGTTTATGCCATATTGCGATTGCTTGAATTCTTCTTCTAGTTACTCTATTGACTATTGCTTTTCCAAGTTGCTTAAAAAGATAAAATATTAGTATAGTTTGCTTGAAATTCTGGAAAGTTATTTGTAGTAGCATTTCTAGTCTTTGTGCTGATTACAAATTACCATTCTCAGTTTTTTTAACACATAGGGCTGTTCATGGTTGGCTTGGTTTTGGTTTACCTTAATTATTACCTAGTTTGAAATTTTGATAGAGTTATTTATTTGAACACGATCAAGATTTGATAATGCATATTTTATAATATAATTTTCTATATTTTATCTCTTCTGCTTTTATGGTTTTAAAGCCACTAAATTCAAACTTAATTATATTTTCTAATCAATAATGAACTGGATTCATTAAAAGACTCTAAAGACAAATTGCCTCCAATAACCTAACATCCTGAATGCGTCAGAACAGATTCCTTGAACCTCACATAATAATATTTATCGAAGAAGATTTTCCAATTTGGCTTTGAAAGCCACAAAAATTGACAAATCATTATAGTTTATTCAATGAAATGGGTGAGAACAATTACAACGGCATTCTCGTATGAAATCTTTATGTGGTAGAATCCATGAGAACAAATACAACTATACAAGGCACAAAGAATTGTACGCATTACATTCAAAATGAGTAACAACTATGGATATGGCGAAATCAATTCACAATGTGCAGCAAACAAAATTCGGTAATGACCCAATTTTGTAAAGTTTCAAACAAATTGAAAAAAAAAATTAATTATTCACAGGGAATCACAAATTACGTGGACTCTTGAAATTGAATGAAATTTGTAGGATATCTAAAGTAGCAAAGTTACATTAGATAAGACTAGGAACCTCTCAGCAAGTATTACATAAATGGCCAAATTCAACTCATGCCCCAAATCCAATAGTGAACCTCTGCCCATGTTATCAAATCTTTTTTACTAGCCAAGAACCTAAGCGGATTATGGTGAATACAATCATTACCCCAAGAAGTCCAAGCCAAGAAAAAAGCATAGATAAATTTTCTCCCAACGGAATACTATATGGGCACAAAAACATGGCATATATGTAAGTAAGCACAAGAAATGTGAGAGTGATACCCGTGCCTATTGATAAGATGCCCATTGTGACTTCGTTCTTTAAGGAGACTCCACTTACAAGTAAGAGAGTAACACTAAGCGATGCAATGAAAGAGATGGTGTTAAACGTTAAGAAACTTGTAGTTATTTCTTGATAGAATGGATTAGATAATACTGATGATTGTATATTACCACCTGGCGGGTTTGTTATAACATAAAAGTCATAGTTGAGATCATTGTAGCTACCAAACTCAACATCCCTCTCATTTCTTCCAACCGATTACTCTTATATTGTAAGAACTTTTTCATACGCTTCAAAAACTTGCTCCAACACTTTTCATTTGGATTAACTGTCATTGACGGAACAACTATGGTTGTTGATCGTGGGTGATCTACTTGGTTCTTTTCATTGTTCTTGATGCCAGCATCCATCAACATGAGTTGTATTTGAAGACTTCTCAAGTCTTTTGGATCGTGCTCTAGCATGTCCACAGCAGTATAGCCCATCTTGTTCTCAATGTTCGCTTCTTCTCTTATTTTGGATACAGAAAGCAAGTACCTTACAGTCTAAAAACATACCACGCCTTAATTAAGTTTATTAAACAAGATTAAAAAATGTGTGACAAAGTCAACTTAATTGATTTCATTATTACTGAAACAATTCTTAACTAATGTTTCTCGTTTTCCATTTTGTTTGGATGGCTTTCTCTAGTAAAACGATGTTGCAAGTTTTTCATTATTAATTTAGTTCCACTTTTATTGGTCAATCTCGAGTCCTTTGCCGTTAAGAATTGTTTCAGCAATAATGAAATTAATTAACTTAGAATTTGTTTAGGTGTGTTTATTGTGGTGGTGTTCGCAATAATTTTTGTTACTTACATTATCAAAGTTATCTTACAATCCATTTTACATTATTACATTATCAAAGTTATCTTACAACCCACTTTACATTATTAAAAGGAAAATACATTTTGCACTTAATTAGTATAAATGGAGAAAAGGGAATAACATACCTCAATTTGCTTCAACATAACAGCTAGATGAAGAATGGTATTTCCACGATAAAAGTCTCCAAAGTTTAGAAAATCATCACTGACATCTCCCACTTGCACCAACGTTTTCAGGGTCTCTAAATGATTGTGTTCAACACAGAGGTGTAGCATAGTTTTTCGTAATCCATCAAGCACCATCACTGACTCTGACCTTGCTCCAATCAACTCTCTTGCAACCTCTGTTCGTCCTCTCATAACTGCATAGTGGAGAGGGATTCTTCCATCTTGATCGCTCATCAAGCACGCATCTCCACATGTTTGCAACAATACATGAACAATCTCTATATGACCCTCTGCAGAAGCTAGATGAAGAGGGATGCGTTTGGAGTGATCCAACTCAAGGGTGAGTTGAGGTTTGTGAGTGAGAAGGGACTTTGTGAAATCAAGGTGGCCAAGTAAAGCAGATATGTGTAAGGGGGTTTCAGTGAAGGTTGTTAATGAAAACTAGTGTAAGATAAGTGGGTCTCGCCCTATTAGAGTGTCTAACTCAGATACACTACCTCTCATTGAAACCTCATAAAGAGCATTCAGTGTATCATTTTCTTGAGCATAACTCATTTTGTGAGACTGATCTTTTAATTCTTTTAATCTTTGATTTGAGAACACATGTATTTAGAAACACTTGTCCCAAGAGTTTACTTATATACTCATGATATACATTTACCGAGAAGTTTCCTCGTAAGAATGTTGACTTATTCGTGCAAACAACAACCGAGTTTTCTATGAAGTCTTGAAATGCATATACACTCAAAATATACAATTGATGGGAAGTTTCTTGGTAAGACTCTGGATACTTGAATGACCATTCTCCACAACTACGCCTTAATTATCTCAGCAAATTTGGCCCCAAATGTTGGAATAGAGTACGTGGCTTTGCGATGGATTCTCTGCAGTGGACGTTTTCCTGCAGTCTTTGCAGGTGTCTTACTGTGGATACACTTCTTACCATTAACAAAGCTTCTTATGTTGCATATTAAGTTCAGAGAAATTTTTATTTTCTGACCACACTTACATTGCTCCTCTCTGCATATTTAGCTTGCTGCATTTGTTTCTTATGAATCATGAATCATTAGAGCAGTTTCAAGTCCTAGGAAGAAGTCCTTAGTAATGTCAAGATTGACCACGTGTTAGGAGGAAATTACAAAGATATAGTTTTGTTTTGGTAAAGAAAGGTTTGAAATCTGAGGAGAGTTTTGACAGCAAAAATGTAAATTTTGATCACACCGAGATTGCCTAGGAATTATATTATGAGGATGGGAATGGCGGCAATACTTCACTAAGAAAAACTCAAAGGAAGGGGAATTATGATTCATAGGAAGAGGTAATTAATTGCAAGTCATGAGTTGGGTAAGTCCATTGATTCTTCCCCTTACAAAATGACTTCAATTACGAAAATGGCACCAATAGAGGATGCGTATTACTAGAGGAGTCAGTAGTCCATCCTGTAGAGGAGACCAATCTCACTATGAAGATAAACGAGGATAATGTATATGTCTTAACTAATGAGAATGTGACAACATCAAGTATGGAGGAATTTAAGCCAAATGAATAAGATAGTAAAGTGTTAGCTTTATTGTCTATTAACCAGTCCTTTCTCTAAATTTACTAATGGTGCAAGAACATATTAAGGATATTGAGACTGCAGAACGTTCTGAACTTGAATTTTATATTTTCTCACATAATAAGGTATAACTCAGCTTGAATTTTGTTATAAAATTTTACAAAAATGATTCTTGGACACCCAAAAACTTATTTGGCCCCTAGAGAGAGATAAAAGAGAAAAAAGTATATGTATAATGGATAATATGATGTGATAGAAAATAGAGAGAGAGAGAGAAAAATGATAAATATTAATTAAGTGTTTAGAAAAGTAGATGTCCAAAAATTATTGCTCAAAAATTTAAGTATCATTTTGTCACTCTAGAGTAAGGAGGAGAAATATTTTATTATTATTCCTTTGCAATTACTATTGGCATTGGATGTCCCACAAGTATTGATGGCAAGTCAAACCTTGAGAGGTATTCCATTCATATATTTTTAGGAATCACATTTTCAAAAATATATATAACTAGGAATGTTATTCGTGAGTATACTAAAAAAGGTATTTGGTTACATTTTAATATTCTTAGGAATATTTTTTAAATTTTAAAATAATTTAAATGAAAAATAAATAAAAAATGAAAGTTACAAGTGTGTTAAAAAATAACTACTTATATTTCTATATAAATATCACTTTCTCACCCCTTCTCATGAGAATAAAAATATAGAAAAATATAGTAAAAATAGAAATTATAACTTTTCCAAAAATCAATAATACCTAAAAATAATTTTTCAAAACTTGTAACAAATATAAGTATATTACATTCTCATATTTATATTTTTGAAAATTAATTTTTAATCCGTGAAAAAAATGCACTCTTAGAGAAAAGAAAAAGAAAGACCGGCACGTTCTTAAAGTTTGAAAAAAATAATAATTTAAAATAGTTATAGCATCCAACTACTACGCGTATTACGTTAATTAATACTGCGTGTTAGTAGTAAGAACACTAAATTGTGAAAGTGACTAAGAAACCGTGTCTCAATTTTTTGCCAGCAATAAATTTTGTTTCTTTTAGGGAAAAAAAAAAATTCCTGTGCGAAGAGACTGATTCAATGCTGGGCTGCTGAACTGCAAATCAAAAGAACCAAAAGAAATGAGGTTATTCAACGTATAATAGGTGCTGAACTGTCACTAGCAGGAACTTGAAAATAACCTTAAAGAAGTTGAATTTAACAGCAGCAAAACCAAACAGAAAAGTATACAACAAACATGTTTTTTCCCCACTTTGTAGTACTGGTGTAAATGTCTCGGGATTGGGTTAGGTTCATCCTCGTTTAAGACTCAACCCAGTTAAATTTAATCAGGTCGGGTTTGCGTTTTTTTTCTACAATGACCCAACCCCACCCAACCCCTACATAAAAAATCTGAAAATTTTGAAAAATTCAGAATAAATAGAAAAAACAGATAAATATAGGAAAAATAAAATACAAAATTAGTTGATTAGTTCAACGCATCTAATGCATGTTCAAATTAAATTAAAGTTTGAATAACTTAAGTGAAATGTGTTAAAAATGTGTCAAATAATATAATATTTTATTCTTTTATTAATTAAATAAGAGGTCGAGTTGGGTCCGATTCATTGGATTTGAAATACCTCAACCCGATAACCCAACCCAACCCGCAAAAATATAATTGAGTTGGGCCGGGTTTGCAAATTAGTTCGAGCCCTCTTATACCCTACTTGGTAGGTTCAACTAGATGGACTAAAAGACACTATAATGTTCTATTGTGAAACATATGCACATAGACAAACCAAAAGGAAAATTATATAATAATCGAAAATTCATGTGCTCAAATGTGTCCAAAAAACATTTCTGTTTTTCTTTTAATCATTTCGATAACCTACAATAAGAGTTTGACAACTATTACTTTTTTGGAATTGAAAAGCAAGATTGCAAGAAATCAAAGGGGTGTTGTATTCTCACCTTTTTTTTTTTCACCCCTTTCATTTAAAAAAAAAATGATTTATTGCTATACCCCTACCCCTATCCCTTCCCCTCCCCCCCTCCCCTGCTTTTTAAAATTCCCACCCGCTCTCCTTCCCCCTCCCCACACTTGAGCTCTCCCCCTCCCCACCCCCTCTCATTTCTCTTCCCTCCGTTAGCCCCCAACCCCCACCTCGCCATTGTTCTCGCCAGAGACTGACATCCCCTAGTTTTCGGAGGTTCATATCGCCGGAGCGCCACCGTTGCCAAGCCCCCTTCCCCTTCATCGTCATCGGTGAGTGTTTTCTACCCTTTTTTTTTTTTACTTTTCAATTCAATGAAATCGCGATTTCGTTGTGCATCAGGGTTGGATACACAATGAAATCGCATTTTCGTTATATATTCAAGCAGGGTATATAACGAAATCACTATTCCATTATGTATCGTTATGCATTAACGGAATTGCGATTTCATTATGTATTAACGGAATCGTGATTCAGTTATGTATTTTTTATTTTTAAATTTTTTATCCTTTAATTATTTATTTGATTTAAATTATTTGTTTTTAATTATTTTTTGTCTTTTAAATTATGTATGTAATGTGTAATTTATTTTTTGTCTTTTAATAATTTATTAATTTTAATATTTTTTAGAATAATTCTAGAATAATATTGATTATATTTGATTATTAATTATTTCCTAATTGTTAAATTACTATTACTATTTCAGATTCATTATGTCACGCATGATGTTTGGTGCCCATCATCTTGGATGAGGTCCTTCGTCGAATAATGTGATAGGCACTTCTAGGTGCCCATGACGATTGCATCGGCACATCGGGCTAAACAGGCTGAAGCGTCTAGGCAACAACAGCATCAACAACACTAGGAGGAGGTCCATGCTAACATACCCAAAACAGAGATTGACCCACCAAAGGCAAAGGTAGAGGTGCCTCTGGCTGAACTCGCCAAGTGCATTATTGGACCTCCATTTGCAGGAGGTCTTGTAGACTGGTCCCTGCTCAGGTCCTATAAGGACCATGTTGTTGGAAATATATGGCTCGAACAACCTCGTCCTAAGCTAAGGTTGATTAGTCATGGGGGTAAGATATTACCAATGCCCACGCACCTGCAGGTTGTAGAAATCTTGTGGAGTTCAGGGCTCGCCCCTCTTATACAGGCATGGTATACTACTGCCAACAAGGGCCTTATCTGTACCTTTGTTGAGTGGTGGTGTAAGACCTGTCTTTTATAATCTATGTATAAGTGGTTGATAATCTAAAAAGAGAAATTAAATTTAAATTCAGTTTAAGTGAACAATTGAAAACAATGCTTGTTGTGTAAATTTCTGTAGAGTTTTCTGTAAAAATTAAGCCTACTTAGTTTTCAGCAGAGTAGGGGTATACTGTGAAGGTTGACAATGTAGAACTTGCAACATGTTGATCCATAATAAAAGTGGTTGAATAATTTAAAAAGAAAAATTTAATTTAATTCCCCATGAAAAGAATTAATTAAAAGCTTATGTTTGAATTCTATGTAAATTTTTACGAGAATTTGATCTGTATTGCTATCAAATAAGCAGAGACATATCTGTAGAGATTTGATGAACAAGTGTAGGGCCATGGAATTTAATTGTAATTAACTTAATATAATTATGATTAAATTCTATGCAAGTTGTTAATTTTCCTTACTGTCGAGTTAGTTTCATTTCTAATGAATCCATTTGTTAGATAATCTTTTTAGAATCCTACTAGATAAAGTAAATCTAACTTCCTAACTTGGGCAAAAACAGTTTAACCTTATCCAGAGAAATTCTAAAGGGTCATAAACTCATTTAGATTCTAATGTCAATTAAATTATTTTAATTTATTCAAGTTTTAGAAAAAACTTAAATCTAATTTGCTTAAGTCCGATATTTGACCACATTTTCTCTATCAATATAAGAAATTAAAATTTCTACTATCTAATTTTATAACTACTCATCCCAACCCAACTAAGTTAAGTGACCAAATAACTTTCCTAAGTAAACTAGACTAGTTTCATCCTGACTAGACATCACATCCTAGTTTATACCTAAGTATGACAACTTATCTTATAAAGTGTACCCTATTGTACAAAAAACCACTTAGCCCACCCCTTGTTTTCCCTCTTGGACGCCTAACCCTTTCCTTCCAGTAGAAGTTGAGTGATTTTTTTTTATTTAATTACCCAAAGCCCCTTCATTTTCCTATTTACCCTTCTACCCTCCATTAAGTCGTCTTGTAACTGGTGTCAAGCAAAGTTTCCTCTCATTTTCTCCCCTCAAAATCGTGAGCTAAGAGAGAGTTCTCCTTTCTTGTTCTAAAAATTTCTAAGTGCTAAGGGGAGTGCTGGAAGCTTGAGTGTCAAAGAGAGTTAGTGCTAGGTAAGTTCCATCCTTTTCATCCTCTTCTATCTTCACATTTCCATTTCTATCAAGACCTAAGTGGTCTAAACCATTCTCTATGTTTCTATGGTTCTAAACCTTGTTCTTTTCTTGTGTTCATCTCATACATTGACCATTCATGATGATGGATGATGGTTGATCTTGCCAAAGATTGAAGGAAACTCACACCTTTTGTCAAACCCTCTTCCAAAGCTTTAAAGGACCTTGCTAGAAAGTAAGGAAAGCTAACTTTTTTCTATGTGTTTGGTTGTGATTGTTCTATTTTTGGTGTGTTTATTGACTTATAAATGTTGTTGGTATTTTTAAAAGTTATAAACTTGATGAAAGAAACCATTTTCGTGCATGTGTGCAAAGTGTTCTTGATGCTAATTTTGTTTTCTGCCTGAGCATGGTTCAATGTTTTGCTATATATGGAGCTGTGATTAATATTTTTGAGTGCTTGTTGTTTTGTTGTAAAATAGATAAAATTTTCTCCAAAATAGACTTGAGAAACGAAAAAAGTTATGCTTTTTGAATGTTTAGCATGATTTCTAAAAATGCTGGTCTGGCAGAGTGTAGTAAAATGCAATTTTGGAAGATTCTGTTGTATAATTATGGAAACCCTTGGAATGACAAAAACTAGACACAATAAGCTTTCTAAGAATATATGGTTTACTTATATTAAATATGGTTTTCTATTTTTAATAACTTTTAGAAACTAGAGGTTGAACTTGTTTTCTGACTGAAAGTGGTTTTGAGAATTGTGAACTTTCAAAAATTATACAAAATCGTGTAAAACTTGGTTTTTAATGTCCTTAGTCATTTTGAAAATATTTTTAAGTGTAATTTCAGAAAATGAATGGTTTAGACTCAGAAAAATTTTGATTGGATGTGAAAAATATCAAAATAGGTTCATTGGTCCTCTAGCAGGTTGTCCTGACCTTACTATCTTGTTATTTTTGTATCTTTTTTGTAAATTTTTGCTTGAGGTAATCTTTATTGTTTTAGAAAATAGAAAAAATTTCCTTTTCAACCATATAGGGATCATGTAAAAAAAAATCATTTACTTGCCCAAAATGAATTTTAAAACTGGGGGCTAGAAACTGGTAGCCATTCGAGCCTGCTTTGGCAAAAAAATTTATGATATTTTTACTAGTTTATAAAATGGTATATTTTTATAGTTGAAATTTTATTGTGGACTTTTTTAAATAAAGGTTAAATATGATTTTCAAGAAAATATGTTCTTTTCTGTTTTTATGAAATTTAAAAAGGTAATTTTAATGATTTAAAAGAGGGGGGGGCGTAATAGTGGAACTTTTGAAACTAAGTTTTATGAAAATCTAAGACCTAGGTTTTAAAATGGTACTCTTAATTCAAAAACCTTTATCTAAATTATACTAAAAACAAAATTATTTATCTTGTAATTATTATATAAGATTGGATAGAAATGACATTTCTCCCAAACCTTTTCATCTAAATAAGCGAATTAAAGATAAATAACATGGCCTTTAAAACAAAAATAAGTAATAAAATATTTAAAATTAATTGTTAAAATTAATAAGGTGTTCCTAAAGAGGGGATCTCAGTTTATCCTTATTAGGATCGCTCTAGGTAAGATCCTACAAAAGGGCCAACGCTGGATAGGGCTCTTTGTTGTGGCACATGATGATGGGCTAATGCTGGATCCGGTCTAGTGTTGTGACACATGAGGATGTTATTTTCATGAGGAAAGATTGAGTGAATCCAAGATGTGATGAAAAATCAAGACGTAATGGCATGTCGATTATGCTATAAACTGTTGATAAAGGCTTATCCGGGTATGATCGATAAGCAGTTGTTGTTATATGTTGCTATCAACGTTTGTTTATGATGAGTTCCTGTAATGCATGCATGCATTGTTGTTGTGAGCATGTGGTACTGAAGGTGTCAGTATTCATGGGAATATACAGGTGCAAGCCTGGTGTGAAAGCTTGAGAACTATGGATGGCGCAATTCCACAAGAGGCTGGGGTCTTGCAAACCCTGGGTTGTGGTGGTAGTTCCCCTATACAAAAATCCTGACGAGTGCACTGGCTCCCATGATTAGTAATCGATATTCCCCAAATGGTTTTGGCACGTGCCATTTTGATAACCCTAATGAGGGTATCTGTGTTGATTATACCATGACTAAGGAATATCCAGGCTAGTCACTCAGCTTTAGATTTCCATAACGAGTCTAAGATCATGGTTTGCATTTGCACACTTGGTCACACTTTAATTAAGAATAATAATAAAACGAGATCCTTGAATGTGCCTACATGTTGTGGTTAAGGGTATGTTTGATTCTATGCTCAGTGTGTTGTATACTTAAATTGCTATATTTATTCTTTTTGATAACTTATCCTTACTTGTATGTTTTGTATGTTATGACTGTGATGATCGTGATGATTTGTTGTTGCTGGAGCAGATGGATGAAGATCTGCCTAGACCTTTAGTTCACTTTCGACTTCTGGAAGTACATATCAATACCGAAGGACGACGCCTCCTAGATCTCACTACTTCCAACGATCGACAAGATGGTGGAATCATCTTCGTATACATGTCCGATCTCAGCACTCTTGAAGAATTTGGAGGAGTTACTTTTTGATCCTTTTGGCAACCCTATAGCTTCTTCGGTTGGGTGTCATTTATGATGTCTTTTTTCAATGACAATGACACATTTTTTAGTAAAGTTTGCATTTCTTTCAAATAACCAGTGAGTTTCTGGAACAAATTTGGGAAGCTCAAAACACTAATCAATATCTCCAAGAAAAGTTGAAAGCAAGGACTAAAGGAAAAGAATTGGAGTTTGATCAGGATTCAAATGGAGTCATTTGATTCCAAGGAAGAATCTATGTATCAGAAAATGGAGAATTAAGAAAAATGATTTTGAAAAAGGTTCACAAGAGTAAATTGAGCATTCATCCAAGTTCTACCAAAATATACCAAGACTTGAAGAAGATGTTCTGGTGGCCTGGAATGAAGAAGGTTGTAGCAGAGTTTGTTACATCCTATTTAATCTATCAAAAGGCTAAGGTAGAAAACTAGAAACCTTTTGGAGAATTGCAACCCCTAAACATTCCTAAGTGGAAGTGGGATAGTATAGCAACAGACTTTGTAACTAATTTTCCTAGAACACCCTTTGGTCATGATGCTATATAGGTAATTGTGAATAAACTAACCAAGTCTACTCATTTCTTTCCCATTAACATCAAGTTTTCTCTAGAAAAGTTGACCTAGTTGTATATTAGAGAAATCATTAAACTATATGGAGTGCCTTCTAGTATAATCTCTGATAGGGACCCTTATTTCAGCTCTAGGTTTTGGGAAAGCTTACAAAAGCCTTAGGAACTAAGTTAAGATTTAGCTCAGCATATCATCCTCAAACCAATGGACAGTCTAAAAGGACTATCCAATCCGTAGAAAACTTGCTTAGAGCATGTATCTCAGAACGAAAAGGTAGCTAGGATTAGCTCCTATCATTGATTGAGTTTACCTACAACAACAGCTTTCATTCCATCATTGGAATGGCTCCAGACGAGGCTCTGTTTGGGAGAAAATGTAGAACTCCACTTTGTTGGTATGAAGCTAGAGAATCCTTAATAGTTGGGACTAAGATATTACCAAGAAACCACAAAGAAAGTTAGACTAATTTGAAAATGATGAAAATGTCACAAGATAAGCAGAAAAGCTATTATGATAAAAGAAAAAAACCTCTTGAGTTTCAAGAAGGAGATCATATATTCCTGAAAGTTACGCTTGTAACTGGGGTTGGCAAAGCCTTTAAGTCCCGAAAACTTTCTCCTAAATTTATTGGTCATTACCAAATCCTTAAAAGAATTGGCCCAGTTGCATGCCAAATAGCCTTACCACTCAATCTTTCTAATCTTCATGATGTCTTTCATATTTCCCAACTTCATAAATATATCCCTGATCCTTCACACATCATTGAGCCTAATCTAGTACAAATAAGAGAGAATCTTACTTAAGAAGTATCCTCAATCTGAATAGAGGATCGGAGAATAAAGCAGCTTTGAGATAAAGAAATATCTCTAGTGAAGGTTAAATGGAGTCAAACTAATGATGGGGACACTACTTGGGAATTAGAGAGCAAGATGCAAGAACAATATCAACACCTTTTTATTGGTAAGGGAATTTCGGAGATGAAATTCCTAAAAAGGAAAGGAGTATTACAACACTCCCACCTCAATTTTCCAACTATTTTCCTAATATTTAATGATTTATTTCTGAAAAATTTTGAAGAAATATCAAAATTATGTTCCCTATGGTTATAATTAGAATTTCGAGATCTATCTAATTGTGATTTTTAATCATTTTTCTGAGACAAAACCCAGAGAAATAAAAAATAACCATTTTGCCCTCGTTTCTTAACAATGAGGGTTGACCTGAGAAGAAGATTCAATTGACAGTAAAATGTCAATTTGAGCTTAGAATCATGTCATATATATTAAAATATAATTTTGAATTTTTTTTTAAGTTCCTATGCATAATGACCAAAATGCTGCTATGTTCTATTAAACCAAACCAGTATTGGTTTGACATTCAAAAATGACGAAAGTATTAATTTTAGTTTATTTTAGAAAAATATTTAATTTTATAATTTCTATAAAAATTTTGATATTTATTGAATTAAAATGGATTTAATATGAATTTTTAACTCAAAAATATAAAATAAATAAATAAATAAAATTTTGAAATAAATAAATAAAAATTAAATCTAATTATTAGAAATTAATTTTTGATAAAAATAATGTGTATGTCTAGTTTCACATTAAAATTCATTAATTTGATGTTAAAAGGTAATTTACTCAAGTTTAGATAATTTTATCAGTTCTGGTTGATTCAACTGTAGAGAAAATAAAACACAGTCATTAAGAGACACTTTGCATGCCACATCCATCCCTATTCTAGGTGACTCACCACTCTAATTTTTTTACACATGTCAAGCTAATAATTAAAGAGAAAATAAAAATGAATTTAGTACATCTTTTTGATGATGTAATTCTATGGACACCTAATCCCTTTCCTATTCTATAAATAGCACACCATTGGAACATATTTTTGCCATCCTCTTCCTCCTCTTACTAGACGAAACACACACAAACAGCCCTCACACCATAAAATTTTTTTCTCTCCATTATCATACCAAAATCTTACTAGTTATCCATAATCTCCATTACTAGGAGCTTGGAATCAACATCACCATCATCTTCTCTCCATTTTAGCTACATAAACAGGTAGTGGGGGAAGTAGAGTTAGTTCTAAATTATTATCATTTTACTTGTTGGTAGGAAGGGTTTTTCCCTAAACCCATTTATGTATAAGTTTAACTACTATTCTCATTACATTGTTATGATGCTTGGTGCAAAATCTTGACTTTAAAATATGATTATTAAGTTGGCATATGCTGCTGAAATTTTGATGATTAAAATGTGATTACTAAGTTGTTATGCTACTAAAATTTTGATAAAATTTTAAGGTTTTAAGAATGTTAAATAAACCAGAAGAGTTTAGATTGTATTAGGATTAATTGAAGAAAATTCTCTTGTCTTACTTCCCACATTAAAGCTCACGGTTTTAAATAAATAATAAAGGGTCTTGATAGATTTTTTTTTTTATTTGATTAAAGTTTCAAAGATGATTTTAGTAAAAGAAGAAATTTTAGCAAAGATTATTCTCACCACCTAGGCTCACGAAAATTTTAGGGGTAGGAAGATGATAAAATCTCTAACCAATAATAGTAATAGCTTATAAAAATTTAAGTGATGATTTAAAGCCAAAATTGAATTAAGAAAAAAAATTATAATAGGCTCACAGCCCAATTAAAATAAAATAGCAAAAATTTACAAATTTTTATTAGCAAATTGTATTCTAGAAATTAAAACTTAGACTGTGATCATATAGAAATAATATAAACTTAAGTTAGTAAATTTATAAATTAGAATATAGATCTTATACCTTTAACCTTATTGAAATAATGATTAAAAGTAGGAATTTTGTAGAATGATTAACCATGGTGGGTTGGCGGGGTTTGGTTAGGTTGGGTTGGCCTGCCAATCTACTAAAAGAAATTATAAATCATTTTTTTTTGCCTTAATTTTTTTTCAAATTTTATGATCAAATATAAAATTAAAAAGAGAAAAAATGTAATAAAAACTAGTAAATAAAAAAACCTACTTAATACTTAATAAATGATCAATTCATCATAAACTTTAAATAACAATTTTTATTTGTCTTAAATTCTAATGACCACAAAAAAATGTCTTTTTATCTTGGGACTTCACATATGACATATTTAAATAAAAAGAAACTATAATCTCAAATATTACATGAGCTACAATACAATCTCAACTCAAAGACTCGAACCAAAAAAAACCAAAAAAAAAAAAACCTAACAGGTCAACCCAACCCAACTCGTCATTTGGCCAGTCAGGTTAGCGGGTTGAACGGGTTAGGTTATGTGGGTTGGAGGGTTAAACTACATAACCCAACCCAACCCGTTTTATCAGGATTATAGGTTAGCCCTTCAAGTTGGACCCGTTTTCACACCCCTAGGTTTGGGACATGTCATATGTCGCTCGAATATCGTGTCAATCCCTCTTGTTGGTCGAGATGTAATTAACTGATAATTATGATGAAAAAGGGCATAAAGCCTAAGACTCATGGACGAGTTATGTGTAACTTGATTTATGGAAAGTTCCTAGTGAACTTTGATTTATGATTAGGATAATGACATGCATTTCATGAGCATGGATATTATGATAAAGATTACGAGCTACAATATGTTATAAAAGTGTGGGTGGTTAAATGGAGGTCGCTAAGAGACCTTGAGGATGTGAGAGTGTGAAATTCCTCAAGTCAAGTTATTGCATCCCCATGTCGTAGTATGCCAACTACCTCCAATTGGGCATCCTGATGAGTCACTGTGACACCCATGATCAGTTACAGCATGTCCACCGAATAGTTTTTAACATGTTTTGCCTTGGATGAGATGATGAAGGTCATTGACAGTTGATTATTATGTTAATGTTAAGGGACATGATTGACTATTGCTAGAGGATGATCGTTAACTTCATGGAGTAAAGTCATTGGCTACATGCATGTGCATTTGAATTGTCATATCTTGACAGGGTTGTTATGTTCTTTAATTATGGTTGTACACTTGGTTAAACTTTAGGATGATTGATTCGCTAATTGATATATTCTAAGATGATCTACTTGGATTGATTCCTGCTATGTTATAAAACTGCTAGCAATGCATGTTTATGTGTGCTACTATTTTATCATCCTATATGATTGAGTGTAAATTCTTTACTCTTTGTTATCGTTTGTTTGTGATTATGTTTTGTTATTGTTATCATAAGACAAGATCAGTGTTTTAGTATGTCAATTGCACCTAATTGTCACTCAGCATCACTTGTGGTGACTAGATTACCCAACTCAATGTACCATTTGCAATAGGAGGCTATCGTATGCACCTATGGAGTTGTGATTTCCACTTTCTAAGGAGGTAACGAGGGAGGAGACCCATCTGGTGAGGTTTCTCGTGAAGAACTTATCAACTTCTCCACCCTGTTGAATTCACCTTCTCAAAAGACAAAGCCTCCACATGTGGTGCTCGCAGGCAAGTCCCTGTGGTTTGTAGATGTAGACTTTGACTGACCAGCTTGTAGTGTAGATGGAGTATGTCTACTATATTTCTCTTTCTATTCTTTATGTATGGATGATAATTTGATATTTTAATTCATGAATTTATGATTTATTATCTAATGATTAATGAGCATTTTCTATGCCTCTATTAATATTCAAGAGGATAAAAGTATTTGTGAAAAGTTTTAGTTATCTTAGATTTTTTAAAACGTTTTCAAAATAAGAGAGATTTTTAGACTAAGTAATTATGGCCATGCCAAGGGGAGTTACAGAGTACCTTCTGTTTGTCCCTGGCATCTTAGCCGCGTCAGAGTGAAGCATCATCGTCTGCACACCTTGGAACTTACCCAATGAAGAACTTACCTCAATCAAAGCAATTATAACATATGGTCAAAATCAACCACCACCTTGTACACAACAAACATAGAATACTGAAAAAGTATTACATAAATAGCCTAATTCAACTTGTGCCCCTAAACTAGTTGTAAGCCTCTACTCCATGTTTCTTAACTTTAACTAGCCAATAAATTACACGGATTGTGGTGAACACAACGATTAGCCCAAGAAGTCCAAGCCAATAAAGAAATATGGATCCACTTCCTATAAACAAGTCTGGTGTGTGCAACATGAACACGCCAAAAGTGTAGGAAAGCATAAGAAATGTGAGAGTGACACCTATGCCTATTGATAAGATCCCCATCATGACTTCATTCTTTAAGGGGACTCCACTTACAAGTAAGAGAGTAATACTAAGTGATGTAACGAAAGAGATGGAGTTAAACATTATGAAATTTGTAAAGTAATATTGTTTATGGTTATCGTCAAAGTACGGTTCACCATGTGGAGGGTTATTGACAAAGTATGGTTCACCATTAGGAGTTTTTTTTATTGCTATAGCATCTGGAGGGTTAACATTCGTTATAGCATCAAAAGTCATGGTTGAGATCATTGTAGCTACTAAACTTAGCATCCCTCTCATTTCTTCCAATCTCTTGCCCTGATGTTGTAAGAACTTTTTACTGCTTTTGAAAAACTTTCTCCAATGCTTTTCATTTGAATTAACACTTTTGATTGTTGAGGGTAGTGACTGTGTTTGATTCTTTTCATTATTCTTAATGCCGGCATCCACTAAAATGTCCAAAGTAGTACAACCCATCTTGTTCTCAATGTTTGCTTCTTCTCTTATTTTGGATATTGAAAGCAAGTACCTTATAGTCTAAAGCATACCATACATTAATTAGTTTATTAAATAAGATAAAACATAATAAATTATTCTCCAATATCTAAATATTTATTTAAGTAATAGCAAAGTATAACCTTGACCAAAATGTTTTTATCTCATTTTTTTTCTCTTTAATTATTGAACTTAACATTGTTCATAAGTATCTTCAAAACGAAAAATCACTACATTAATTTAAATACTTCTATGCAAATATTGTGATAAAAATATTTTAAAAACAAAATTATTATTGAAATAGATCTTAATTAACACCAAAGGAGTCGAAATTAACCCATGAAAAGGGAACTCAACTAAAAATGAAAAACTTGCAACATGATGTTACTAAAAAAAGGCCAAATCAAACAAAGTAAGAAGGAGGAAGTCATTCTTACTAACTATTCAAACTCAAACCCCTGCAAAGGTTCTCCACACCACAATAGTAGCGAAACGGGTTATTATATTAATTATTATAGCTCCACGTCCATGACAGTGTTAATAATAATTATTGAGAAAGTGCATATATATACCATATATGAGTATAATCATCATAGTTCTAATTATTTAAAAATATTTATTATTTACAAAATGTTATATCTAACTATTGCAAATAATGACCTGCGTGCCAATTGTTGATGCAGTGGATATCGTCAATGTTTAGACCTACGCAAATTATGAACTAAATTAATGACGAGATTGTTGTGGCAACATATATCTTAGGAACATCAAGCAGTGACAGCATAGTATCCCTTTTCTTAGCTAATACGGTATTTTAAACTGGTGATAATTTTTGATTTACACATAATATTGCAGGAAAAAGATTTTAGTAACTATAGAGGGTTTGTCTTAACTTACCTCAAGTAAAAATGATATTAAATAATTTCATAACAGATTATTGGTGTGAAAATCAATGTACTTTAAGATGGTTGGTATAATTTTTTTAATTACACCAATTATCTACGATGTGATTGTTTAACCCTATTTACACATAGGATAAGTTAGACAACCCCAACTAAGAAGACAGATATTTCGAAAGTAAAAGGGGCACACTATAAAATCTAATTAAACCCAAAGTAATGGTAGATCAAGATGTAATGACTTATTGCTTTTTTGTCTTATTAATTTTGTTGCATTTTATGTTATGATTGGTAACATCATGTTTCTTGTAGGTGCTTGAGGTACACAGAACTCTTGTTCTTACCTACCACATTTTCGGCATTAACCATTAAATTATATTGAGCATGATTTATTTCTGGCCTTGTTTAACAACATAGTAAAAAAATTATCTGTTAGTAGCAACTTATTTTTTCTTCGACTACGAACCCGAGCACAAAGATTGACTATTATCTATTGGTCTTTATGGACAAATTTGATTTCATAATGAAGGTAACAAAACATTTATTTGTTGATATTTACACTTTATTTGCTTTCAGCTCATGCATTAACTAAAGTTCTTAATTTTTTGGTTAAAATAGATATTTGTCCCTATTAATGATGAAAACGTGCATTGGTTGTTAGTTGTTGTTTACATCTTCAAAAAATAATTACTATTGCTTGACTCTTACCCAACATCAACAAAAACCTAAATCACAAACGAGAAGTGTGATGAATTTGGTAATTAAGCATATTAACCCATCAGTCTATGTAAATGTTTGGTTTGAGAAAATAAATTATTTCTATGTAGGCTCTGTATATACATGGAACAAAATATTACAACACGAATCCTTTTCTGAGTACACATTGATAGAGAGACTCTTAATTTCAAAATACGAAACAATTCATCCAGAAGGAATAATTAAGTATGCAGGAATAATACCAGTAGGTTTTTGTTTTACTTTCTCAAAAGTGCTAGTTGTCGGAAACAATTTAAATTTTTAATTTAAAATCTCTAGGATATTTTTTACATTTAAAAATATTGTTTTCTATTTTAGAGATTTATTTTTTCTTTTAATATTAAGATGCAAATTTTATAAATAGGAGTTACTGAGATGAGAAAAACCAACCAACTTGTAGAGGGGGCTGGTCACCACCCTAAGTGAGAGAAGGGGGTTATGTAAAGAGAGGGTTTCACAAATTTGTCCAGAAAAATTGTAATGAGATGAATATTTGAGAATGAATAAATATTAAGATGTTTTTATGGATGTAAGTAAAAGGTGTCGAACCACGTTAAATAAATTGTGTCCTTCGACTATTTTCTTTAATTTGTGATATTGTGCATGTGTGTCTCGTTTCTCATTTGTGTGTGAGGAGTTTGTTTTCCCAACATTGGTATTAGAGCTGATAGTTGTGTGGCCTGGTAACCTATGAGATGAGTATTGAAGCTTGATAAAGTTGATGGTGGATCTGTGTGGGGATCCTTGGGTCGAAAGTCTTCTTGGCAATGAAAAGTCAAGAGGCATGTCTTGATAACTAATAGCGAGGCAAGTGCAAGAAGTATCACCATCCAATACTCACGAAGCAGAGGCAAGGAACACACCAAAGTTTGCGAAATATAAGTATGAATGGAGATTATTATGATGAGCATCCATGATAGCAAAAGTTAAAGAGGAAGTTTGAAAATTTTAATTAAGGAAGAAATTGTTGAAAAACAATTCAAATTTTCAATTTAAAATATCTAGGGTACTGTTTAGATTTAAAAATATAATTTTCTATTTTAGATATTTGTTTCGTTTTTTAATACTAGAATACAAGTTGTCTAAATAAGGGTTCTTAAGATGAGGACAACTATCCAACTTGTAGAAGAGATCACCACCCGAAGTGAGGGAGGGGGTTATGTGAAGAAAGAGTTTCACAAATTTGTCTAGAAAACTTATAATGGGATGAATATTTGAGAGTAAATAAATATTAAGATGTTTGCATGAACATAGGCAAGATGTGTCAAACCATATTAAATAAATTTTGTCCTTCCATTGTTTTCTTTTGTGGTGTTGTGTGTGTTCCGTTTCTCATTAGTGTGTGTAAGGGGTTTGTTTCCCCAACACTAGCAACATGCTCTTTCTAACATATACTATATTATTGGTTAAAATTTATGGAATGAGATCTATACTATTATGTAATTTTCAATAGATTTTAGTGAATAGTAGAGAATATATTAAAAATAATGTGCTAGAGAGTATGTTGTTAGTGTTTCTCTTACCTTATATTTTGATGAGAAATTTTAAGAGGGTAATTTTTTTTAAAAAAAATTTAAAATGCTTTGTGGTGAAATACATTGTTTAGATAGGGGACTAAGTAAGAAATTGAAATTTTAGGAATTTGTGGAGGTATTTTAATTATCTATAATTGTAAAATTTCTAATTTCACCTAAAAAGTAAGAATATGAAAATTTTCATGCTTACTTTCTCTCTCTTCTCTTACTTCCATGTCTCTTTTCTCCCTCCTCTGTCCTTTTCTCTCCTGTCTCTTTCTTCTCTCTCTCCTCTCCCTCTTCTCTCTCACCTCTCTCTTTTCTCTCTCTCTTCTTTCTCTCTCCTCTTTCTTCTCTCTTTCTCTATGGCCTCTCTCTCTGCTCTCCCTTCTTCACTCTCTTTCTTCTCTCCTCTCTCTCATCTCCCTCTCCTCTCTCTCCTATCTCTCTTCTTTATTCTCTCTCTTCCCTCTATCAATATTGACGTAAAAAATATTAATATTTGTATTTTTGAATTATTAAATATTATCTATTATTAAAATTATTTTTAAATTATTAGATATTTAAAAATTGGCTAATATTTATTTTTGATGAAGTTTAATATTAAAATTTTGATTTTAAATATATAATTAAAAATTATATTTTGCATGGTGGAAATTAAAATGTCATATCTACTAAGAATTTGAAATTTAAGAAATTTGAATTGATTTATTCAAACAAAGCATTTGATAAATGAAAGAAATTTAAATCAAAACAATTCAAATTTTAATTATTTCAAATTCCTTGAAATTTTAAAATTCCTTGTCCAAACACACTATTACATTCTTTATTTCTTTTACTATTTTCACCAAACCAAAGAAAAAAAATGCTTTGTGAATGCTTATCACTTTACAAATGTTTCTCCCTTTCCATCAAGCACCATCAATGACTCAGGCTTTGCTCTAATCAACTTTGTTGCTACGTCTGTTCGTCCTCTCATAGCTGCATAGTGGAGAGGGATTCTTCCATTTTGATCACTCATCAAGCACGCGTCTTCAAATGTTTGCAACAACACATGAACAATCTCTGTATGGCCTTCCGCGGAAGCAAGATGAAGAGGGGTACGTTTGGAGTTGTCCAACTCAAGGGCGAGTTGAGGTTTGTGGGTGAGAAGGGACTTTGTGAAATCAAAATGACCAAGTAAAGCCGATATGTGTAAGGGAGTTTCAGTGAAGGTTGTTAATGAAAGCTTGTATAGGATAAGTGGGTCTCTCCTCATTAGAGTCTCTAACTCAGATACACTACCTCTCAATGAAACCTCATAAAGAGCATTCAGTGTATCATTTTCTTGAGCATAACTCATTTTGTGAGACTGTTCTTTTAATCTTTGATTTGAGAACACCTGTATGTAGAAACAATTGTCGATCGAAAGAGCTTACATATAGACTCGTGATATACACTAACCGAGAATTTTCCTAATTAATAAGACTCTTGACTCCTTCATGCAAACAACAACCGAGTTTCCTATTAGTCTTAAAATACATATAAACTCATGGGAAGTTTCTCAGTAAGACTCTCGATACTGAATGATCTTTCTCCGCAAAGTCATCTCTTCTTCCTCAGGGTGCCCAAAACAGTGGTACCCCCAACATTTTTTCAACGAAAATGCTTGGATATACTATGGACTCTGAATTTTTCTTAAAGCTGACTGGCAGGTGTCCTATCGTTGTATTAATAGACAAAGTCAGTAGTCCATCCTGTAGAAGCGATCGACCAAGTATTGTATATCCCTTAACCAATGAGAATGTGACAACATTAAGTATGGAGGAATCTAAGCCAAATGAATAAGATAGTCAAACATAAGCTTGTAGTCAAACATAATGATTTGATTTTTAGTTGTATGATAAGAGAAGTAAATCTTATTTCAATGATTTTTATACCTTAATAAAACAAATAATTTTCAACGGATTGAGTGATCTGTTTATAATTTGATTTTTTGTTGTACGTATTTGATAAGAGAAGCAAATTTCATTTCAATGATTTTTATACCCTAATGAAAAGAATTAAATTTCATTGGATTTGGATATATCTTTATATGTGTGTATGTGGTGTGCTCTCTTGCAACGTCAAGCATCAACAATGTTTCAGGGTTTGCTCCACTCAACTCTCTGCTAGCTGCATAGTGGAGAAGGATTCCCCCATCTAGGTCATCTATCAAGAACGCATGTTCAAATGTTTGCATCAACGCATGAACAGTTTCTATACGGCTTTACCCGGAGGCCAGATGAAGAGGGGTGTATTTGGAGTGGTCAAAGTCAAGTGTGAGTTGAGGTTTGTCAGTGGGAATGAATTCTGTGAAATCAAGGTGGCCAAGTCAAGTCAATATGTGTAAAGGAATTTCTATGAAGGTTGTTAATGATGGCTTGTGTAGGATAAATGTTTAACTCAGATACACTACCACTCCATGAAACGCCATACAAAGAGCATTCGATGTACCATTTTCTTTAGAATAACTCTTTTTTTTTTTTTGAAAATAATCTGTTAATCCTTTTAATCTTAAATTGGAGAACATATGTATGTATAAATTATTTTTTAAAAATCTTTTGTGGACTATGGGTTGGCTTGTGAGCCTACAAGCTCAACTCGTTTAACTCACAGTGTTTTTTTTTTGTACAAGTTTAACTCACAGTTTAGGCAGTCCAATCAACGTGTCACTTTTTCTAGATTTAAATCCATAATTTTGCTAGTATTTGCAAGAAACGAATGGCGAAAGAACCCATGTACCTAGCTCTACCAAGATGGGAAATGTTCATTTTGATTTGATAAAAAAAATCCTGTTACTCATGGTCCATCTTCAACTATAACAAATATCACTGATTTGGGGTTCTCACTTTTAAAACATATTCAAAAAAATTATAACAATGATGATGATGATTCTGTTGGAGTTGAATTAAGTAAGTATAAATACTTGATTAAAAATGTTCAAATAGTTTAGGACCTAGTCCCTTGAACTAGTGATTCTGAACTATTTTAACATTTTCAATTAGGTTCTTGTACTTAATGGAACCTTATTATAAGTTCAATTAGGGATCCAATTAAAAATATTTTTAGTTTCAAGACCTAATTATAAACTCTTAAAATATAAGGACCTTTTATTAAAATTTTAAAATAGTTCGACAACCTGCAAAATAATTTAACTAAAGAAAAAATAATCACACAATTTTAATGATAACTAAACCCAAGTGACATTCTTATGGAAATTCTCATCCTATCAAAGAAAAACAATTACATAACTTGATGGCATACTATAATTTCTTGCGTAGACAATTACAAAAGTAGAACATCAATTACGTAAGGAAAGTAAATTAAACTACTAAATATAAAATATATATTAATAAAATAATGAAAAATTGGCATTAGTCCACCACAGAATGATGTAATTGGACATCTCAACAAGTATAGTATATATTTTATCCAATATTATTCATTAATCAGTTAAATTGGTCCTATTTAATATAATTGACTTTTGTTTTTAATTAAATATTTCTTTGTATTTTTTATTAAAATTAATAACAATTACACAAATTCATGGGTGAATAAATAATCACTATTCTACATTTGTAAATTCTTCTAAAAGTAATATAGTGAATTCCTCTCTTAACTTTATGGTTTATGATATCTTCTTAAATCATCAAAGCGTGGATTCGAACATGGCACAAATTATAGAGTAAATAAATAATCACTATTCCATATTAGTAATTTCCTCCAAAATATTATTGTCAATTCTTCTCTTGACTTTGTGGTTTATGACATCTTCTCAAATCATCAAAGTGTGGGTTTGAACATGGCATGGCTTCCATGAAATTCTCCAATAGAGGTATTCTAAAATACCTTTTTTTTCCAGATCAAATATTTGACATATAGTTTGAAAATTAAAGAGACAGAAAATTTGCACACTCACTTCTTTATTATTTAATTCTCCTCAGGAATATATTATTTTAAGATCATTCTTTTGCTATTTGATTTTATAATTTAAGTTAAAACACTCTAAAGTCCTGGTGCTCAATATTATGTCATTTAATTTAGCTTATTTGAATCAAAAGACATATCTAACAATAACAATAAAAGAAAGTAAGGATCATAAAAAATAATACAAAAACTTAGTTCTAAACAATATTGTTTCTTAATAATAGTTGTAAGCCAAATAAACTTAACTTAAAATAACAAAACTAGCAAGTTAATGAATTTATTATCATGTATGATGTGCGAACTTTCTCTCCGTAGTATGCTTATGCATGACACCAAAATTGGTTTACAATGAAAAGTTACCATCACTTTTAAAATCCCACTTAGGCACTATGTTGTTTCCTTCACAACAAAAATAATTTTGCTATGCAAAGAGCCTAATTCAATGCTTAAGCATATCCCTTAATTGGTTTATAGCCAATTTAGTGCAGACTAATACTTTGAAGGTCTAATTTGTTATTAGTTTCACTATTTTGCTATTTTAAGTTACATAAGTTAAGATAAGCATTTAACTTCTCCAAAAGTGAAGAAGTCATTTTAGAGAATAAAGTGTAATAATAGTTATTAATTAAAAAATCAACCGTTGAGAATTGTAATAAAATCATATACATATATAACAAAATATAAGGTTATTACAATTTCAAGTGTTGATTTGCGAATTACTTATTATTGTTGCACTTTAACCTTTAAAGTGCATTCCTCTCTGTAAACACCCAATTTTGTTTGGGTAATTAAAAAATATTAAAAAACACAAAAAAATGAAAAAGATTGAAAAAAATGAACCTTGAAAAATAAAAAGAGGGACAGACAGAAAGAGAAAGTAAAAATAAGAATGAAAAAAATCAAAATAACAAAAATCCATTTACCATTTGGTTTAGTTTAATCTAAAATAAGATAACTTGTGTTTGTTAAAAAAAATTATGAAAAAAAAAGGAAAAAAATATTTAAAACTAATTAAAAATGAAAAAGAAAAGGTGACACGTTTCTCTCTCGCATACATAGCAAATTCACACCCAACACAACATCTCCCTCTTTTATTTTTGAAATTCTTTACTCACAAAAGACAATATATATATATATATATATATATTAAACAAATAAAATCTGGATTTTGGATTTTGAGCTTTTTGACATTGACTGGATCATGCTGTGTTGATTTAGGTTGCCATGGAGTAATATATTGGTGTAGATGTAGATTAATTGTGCTAGTGAAATAACTTATAGGGTTTATGTTGAGAAAATTGGTTCCGTGAATAATAGAGCTTTTAAAAAATAAAAAAAATAAAAGATTAAATCAATATTCTCTTTTTGCACTGTGTGAGTTTTGCTGTAAGTGAAGACTTGGCTTACTTTTCGGTGTCATTTACTACATGTTATTATTGGTGTCATTTCGCTACGCCTTATCCTATGTTCGCTTTCATTTCATTTAGTGACAAGCACGGTGCATTTTGAGTGTTAGATCACATCTTTAAATTTACAAAAAGCATAGCATAAAATATTTGTTCCTGAATAAAGCTTGATGCAATTGACGATTAATAAAAATCTCAAATGAAAAAGTATGTATGTATGTATGTATGTATATATATATATATATATATATATATATATATATATATATATATATACATACATACATACATTAAACAAATAAAATCAGTTTCCTCCCTTTCATTTATTATATTTCATTCTTTTTAAAAAAAATAATGATTAAATCTCCAAAATAAAATTAAAACACTTCTTTCTTTTTTCAAATAAATAAATAATTACAAAAATAATAAAATTAAATACGACCACTTTGAAAGTACTTTCTATTTGGTCATTTGATAAATTTGTCACATTTGAGTTGTACAACTTAGTGATATCAAGTTTAACAATTAAAAAAACAAAAATTAAAAAAATATTAACACACAAAATCTTTCTACCAAATAACTACATGAGTCTAATTCCACATTGCACTAAAGGATACGTAAGAACAAGATACCATCTCTGTCGATCTTAAAAACAATAAAATTTAATCTTTTCAAAAATAAAATATGTTCTTTTTTAATAAAAATTCTCAAAATAAAATTTGCAAATAAATAAAATAAAAATGTTTTTGTTAGAGGTAAAATAAATACTTTTGAAGATTTCTAATTTGTACATTTTATTAGGGGTAATTGTCTTGAGGATGGACGTCATAGGATGCTAGTACCTTCCCTATACACAATTGACTCTCAAATCCATTTTCAAGGTTCGACACCATTTCTTTTTGGGTTTTTCCCATATGTTTTCCCTTAAATAAACTATAGTGGCAACTCCTCTATATTTTAATTCTTTTTGCCATCCAATCGTAATGCTGGTTGCGACACCCTCATTTTAGAAGGGTCAAATTCCAAAATGATATATCGTGCATTAGAAACTAATAAATGATTTTTTTAATCATGCAAATTATTATATTAGAATTTAAAATACTAATTAAAGATCAAATAACCAATTTAAGGTGCATTGCATATTTGTAGATGTCTACTTGAGTATGAATTATTAAATTGATTTGTAAAGATTATAGACTTTTATAAAAAGTAGTCCATGCACTAACAGTATCAATGAATTTTACATTGTTATCCAATCACAATTTGGTATGTATGCTAAATTTGTGAATTTTATAATAAGTATCTTTAAAGGCATACCTATCCTAATTTTTGATTAATTGATGATGTAAAATAAAATTTAACTGCAATGCATAGAAATTGAACTCTTTATTTTATGCATACATAATGTGATTGTATGTTAAGATCTTCGGTAATGGTTCACTCAAAATAAAGAAATGTGCTCCACCATCTCTCACTTATTTTATTTATTTTATTTTATTTTATTGTTGATAATATTCTGTTAGGCAAAATCATCTGATTTACGTTTATTAATTATGTGTTGCATGATTTTGTGGTGTTTAGATTAAAAGTCAAAAAAGCTCACTAGGATCAGTCTAGTGGGAGGTTGAGTAGTTTGCACAAGGTCCTAAGTTCAAACCTTGTTGCCCGCCATTGTACATAAAAAAAAATAATATTAAAAGTCGATTTAGATAAATGCAAGATTTTTTCCCCTCAAAAAAAATATATCTAGGACTAAATGTGAAAAATTCACTAATATTTCCTTCATATGAACCAATCGCCTTATTCCATGATACGGTGATACGTCGAGATATTAGTTTCATTATCAATTGACAAGCTGAACCCTAAGTTGGCTTCTTAGAAATCAAGTTACTAATAAATGGGGAGACGTACGACCCATTTGTTTAAGCTTTGTTTTTTAGAAAAATGGGGAGACTTACTAATAAAATAGTTTCTTAGAATAATAAGAAATCTGAATTTTTCTTTCAAATTCTGATTTTTTTTAAAAGAATAAACAAACATTATAAGTTTTTAAAATAATTTTTTTTCAAAATAAAAGTAATTTTCTTAAAAGAAAAACTGAAACCAATGAGCCATTATTTTGGGGGTCTAATTTGACCCTTACTAGATCAGAGTTTAGTTCATTCTTTGACCTTACTTTATGGAATGATAGAGGGTTTTCTTTTGCACCACTCTCCTTTTTTATTTCTACAGCTCTACCTCTTTTCGTAATTTTTTTTTCCAAATATACCCTCATCAGCTTCAACCCCTCTTATGTGCCCTAATTCTAATCCCTCACTCTCCCTTCATTCACCTGCACATTTGTTGCTTTTCTTCCCTTACACTTTGTGCTTATTAGTGAGTGATCTTGTTCTGTGTTGCCTCTCATTTTCCAGTGAACAGTGAGCATTTCACTTCTATAAAAAAAAGTTCAAGTTTTACGTTCTTTCTGAAATTTAATTTTCAAAATGTATTTAATGTATTTCAAAAATTAAATTTTGAAATTTTATTTTTGGTCAATACACTTCGAAATTTAGTTTCCGAAACTTTGATAGTTGTGTTTCAGAAATTAAATTTCAATATATTTTTTTGAGATGTTTATATGTTTCAAAAATTAAATTCAGGAACACAATTGGATTGCATTCCAAAATTTAATTTTCAAAACATGTAAACATTTCAAAGAATACATTACAAAATTTTGTTTCCATAACACTTTATTTTGCATTTTTTTTTTTTTTACAATGGTGTTTTGTGGGGCTATATAAATGGACATGGAAGACAATGTTATGAAGGTGTATGAGGAAGTGAACCTGCCAAAAAGTTGCCAACAGAGGGAGAGATTTTGGTTTGTAGTGATGTTTCACTCCCAAATAAGATTGTGCATTATAGTGATGCATTCACTATTACATAGGTAATTAAATGGTAAAATAATAAAATATTATTGTTAAGTTATGAGTATGCAAATCGTATACCCTTATTTTGTTATTTAATATTTTTCAAGAGATGATACGTTGAATTGGGCTCAAAAAGTCGCGTCTGAAAAGGCTTTGTTGTTGTCATTGTGAGGTCAAATGCAAACACGAGGTATAAAAAGAAGTCATTTGTAATACTGAGTTGTGAATGGAGTGAAAAGTGTAGACAATACAATAATGCATTATCTAGTAAGGTGATTGGTTGTAGAAAATATAATTGACCCTTCATATTAAAAGGGAAAGCTTTAAAAACTAGTGAAGGGTGGAACATAGTATATGAATTTCACAACTATGACTAAGCATAAGCATTAATGAGTCATCAATATGCTGGTAAGCTAAGTG